>OLKM01000025.1:157398-309898 GCA_900291075.1 Melanogrammus aeglefinus | reverse complement strand
CGTGACAAAACGCAAATCAACAATAACAAGAATGCTTCTCGAGGCGGCTGTGTTGCTGCTTCATTTACTGCTGCTAGTTGACAAGGCCGACTGTAAAAAAGGTGAGTTGCTATTTGTTATCTTGATGGGGCGAAGCCTGAACTAGGATGGGAGTGCTTTATCTTTGCCCTGGGAAAGCTATATATGCATCGAGCGCAGTCACGGCTTTCATTGTTCGGCGTCAGCTTTTACGACCCCTACGGAAAGGTCAAGTTGCGAGAAGAAAACACAGCGAAATGAATACAAGAGAGCGAGGATCTATAAACGACGGTTCTTCAATACATAAAATAGCCCCGAAAAACTATTCTGAAATATTGTTTGAATAAACATCCAAATAACTATTAAAGCGGTGGCATCTCATGGCTTACACTATATGTAGCCCTCATAATCTTGTATGTATTAACTTGTTTATTTACTTATTTATTTACCTTTTGTTACTTCAGAAAGTCCCAGTTTAGTCACTTTTACTCATTTCCTGTAAATGTTGAAGGTGTCAAATGTGGGGGGATCCTCTCTGCCTCATCGGGCAACATATCCAGCCCAAACTTCCCGGGTCTCTACCCCTACAACATCGACTGCATGTGGCTGATCGTGGTGGCGGAGGGGTCCTCAGTCCTCCTCACCTTCCACCACTTTGAGCTCGAGTTCCACGGCCACTGTGCCTATGACTACATCAGGATCTACAACGGAGTGTCCGAGGACGAGGGGAACCTCCTGGGCACGTTCTGCGGCGACATCTCCCCGCCCCAGTTCACCTCCTCCTGGAACGTCATGTCCATCATCTTCCACTCGGACCGCCACGTGGCCCACCGGGGATTCGCCGTGGGCTACAGGAAAGGTGACAGGGGGTGACGAGGGGTCTGTTTATTCAATGCTTGTTGTTGTTGTTGTTGTTGTTGTTGTGTTGTCGTTGTTGTTGTTGTTGTTGTCGTTGTTGTCGTTGTCGTTGGACGATATTCATAGTGGTTGGGTTTGTCTGTTTTATTTAAGGATGCACTTTTGTTGCATAATATGCATAGGGGCCTACTACTGGTAGGCTATTTGATTTCGCTCGTATACAAGGATGAGAGGGTAGCCTACTGCTATTAATAGAAATCTCCAATACAACGATCTGATACCAAAAATAATTCAATATATCATGGTCTCAAGCATCATTTTAATATCCAATCTGGGATTAATTAAGTCGCTGGATTTTGGACTGGAGGAAATGTGGAATGAATAAAAATATCTACTGCTCATTTATGATATGACTCCAACGTATTGGTTGATGCTACAGTAACTACAGAGTCTTTTACACATTAGCCTACTTCTGAGTTATGTTGATAAAGCACTCACAGGCATGGATGCACACTGCATAAGCATACAGAATGCCATGAAACTTAGTATTCCTCTAGATGTCATGGCAGGTAAATACAAAAAATACACACCTGAAAAAGATATGTTGGATGTCTTCCCCAATATATTTCATACCTCTTCCTTATAAATCTCTTTGCATTTTTTGTGTATTCTCTTCATCCCTCCTTAAAGTTCCCAAAAAAAGGAATCAATAGTTCTCTTTGCTCGAAATTGGGTTACCTACAGCTGAATTAATTCAATACTATGATACCATCCAAAAATAATACAATCACTCAATGTAGGTATTTTTCATATATTTGCAACAAAACATGTATTTGTGCTTACTTCTGTAAGCACAAATATTCAGTGGCTGTATCACGTAGTAATGATACATACCTCCACTGGAGTTAGATGTATTTAATCCAATTACATTGCCCTCTTGTCTACTGTAGCCCATAGCACAGTGGTTGACAACTTTGTTTTTGTATACTAACAAACCCTCCAACTTTTTTGCAGATGTCTCATGAAAGACATTATAAAAATACCATCTAACTTCCACTGAATAGGGCCTTTAATAGTTAGTCAGTAATATGCACTTTGTTTGTTTATACAGCAACTTTAGGCTGTGTGAAATGATAACCCCTGACGTCCAATTAAGAAGAGCCATGAATCATTACCTTCTGGCTTCTTGGCTCCCCCTGCCCTATCTTTCTCAGACACGTGTGGAGGGGTGCTAACAGGCCTGTCTGGCATTATCTCCAGCCCCGGCTACCCTCGGGAGTACACCAACAGTGCAGACTGCTCCTGGACCATCCACGTGTCCAACAGCACCGTGGTCAGCCTGGTCTTCCTCGACTTCCAGCTGGAGAACAACGAAGGCTGCAACTTTGACTTTGTGGCCCTGTTTGACGGCCCCACGGTCTCCCATCGCCACCTGGGGAACTTCTGCGGTGGGAATCCACCCCCCAACACGGTGACCACGTCCAACCAGCTGCTGGTCGTCTTTAAGTCCGACTTCAACATCGGTGGACGAGGGTTTAAGGCGTACTATTACTCAGGTGGTGAACTGTTGATGTTCTATTTGTCATCAGGAGACGTCAAGTGACTAATGTTCAGTATTAATTCATGTAGCATTCGTCCATCCAATGCATTTTGGTTTTACAGGTTGACTGTGGACATGGAGGTTTGAACCCCGTGCCTTTTGGCTGGGATTCAGACACTCAACGTGCAGTCTCTTATAAACCAGTTACCCAAAACCTGTCAACTCAGTCAATTGGAATAGTTTCTGAAAGGCTTCAGACGTTGTTATAATAATTCGTTTTGGTATAAAGAAATGAACATGCCAGACCCTCAAGTGAACTTGAACAGCACAGCAGCGATTTTGACTCACATTCTTTCTGAAACACAACTTCTACCTTGACAGGTGAGTGCCAGCAGGTTCTGTCAGCCTTAAGTGGGAACTTCAGCAGCCCACACTTCCCCGGCATCTACCCAAACAACATCAACTGTCACTGGACCGTCACACTGGCAGCAGGGTACCGTATCAAACTGTTCTTCCCACTTGTGGAGCTTGAGGACAGAAACAGCCTCACGGACAAATGCGACTATGACTCGGTGGCGGTCTACGACGGCGACAGCCAGATGGCCCCCCCGTTGGGGCGCTGGTGTGGCGGGGAGCATCCCCCCTCCGTTACTTCAAAGGCTAACAGGCTGCTGGTGGTGCTGAACACTGACAGGAACGTGGCGCGCAAGGGCTTCTCGGCGGCCTACGTTGGGGGTGAGGGTCTTTTCAAAAGTTGGCCGGTGTAATGTGTTCTCATTAACAAAGTGAGCTGCACTATGTAAGTTTCTCAGGAAAAAACAATAACGAAACAAGCCTGTTCCACTGTCCTGATGTGAGGCCAAACAAGGGCGGCGGCAGCTTTAGATGCCACAAGTAGAAACTTGAAAAAGTGGATTATTTTGCATTGTATTCTTACTCCTGCTCTATACTTTTGACTCTAAACCATTGAGAACTGTTTATTCCTTCTCCCCTCCCCAAATGGATCAAATTCTACAAAAAAAGTTGTTCCAGTAAACATCAGCTGCACCAGATCGGAATTCTCCATCTTGATAGCGGTACAGTCGCTGCCACAGCTGAGTCGTGAGAGCATATACCTGGGGAACCCGTCCTGCACAGCCCTGTTGACGGCCACGTCCTACAAGATATTAGCCCGCTTCGAAAACTGTGGTACAGCTGGTCAGGTAAGAAAATGTAATTCAATTATTTCAGCTATGGGCAGTCTCTTCTTATGGGTAATGATTCATCATAGAGCATGGGTATCCTACAGGGAAAGTTGATGTAGTGTCGAAGGTGTTCAATTCCATGCTGAAAGCTACTGGGTTCAATCCCCATTGACCACCGCATACCCGTAGCCAGAGGCATCCTTGATAAAATTGCCTACTAACCCTGTATCGGAATTTCATGCGAGTCCCTTTGGATAAAAGCGTCTAGACTAAATAAAACTACTAAATAATTCGGTAATACAAGCCCTCCATTAAAGCAACCTCATTGGTAAAGTACAGTAAATTATACTGAACTGATAATAAACAAGTCATTGTGTTACCGGTAGTAACAGCAGCCTCCAGTGGCTGGAGCTGCAGCTACAGTTAAAGCTATTTAAACATCAAACTGTCTTCTGACATTTACCCACTGTGCGCCTGTGTGTGGATTCTGAGACCAGAATTAGTGGACCAGAACTAAATGATTTGAAGAGACAAATTCCCTGGATTGATTGACTAGTGGATGGCTGTGTTTTATTCTGGAGAAACGTACATAGTGCAGCTCACTGTAACCCCATACAGAAACGTCAGAACATCACCATGCTGGTGAACACCCTCTACATCGACTTCTCTGACGGAAAGCAGAACAACCTGCAGGAGTATGAGGTGCTGTGCGACGCGCAGCGCAAAAAGGCCACCGTGGCGCACATCTCGACGGAGGAACGCAACCGTCTCAACGAGCTGGCTCGCCAAGCGGAGAACTCTGTCAGCGTAGGCGGAGGCGTGGTGTCGGTGGAGCCTCATGATCCCAGTGACATCGTCTTCATCAGTATCTGCGTACTGGCTGTCATTCTTATGGTGATAGCAGTTATCTGGCTCGTGCTTCTTTAAAAGAAAGTTCCATCGCTCCAAACTGTGAGCAGCGGTGGAAATACCTCTCGACGGAGGGCACTGAATCAATTTTGGATCTTTTGTATAAAAACATTCATTTGTTGTGTGCCCCATGACGCTTAAAAAATAAGGAAGTATATTTCCCTTTTGATTCCAAAACAGAACAGCAAAATCAATAGCATACCTTTGCGACAATATTTTACAAGCAACAACTAGTAAAAGGCTCAATGTGTGCCAAAATATGGATCTCATGAAAGATTTTCTATTACAAAAAATAATGCTTCCAAAAGAAAACCACAAACAGATTTCCCCGCTTCCTTTTATCGAGATCACCAGGGGTCCGTTTCCAGTCCTTTTACCAGGGTCAGAGAGTTACTTCTTATAGCTGGAAACCAGCTGGGTAACTGAAGTCGTGCTGTCCTTCAGTTGAGCTCGGACCTCAGGCTTGTGTTTGAAGGCAAAGACCAGCGCCCTGATAGTGCGCCTGTATGAACTGCTGACCAACCGTGAGCTCTGATGGAACACTTCTCTCTCGATGTTGTCGATAAGGCTGGAATCCATCTGTATAAGACAAAACAAAATACATTGTAATACATATATATATATATGGGACAATGTGGCTGCACACAGAACAAATCATTATTTTTATTAGAAAGCATTTTAATACAAATACAGGCATATAGTACAATAGTTTTCTATAAAGCTTTCATATTCTCAGAAAATCTATGCAACACAAAATATTGAATTGTTCTTTCCTAAATGTGAATCTGCTGCAATTAATCAATATCAATACGTTATTGATGCGTACCTCTTATTCCCATGTTCTCTAGAATTAACAGCTGTATTTTTTTGTAATAAAACCATGATTAGCACTACTATCTAATATGAATGCAATGTCTCCTAAACTCAATAATGCTATGTTAAATTTCCCAAGAGATGGTAAGCAAGGTGTGAAATAAATCCAGAAGAGGATTTCTCACCTTCACCTCCAAAGCATCAGCCATCAATCTTCTAGCATTGGTACGGAGCGCTTCAGACTGTTTGTCACAATGGACTTCGATAGAGGGCTTGTTGGAATTCTCTTCAATGAAGGTCCTCCAGTCAGTATAAACCTGTGTTGCCAACGCGCTCACCTCTGGGTCGGGGTTCTTTCGCATTTTGTTGACGGTGTGACCTGACAAGAAGCAGAATACAAACTGAATTGTATTACCAGATGTTCCGTCTTGAGAAATAAAATACATATTTAAAGTGGCTTTGATTTTTCTTTTCATTGATAAAATTGAATTCATAATAATAATGCAACTGCCAGCCTTATATTTATGTCAGTAAAAATAATTGTCGATATGGTCTAGTAAATCTATTCGTCCCATCAACTTAGGCGGTACGTTTTCACCTTTTATTTTCTGCCTACCTATTTTCGTTGACTTCAACACCTCTCTCGATGGCATCTTCTTTCGAAGCTCTGCCAAGGCATGGAGATGATTGTCCTTTGTTTGTCCAGGGAATTCCAACATTGACTTGTATCGTACTATGTCCTCAATCACGACCACTCTCTGTAAGACACCGGAATGAACATTGTCAGTTAAGAATAAATCCTTTAGCAAACGCAGCATTAGATTCCACGCTTAAGGGTTAATAATTCATGCCTTTACTCCGCTAGAAATGTGTCTCACCCGCAGTGACTCGATTGTAGTTTGCTTATACACCTTTCCCTTGATCTTCGTTGGCGTTGGCGCTTGTCCTTTAGGTAACCGCACGACAAATTTATCCATAATGAGGCCCGTGTTGATGTAGTGACTGGATAGTTCAATGATGCATTGAGTCTGCTTTCCTTGGTTAAGGCAGTTCTCTGGCCTCTTAAAGGTTCTTGGCCATCTCACTCAACGTAAATAAGCATGCCGACTATTCAGGCTAGTTTTGTACGTCTTTCTATTGTGTGAACCAACCAGACCATGTCACGTTATTATGTCTTCTGACTTGTTTGATATTAAAATATAAAGAAAGTAACACCAGAATTGTGACGAGCTAGCTCCAGAATCTGCATCCAATGAGCAAAAAGGTAAATAAGGATACCGCGCATGCGCACTGTTAATCTTGTATTCTCGCTACTCGCGAGATCAGACAAGACGAGGAAGAACAGGCTGCTCTGTGTCATTGTTATTATCCGCGCTAACAAAATGGGCACTCTATTAACTTTGGATATTGTTTTGGGATTGTTTTTGGTGCTGACAACCTGCACATCTGCATCACCAGATGTATTTGATGCCGTGCTGGGAAACACGGTCTCTTGCCACAAGACGTGTCAAATGACATACAGTTTACATACATATCCACGGGTAAGTGCTCTTCTTGCTAATCTAGCGTTAACTGCTAGCCTAAGCTAATATTGACATAACAACTCTAGGCCTATGTATTATTATAATAATTAATTTTATAGTCTTGTTTGATTGATGAGATATTCAAGGGCGAAAGGAAACGTTTCGTTTGGATTGTCAGTCTCGTAGTTGGATTTTCCACTTCCTTGTTATTATGCTGCAGCGCTGCTAGGATTGTGCTTGCTGATGATCCGGTCATTCTGGTTCCACAGGAGGAAGAACTGTATGCATGTCAACGAGGCTGCCGCCTATTCTCTATCTGTCAGTTTGTTGGTGAAAGTGAGGATCTCAATCAGACAAAAGCTGAGTGTGAATCAAGTAAGAAAACTCAATCGAATAAATAGTTGGTATCGATGTTGCAGTGGATTCCAACTATGCACACACATGACGATAGCCTGTCTTAACAACAAACGCCTCTGGGTGTCGTTCCCCATCATAATCTCTTATTACCATCTGTTACCACCACATTTTTGCAGCCTGTCATGAAGCTTATGTCCAGTCCGATGAGCAGTATGCCTGCAACCTGGGCTGTCAGAACCAGCTCCCCATAGCTGCACAAAGACAAGAGCAGGTATGAATTATTACAACCATGTTGTAATAGTTTTAAAACACTTCCTATTTTGCCAGCCAATTTCATTTCCACTTCTTCCCTTTCTCTCCCTCAGCTGTTGGACATGGTGCCCAGGATTCACATGCTTTACCCCCTGGCCCTTGTTCGAGGCTTCCTGGACGATTTTATGAATCAAGCTCACAGCCTCATCACTTCCTCATGGACGTTCTACCTCCAGGCAGACGATGGAAAGGTCGTCATATTTCAGGTCAGTCTTTTAGTACCAATCTGGGTCCCAAATCATGTTTGGCCCGAATCTGTTTTGATACATCTTGAGCCTGGTGTTCTTGTAGGGTGGTAATAGTTCATATAACTTGCCAGAATAGTAGTGCACCGACAGCTATTAAAATATTTTCACTACACTTGAGCGGTATCACGATATGCTAGTATACCAGAGTATTTAGAAATACCGAAGGTATGATTCAGTACCGTCAAAAATACAATCGCTCCTATTCCTATTAACCTTTTTTGCGACATCTCATGATTATTTTTTTATAATGTTGATATGTACTTTGGCCATATTTTGCAGCAGGCCGGGTATATAATTGTATAGTCCAAAATAAATTCTTCGCTGTTGCATTGTTGTTGAGATGGAAATAGGTTGGTTTGCCAATGATTTGTGGCTTGGCCCCGCCCAAGTAGGCGGAGTTCCCCTGTGGCAGTTACATTTATAGCAGCATACTGCTTTCTGTAATGGTGTATAAAAGCAATCACACATCTCAATAGAAGTTGAAAATATATATCTTTAACATTAGAAAGATATTAGATTTTCAACAGATATTGACACTCTGAATTACAGCGATCTTATACGGGGAACTAAAGGTGCGGTCACCGGTAGGAGTCCTGTGTGCCTAGCAATGTATATCTGCCCAGGAGACCGTCAGGCAGCAGCTCTACTCTATATAACCATTGTTTGCTCAATATTTCCACACGAGGCAAATGACTAAGTACCCATCCCTAAATAATAGCCTAACCAAAACACCATCGACCCGAATGCTTCTCAAGTTTCAAAATGTCTGCAATGAATTAAATTGGCTGTTTAGAAGTGTATCCCACTAGCTCTACACTATAGACAGCTAAGCATGTAAAAAAAACTGTGCGGCCAGTGAAGCTCTCATATAAACTGTATATAATACAGGTAAAACTTCCTTTTGAAACGATGAAAGCTATCACAAACTTTAAAACAACAACTAATGCACAAGAATCGGTTGAGATTTGGACCGAATCTATGGAAGAAGGGTGCATTTATCCATCTATTCATTATTCTATGGGCCATGAGTGTTTTAAACCAAGCAAGGCTTGTCCTCAAGTTGGCAAAATGCATATCAGAGACAAAAAATTGTAGGCTAGACCATTTCATACATGCTATGACTTCGATAACCAGAAGCTCAGCTTTAAAACCAGCTCAGCGATAACCAGAAGCTCAGCTTGTGTTTGTTCTTACACAAATACTGTCATGTTCCGTAAACCCTGACAAAATGTCATGACGGTATGAAGATACCCCCAAGGCTGAATGTCACATTTCTAGTCCGACACACTCAAAATGGAATAAATCAGTTACCGCCGCTGTCACAGAGGCCTTGTTTACATGAGTGTTTTGGATCGCTCTCGGGAGGTTATGATGCAAAGAGAGATGTTATCTCCGTCTAATCAGCCAGGAACAGTTGTACGAGAGATTTAGCCAACCGTGGTCAAAACCCCTTCAGGGGTGGTGTACGTTGCATTCGATCTAGTCATGAGACATGACTGACATGAGACAGCATCGCGTACACAGAATGTCTCCCTGAATCGTTGGTAGGTCACGTACTTGGCTCATAAGGTGTGCTCGTCAACCAATATAAAGCAAGAGGGGTGTCTTATGTGAATGTATCCGAAACATCCCCGCCCGTAAGATTACAAGACTTTTGCGTTTCTATTATAAAACATGATCCTTGGATTCATCCAAAGCAATGTCAACAAAGTCCCTACGTGTAAACACACTAAGGTGAATGTGAGCACATGGTGCCGACCAAGTCAATATTGATCTACAATCTGCATCTAAATAAATGTTGTAGAATTTAGATATTGCTCTTGTGTACACAGGCGTAATGTGACATAAAGTGTGTTTGTCTGTGTGTGCAATAATCAGCGATCTGTTTAAAAAAGGGTCTGAAAAGGCTAGCCCATCCTTTGTTACAGCCAGCCATGTCATTACTCTCAACAGACAGAGCCACAGGTCGAGATAATTCCTCACTATGAGCTGGTGAAGGATGTCAAAGAGGAGCAGGATAAATCTTGTAAGTCCTCTTCCTTCTAGCACGCTGTGAATGCCAAGTCTTTCGTCAATTGCACTCAATCATACTGAACTTGTGACAACGAACAAGATTGTTTGTTTTTTTTCTTCCTTTTTCTTTTTAAGTGTATGACGTGTCATTTGTTGTCTTCAGTCTCCAGTTTGAGTCTTCCCGTTTACAAAGACTACCAGCACTCCTTCATCCAGGAGAGGGATAGGGACATGTTTGCGGACCGCTCACCCGCTGCCCGCGGGGACGAGTACAACTTCTTCACTTGCCTCTCACGGTAATACTCTGTGCTGATGGACTGCCGAAGAGGGTAGTCAATTATAACATGAAAAGATCGACCGATAATTCATTGACGTCATTGTCATAATTGATTTATTGTTGATTACTTTTAGATGCAATTAATTTGAGTTAATTGTCCTTCCTCAAGGGCGGGCATTTACCCTCATTGAGAACATTGTAGAGACTGATTAATACAATTACCAGGAGCAGTGCAATTCATCGCAAGTACTGGTTCATTACTTGATGATATGCAATCCGTTTTTTTCTGACTGATTTGATACAGACATTGAGATCAGATTTAGAGATCGTTGTTATTGTCGGGCTCCCATCTTAGTCAGAACAATGTCCAAAGCAGCAACTACATCCCTTACCAACATCCCAGGACCAAGCCTGTCTGCTCAACTACCTATCACACTAAATAAACTCGGCATGTATGTGCTATAAGCTCTTTGTTTTGTGTCTTCAGTAATCCTTGGCTGCCAGGTTGGATTCTAACCACCACACTAGTCCTGTCAGTTCTGGTCCTGATCTGGATCTGCTGTGCCACAGTGGCGACCGCTGTAGACCAATATGTACCTGCCGAGGTCAGTGGTGCTTCTTTTGACGTTTATTTATTTTGTCACAACTTCTTGGTTAGTTATTTTCTATGGAGGACCACAAGTGTCGCGGAAATAGTAATAAAGTAATTCATTATTTGATATGTTAATGGCCAATAAAAATAGGAACCATAAAAACTATTTAAAAAAGAAATATTAATCCATCAATAAGTAGCTCAAATTAAAATGGGATTTACAAAAACAACTTAAAACAGTCAATAAGTACATTATTTAAAAAATCATTAATGAATTCATAAATAAATGATGCAATTTTAAAAAATACAATTTGAAAATATATATTTGAGAAAATGCAGTTTAAAAAAGAGAAATAATATAACTGGATTCACAAAATTGGGATTAAGAATATCCAGATTTTAATCAGACATTTAAAAGGGCGATTTGGTGCATTTCCATTTCCCCGCTGCTTTTCCTTTTCCGATTAGCTATTCGATTTGCTTAGTCATTTAGCTTCTCCTTTTAGCCTCTCCATTTAGCCTTTCCGTGACACTTTGGGCCTTGCACTGGTAAAGCAATGCAAATTAGCCATGTAACAAGCTCTCTGATTGGGTATCATCTGCTATGTCATATGCAGACGTATGACATGGATGTGGGAAGGAGAAGTTGTTTTTCTTCAAGCACTTTCAGTGTGTGCAGTCTTAAACTGGAAGAATACGCAGACAACACCAATAAGGACATAATTGCATGGCGGCACATTCGGAGAGCTCACTGCAGACTCCGGCGACGAGACAACGTGTTTCACTCACGCACTATCGTGCGTAATAACTATGTTGACTGATTGGCTAACGTGCTTGACAATCTACCACTGATAGGCTCTCTGATAACATTGACGTATATGCCTATTTGCTATTTATGGTGCAAGGCATTGCTTTAGTACGGACGATGCATTAAATGAGAGTTGAATTGTCACGTTGAGCTAAATGGGTGGCTAAATGATTAGAAGAAACTAAATGCTAGAGCACCTGATCTTAGCATACTTTAATAGGCGCAAGTGCATGCATCGCAAGTAGTGATATGGCAATTAATGCAAATATGCCCTTGCGAATGTCTGATTAACAATTGTATCTTATCCAATTTTGTGAATCAGCATTTATTTATTGTCTCTTATTTTAACTTGCATTTTATCAGAAATATAATTATTTAAATTGTAATTTTTTAAATTGCATGACATTTATTCATGAATTCATTATATGATTTTTTAAATAATGTTGACTTATTGAGCTGTATTTTGTGTTGTTTTTGTGTGAAATCCATCTCATTCCTTGGCTTGACGAAAACTTACATGTATGGTACTACACTGGATATATATCAGTTCTGGATTCATGAGATCTGCATATGACTGTTCTTACTTGCGACCGCTGTTAGACATATGTACCTGCCGAGAGTGCAAAATGGATTGCGTTCTTTTGACGTTCACTTATTTATGTCTGAAACTCTCGTTGTCGTTAGCTAGAATTTCCCGTCCTCCCCAGTATAATATGTTGTCCACCGGTTTTTCACTCGAAGTTCTATCGGATGATAGAATATCATACAGGAGTATTGATTGATATATAGAATGTTATAATTTTAATTGTATATATATATTAAATACTATTACCATATGCATTCCACACATCAGAAGAGCCTATCTAAATTATTAAAGGACCGACAATATGCCATTTTACGGGAAAAAGAAAGTTGACATTTATACTAATTGGGTATTGACATTTTCCAGCCCCCGCAAAAGAAGGACCATGCTGAATTCCACTTCTTCTTTTTTGTTTTTTGTTTTTCAGAAAGCTGCAGCATTTCCGTTGGGTTGACATGGGTACTTCATGAAGGAGCAGAAACTGACTCCATACCCGGCGTCTTCCCTGCTGATCGTCACCTCGTCGGGCGAGGAAGAGGAGGCTGGGCCCCTCCCTACCAAGGTCAACCTGGGGCAGTCCAACGTCTAGAGAGGAGGGAGACACCAAAGCAGCTCTAGTGTAGTGATATTGATCTTAATGCGATTTCCTGATCTTAATGCGATTCCCTTGAGTCGATTTCTACTTCCTCTAGCGCAAAAGACCATTGGCTTCTCACTGTCTAAACAGGAATGACCTTGTTCTGCACTTTTTTTTCTAAAGGAGTATCGCTAACAGTGTGTCTGTCTTTAAGCTTATGAAGACGCTGTGTTATTTTTTTTGGCCCTGTATCGTTTAGTAGGCATTATAAACGATGAACGTATATAGATAGAAATGTACAGGCAACAAAAATAAATGGTTTTGGGGGAAATCATTGTTGAAATTTGCATTTTCCTTTTGTCGTTGTTTTGATTTTGTTGATTACAGCTATATTAATGAGGTGTTTTGTTTGGACTTGAATGCTATAGGTTCGCATGTTTTATATAACTTTTTGTTTAACTTACATGCTATAAGTCAGAGGAGTCGTCTATTTAATGTAATAGTACCATAGATAGCTGACTCCCCTTTGTTTTTTGTGCTTTTAACTGCAGTAGCGCTTCTATCATACATAACCTCCTGTTAAACTCATGACACATAATCCTATTATATTGCAAAAGACACAGCGACAGACGTTCTGTTGTCTCTTAGATAGACTATGTATTATCGGAATATAAAGAAGGATTGGATAGAACTAAGTCTGTTTGTTTTCATTTCACATCCTCCTATTGGTCATATACTCTCTGTAAAAGACACCATATATTACAGCAGTCACGATTTAACATTGTTATGCATACCACATAGGGAGATAACAGCCCATTATTGTATAATGGTAGTATTACGCTGGTGTAAAATCTATCTGTATGCAAATGGATTTCAAGACAAAGTTTATGCTATGGCACATAAAAGACACAACACTGCATAGTTTGGATATTGGTTTCCGCCAGTCCAATATAAGACAATATACTCTCCTTTCTGTTCTGCTCAAGCTGGATTGGCCTAGTGAGTAATTGTCTTATATTTCCTCAAGCACATGTGAGCACTTTGAGTATTTCCACCGATTATGTAAAATGCTTCAATGTCCCAATTGTTTTTATGCTTACGCCCTTAATGAGTTCCCATTATTTTAAATAGCAAGTAGTTCCAGAGGCTTAAGACGATGTCATAAGCATCAAACACCCAGGCATTGTAACTTTACTGCTACAACCAACATACCAATATCAATATATATGTGTGTGTGTGTGTGTGTGTGTGTGTGTGTGTGTGTGTGTGTGTGTGTGTGTGTGTGTGTGTGTGTGTGTGTGTGTGTGTGTGTGTGTGTGTGTGTGAGAAAGAGAGAGATTTATGATCATGATCATTTCCAGTACCTTGGCCATTGTAAATTAAAGTAACATGAGATATAAAGATATAATTTTAATGGTGTTAAATATCCTTTGTTTGCACCACAACTGACTCAATGTGTCAGTGACATCTTCACTGTGCAATGCCCTCTGCCATGCTCCTTCAGGTGAAACAAAAGATTGAAATGCTGATCAAAACATTAATGGAAGAATAAAAACAGCAAGCAAAAAAAACAGCAACAGCATTAAATCATTCCATCCACATTTCAATCCACCAACAGTGGGATTGCCTGCAATTTATATCCAAGCCTATAGCCGGTAGAGCAGATAAAACAAGTCTTTGTTCACGATTTAATTACAAAATCAGCTCAGTAGCTGTCCAACATGTCCTTATCTGCGGCTGTAAGCGTTGATGAGGAAAAGCGCTTTCCTGGAGGACTCCGACGAGTCTCGCTGCCTTCTGCTTGACGTTGCCTTTTTCTGGCGTTAAGACAGGAGGGTTTCGGTGAATCCTCAGCCGTGTCATCAACTTGCACCTTGGGAATGCCGTCCTTTGGTGTCGGCTTGTAAAAATGGAGCTCTTTCGTGTGTGATCTCTCGTCTTCATTCTGCCGTACCAAGGGCATCGAATTCAGCACGTCACTGATGAACTTTTGTCTGCCAACTGGAGAGAAAGTGTTAAAAAGTGTTCATGAGTGTGCTGTGTCATGTACCATAAAATAAAAATGGTTACTGAATGGGGACTTTGACAGAACGGCGTACTGATCTTTCGTCGAATCTTTCAATTTTTTATTTAGTTTTGGCAACTGTGTGAAGCAACTTCTTCCATTGATTGACAACCTGAGAAAATTGCAACGCTTGTTTGTACATTTTCTGAAGTCAATGTAAATAAATAACTAAACAAAACTGCAGAATATTCACAAGATATTTACAAACATAACTAAGTTTAGTAATAATTAGTGTTCGGATAGCTAGATCAAATAAAAGGAAGCGTGTGTGTGTGCGTGTGTGCGCGTGTGTGTGTGTGTGTATATAAATACATATAGAGAAACACTTTTTTAAAGGTTCTTACATGCTCTGCCCAACCTTCTGTTTTACATCTTGAATGCTCAAATATGTCCAGTGGTTTTTCAGAACAAACAAGTCCTGTCAGGTCATACATTGTTTTCTTGAGTCCTGGGCCAAGCTGGAAATACAGATGTTGATAGATGTTTAGATGTTTGGGATGCTGCTACATTTTACACACTGGACCTTTAAAGCAAAACATTTTTAATAACTCAACATCACCTTAAAATTGGTCCCAGATACATCAAGATTTTGGAGATTAGAGAGACAAGTGAGGTACCTGATAACCCTTTCAGAGATTGGATTGTCTGTATGAAATAGAAAGCATTCCATTATGGCTGTACACCAGAGTTAATAACATGTTATGAATGTATTATTATATTGTATGTGGTATTCATATAGTAGCTGACCAGAGAGATCCAGAAGTTGCAGATTGTCAAGTCCTTTCTTGAACATCCTAATGGGCGCAGTCAATCTTTGTAGGCCAATATCTGACAGACAGTTGCCTCCAATGAAAAGTTCAACCAGTGATCTGGGGAAACAACATGATAAATATATAATGTAAATGGTTGAGCATTAATGTTTTATAGTCCATCCCAGGATTAAGGAGTTGTATTACCCAGTCAAGGAGCTGCTGGTCAGATGCAGGAAGATTTCATGACTATCTCCAAGTCGGCAGCCAAACAAATCAAGAGACTTCAGACTATGAAATGTTTTGATTTCACACATCCTCTCAGACAACAGAGGAAATCTGTAGGGACACGTATAAGCAAGTCAGATGAAGCTACAGGGACAGGAGAACAATAACCACATGTATAGTTTAATCTAAAGTAATACCTATTCCGAAGACATAGAGATGTCAGCACCACATGTCTCGCCATACGCTCTTCATTTGAATACTTGCAGGGCTTTGGGGCCGGTTTCTTGGTTGGAAAAAACACAACACATTTCTCTTCCGTGGCTGCAAAAAGTTTAACTCCTATTTGTTCAGGGAAGTCTAACAGTGAGTCCACATGGTGTATGTTTTCGGCTATGAATTGTATAGAGATGTCGAAGAGAGATCTGGGAGAATATTGTAGATTTCCCTTGGCATTGTAGGTGAAGATGAAGTGTTCCTTTTTCAACAACATCGGTAACGGTTTCGTTCTTCTACAGGATGACACAGGCTTCGGCTCAGCAAGCACGATGTCATTCACCCGACGAAGCTGTCCCCCCTCTCGGATATAAAGAGTGCTATTGTCAGGAACAAGGCTGCACATGTTTGTTGGTTGTTTTTTTCTACAGAACAGACATGAAACGCATCAGCGTTTGCATGACAGCCGAGCAAACTAGAAGGATAATAATAGTCGTTAATAGTCAAACTTGCTGTCCGGCTTGGCTTCCCGTGTCTGGGGTAAAGGCATCGACCGCTACGGAGACGCATATATAGACATATTAATTATTGCTCACAGTTATGTGTTGTTGTCTACTCAACTCAAGTCGAATTTGTACTGCACCAAGCCTCCACTCATGTAGTTCCGGGTAAGCTTCCGTGTTTTCCCCCCATGTTTTGTTGTTTTGTATATCAAAATAAAAGTTTGATAGTACATATTTGGACTGAATTCGAATTTGTCTTTTTTCCGAACAACATATGGACCAAAAAAGTGCTTAACTATTATTAAATGTATTCCTAACTCCTTCAAAGCACCTCAATGAATTTCGTTTCGCTCTCCACATTTTCCTTTTATTTTACTTTGAAAATGGTCGGAACAGGAACAACGTGTTTAGCTGCAACGCCACATAACACAGTCCTGAGCCAGCTGAATTATATGAAGTGAAATTACTCCATAAAGTTAATTTTTGTGCATATTCAGTTTGATTCTTGGAGTTGGTACATTCTATTGTCTGGGCTCGTTGACTGCATAATCCAGACTCACAATCGAGAGAAGTGTAGGTTGACTTCCTATGTTAGGTGACTTGTTTAGCATCTAATAGAACTGCTTACTGTGATGGCCTATGTAGTGCTGTCCAGTAGTTGTCTATCGTTGTCATACAAACGAAGCTATCTAGCAATATTTCAAAGCTCTCGGAACCTTTGGTATCAACCTATATACTATATATTTCCGTGATTCATAATGTCCGTCCGAGAGCAATTTTGAAAAGAAAAATTGACGATTAAACACATTCTTCTTGACATTCCTCAGCTCACTTGGCAAAGTATTGGATACCTTTTACACTTTCCTCTGAGGACATTCAATACAGTCCTTACCAATGGCGAACACAAAAGATCCTTTTGAGTTTCAAGGTACTCTCTCTCTCTCTCTCTCTCTCTCTCTCTCTCTCTCTCTCTCTCTCTCTCTCTCTCTCTCTCTCTCTCTCTCTCTCTCTCTCTCTCTCTCTCTCTCTCTCTCTCATATGAGCGGTTTTAAAAACCTGTGCCATACTGATATTTTTATGTTGTCTATGTACTGTACAACTAATGTTTTTTTATGTTGTGTGATGTTAGAATTTGAAGAGGCTGAGAGTCTGTTGGAAGAAACCAGGGATGCCACCACGATCAACATTGATGATGTGAATGAGTTCGAAAACAGAGGAGACCAGGAAGGGATGAAGTTGAGGAAGACCTGCTCGCCAATGATGACAAGGCAGAGGTTACGAGTCCGTTTTTGAGAGTAGTGTAAAAATGTCATAACTTGTTCCGCATACATTATTACACCTCAAATGTGGAAGCACTCACTTTATCTTCTGTATTCCTTCATTGAAGCTTACTTTCCGGACAAAAGAAAAATGCCCCATTTTGGTCGTTTGACTACTATCAGAAATTCTTTGATGTCGACACCTACCAGGTAGTCAAAGTCATTTCTTATTCGATGTAAGATTCTCCTGTAAAATGTATTTTTTAGAGAACTACCACTACACTCATGCCTTACCGTCTTTTCTTTCAGGTCAGGAGTCGAATTATTGGTTCAGTATTGCCATGGCGGGGAAAGAACTTCATTGAACTTTACGTCCGCAGAAATCCTGACCTCTATGGTAAGATCAATAACATTTTGAAGGTATATTTATATTTCTTATTAGGTGTAATGGAATCAGACTATCATACTCTTTCCTGGTTGGTAGCAACCAAACCCTTTTTAATGTTTCTTGATGGTTTCAAAATATTCCTAATAAAGTCAAAGGAGAGGCAGTCAAGGAGATGTGAAGGTCACTCAAAACTAACTACAACTTCAAAACTAACTACCGGTACAGGTCCCTTTTGGATTTGTGCAACTCTCGTGTTTGCAATTGCCATCTGCGGAAACCTATCCAAGTTCTTGGTGAACCTGGGCAGTCCCAACTACAAATATACAGCTGAGTTTGGGAAAGGTACGTCCTGTTTTTATTTCCAACAAGGTCAATGTTATAACACTAAAGCGGTTCTTTAAAAGCGTGTGCGCTTATGGTTATTTCGTACTTGGATGCCAAGAGTTTTCTATAACCTGACGCATGCTTTGTCACTGTGTAGGGTACTTGACAAATATAATGTATAATGCATGTGTAATATAACCACATGCAAAACGGTGCTATCAATCTGATTTTTGTCTCTTTGTTGTGATTCCCAGTGACTATTGCTGCAACAGCGATCTATAGCTACGCCTGGCTTGTTCCTCTTGCCCTCTGGGGATTCTTGTTCTGGCGAAACAGCAAAGTGATGAACCTGGTTACCTATTCCTTTATGGAGATAGTCTGTGCTTATGGATATTCCCTGTCCATTTACATTCCTGCAGTGGTAAGATGCCATATTGGTAATAATTAGTCTTTAATGTGAATTATTGATTTCTTCCCTTCCAAGGTAGTTAGGCAGGACATTATTTTGTTGCAGTGTTACTTTCAACCAAACAGGATTTATTTATGTTTAATCCCTGTGGTTTTCTGGACCAGGTGCTCTGGATCATTCCATCAGAAGGACTGAGGTGGTTCTCTGCGTTGTTAGCGCTGTGTCTCTCTGGGTCCGTTCTGCTGCTGACCTTCTGGCCGGCTATCAAGGATGATCACATCCGAGTTTCCATAGCGTTTATGTCGGCCATCGTGGTTCTCAATGTTCTGCTGGCCGTCGGTTTCAAGGTAATTAATGCATTAGAGCCCATTTTTCACATATGGTAGTAACTTCCCTGGAAGGAGGATTAGGGTCAGATTAAACAAAAAGAGTCTTGGGGGTGATATAAGATACTCTGTATCCGACATCCTGGTGAGGCAAACCACATCTCCTTTGACCCAGTTTGGCCAAGGAGCCCGTCGCTGGCGTTCAGCGATAGCTTTAGTGATTGGTTTCTACTGAGCTGACCTGCGGAACCTCCATGTACCGGCACGGCTTTGACCCCGCCGCATGTGTCGGGACATTGGGGTTAGTGTTTCACTGGCGTGCGCGTGTGTGCGAGAGCGAAAGCCACAGAAAATTTACACTTTTGTTGGTAAGCCAGCTGGTTAAATGCTCCACCTCCTCCTGTTCAATGGAAACTTTTAGTGAGCATGAATAACGACAGGCTGTCGACACACTTTTTCTTGTGTGAATACAGTCAAGGCTCGGATGACTATGATATCGGCCGGTAATTAGTCTACATCACTCACTCACTAGTGTCTGAAGAGCTGTCTTAGAAGAATAGGAGAGACTGAATGGGGCTGTGGGTTGTTCATTATTATTTGATGTGTTGTTTTTCTTTTACTGCAAGTTAAGATGCATCACATAAACAACCTTTTTATGCAAGAGCAAACATATTGTGGTGTTTTTAAAAGTTCTGTCTTTGATTGTTTTTACAATCAAAAGACACGGCCTTATTGTTGTGTTGTTACTTTTTTCTTTATTTGTCGACCAGGCATACTTCTTCAGTTCAGAGAGTCCACATCAGCCAACCAATAACTCCTCTGTCGTCACGCTTGCCCAATCCAAGCCTCATTCATAGACCTTCCTGAGTACAAACGGGTAAGCATTGTGTGATCAATCACAAAACTGAAGTCTATAAATCCATCATCATTCTATTTCTTTTTGGCAAGGCCACTGGAACTGTTGGTGGCCTTTCTAGTAGAACACACAATACCCCATATCCTGTACATGATTTCTCCTCTCTAAAGCACAAGTCATTATTCTTTGTTTTTTTTTTCAAATTGCAGGCTCTCCTGTTGCCTTATTCGAGAGACTCGGGTTGCCGTAGTGATGGTGTCACGGGGCGTCTGGATTTCACCTGCACCTGGTCACGCACTGGCTTTTGGCTGTTAAGGCCCGTCGTGCACAACGGGTGCCACTGCGGGCCTGCTGGGCCTCTGAAAAAGAACACAGGTTGCAAGTGTGTTATTTATATTATGAGATGGCTTCCCGAAATTTCTTAAAGATACATCATAGGTGTATGATTTTTCACACTAAAAAAAGACCCAGAACTTTTTTTCAGTTTGTATTGTTGTCATCAGTGCTTTGGCTTCAAGGTCCTCTTGTACAGGCTTGTATACTTTTTGTATACTTTATGATTCTCTTGGTTGTGGTTAGTGATCTACTGTATTAGTGTCAATCATTTTAAGGTTTTATAACGTGCAAGAACTCTTGTCAATGGCAAACATTAATGATAAGCCTTGTCATGTGCAATTTTCTTTACAAAATGTGTAATAATACATTTTATAAAATGTACTCTTTGGTTTCATGGATTTTTTTGTTGTTAATGTTGGGGAACTTCAATAAACTCAAATTGTATAAATAAGCTGGTTATCCATTTTCATTTAAAATCTATTAGGAAAAATAAAAAGTAAACATAATGGGCGATGGATTGATTAGATTGCTGCCATACTTGAACGTCATGCGTAGTTGAGTAGCCTACTGAGATGCAATCAATAGAAAATGTCTAAAGATTTTGGCGTGGGCATTTTAACTGATCCTTGCTTAAGTTGGAACAATGTAGCCTAGTTAAATATTAACGACTCTTGGCCGTATTGAGGAAGCCACTAAATCTGAACAGTTCGGCTTTTTTTTTTATTTTCAAATTCATAATTGTTTTAGCATGGGAATATAAAGATCTAAAAGCTCGGCAGCTAATTGCCCGTTTTATACATCATCAATCCTCCAAGTTTGGAATCGGGCATTTAGTACACGGGTTTTGTCTCAAGCACATCAATCAGTCTGGCAGGACCGTTCAAATGCCCGTCTCGTTGTCGTGTTGCAGGATCTTTAACCGTGGAAAACGTTGCATACTTGCACAAACTCATCCATTTTTAGGGCATTCATGAAGAAAACATTGTCTTAATTGTGGTGTCTTGAAATATTTCATGATCATTTCTTAGAACAGCTACGTATTTAGTTCAATTAACAAAATTGAAACAGAAGAAAATAAGTGTCACTGGAAACGGTGTCAATGGGATGGTGGCGCCCTAATTAATGGTCATTCTAACCCACGCTTTGAATTTCAAGGGAGCTTGCTGTCGAAGAGATAACGCGGCCAAACCACTGCCAGTCCCCTCAGAGCCCGCAGTATACGAGGGTGACCAGTGCTGTTGTGGAATGGATTTATCAGTGAATAGCATTAAGGTCTTAGTTAGTGAGATGCATTCACTTTTGGATGTCTTTTAATATATGTTTTTTTCCTATTTTTTTTCCAGCATTTAATTATGTTTTTTTGTTATATATTATGTTAGTAGTTATTTTGATCTAGAGACCTGTACATAATGGCCACATCCAACGGTAACGGCGACAAGGTGTCCAAATTTGAAACTTTAAAGCTTTTGGAGAAATGCAGAAAAGAGAGGGATGATGCTTTGCACCGAGAGAGCATTCTCCGGGAGAAACTGCGGCAGTTTGAGTCCAGGTCGCGTTCAACCGAGGCGCTCAAACAGAAGATCAAGTCCCTGACGAATGACAACAAGGAGCTGAGGAAACAGACGAAGTCTCTTCGGGCGGAAATCGGACTCGAGGCCAGTCCCAAGTTTAGCGGGAAAACTACAAAGGACATTATCCATGACTTCCATGAAAAGGAACGCCAATGCAATTCTCTAATTGAAAAGACCGGGAAACTCAGTTTAACGATAGATGACTTGACATCCGAGTTGGCGAATACAGTAACTTCTAAAACACTTTTGGAAGATCAAGTACAGTCGTTGCAACAAAACCTCAAGGACATGACAAATAATCAGCGACGTTTGCTTAAATTGTGGGAGGACAAAAAACCACAACGAGAGCAGCTGTCACTCCCGGCGATTTCCCAGCGACCAGGGCCAGTGATCAATAAAGGCGTTCAGACCGAGATGTCCATTAATCTGTCACAAAAGCTTCCAGTAAATGCATTTGAGACCAAGCCATTTCGCAGAGATAGCGAGAAAAGATCAATGTTGGATAAACACAGCTTAGCCACTTTGACGCATAATCCTCACGACAAAAAGGCGTTTGTGCATGATGAAATGAAAGGGCTTCAGCACTGATGACACCTGTTTGAGGCATCAGTGACAAAACACTGTTCTACACAAATAAACCCAATACCGTTTAAAAGGATTATACATTGAAATTATCGGACTTTAAATTTGTTTAAAGGGACTCGTTTGTTTTGTTCTGTGATGTGTATCCCGGTGTCAATTATTCTCTAGTTAAACAATGATTTTATAGAATTTGTATTTCATGTATAGAGTAATTGTTTACACCATAAACTGTATACAAATGCGACAATGCTATGTTTGAAATAACTTAATTTTGTCTAGTAAATGATGCTGCGTGATGTTACTCTCAATTGAGAACAGGCAGTGACACAGACAGCTTCTACGCGGGGTCCTAGAAAGGTCCTTTGAATGCATGAGGCGCGCGATATGGGGAGCGTATCTTACTGCAAAGAGACTTGGAAGTAGGAGCGAATTAAAGACACTGCCGTTGTATTTTGGATTTTATTTTCCACCGACATGTTTTCCGCGGAGCAAAACTGTTGGTTTGTACGCAAGGCAAGTATTGTAACTCACCCGTATTTCTTTATAAGCCCCCTTACTTGCTAGCCGGATCTGTCAACTTCTGCTAACCAGGCAGCTAAACATAAGCCCAGCCAAGCACAATGTGAATAATCGTTCTAACTTTTTCTTGATCCATTTTTTAAAAGTATGATCTCTGCTGGAAATAAACGTCCGATCAGCCACTCCCTCGTAGAGTTTGTTTGTGTCATTACAACGAATGATAAGGCTGTGTGTAGGTGGTTTGCTGGAGAGCTGCTGCCAGCATCGCTTGGGCTGTCCTGTTGCTGCCTCCGGTCACAGCCCTGTTCGTAGTTCTCAGCAGAGTCAGCCTCTTCCACCCCATCGAGTGGATCACAGGTCAGTGCTCACTCCATCCCGGGCTCCAGACGACATGACCTTACCCGCTACCCGAATAACGTCATCTCTTAGTGTATTTTTCTAAGGCTTTGTGTTTTGTGTTGTCTACACAGAATGCCTGTCTATTTTGACGAGTGCCAGTACCATGTTCTCCTTCGTTTTGTTATGCGGAGTGGTGGTCGTGGTCGGCTTCTTCAACCTTGAGTACTACACGGGTAAGTAAATGGCATGGTTGTATGGTATAATAGAAACGTGTAGACGTGGTGCTTTTGTTTTCCACTGGCGTTAACATCTTGCAAAAGTATTCATTCTGAAATGTGTAACACTTTGTTGCATGCTAAACGTTCTGTTTCTGCCTCTTTCTTCTAAAGTTACCCCGTCCATTGCGTGCTCAAAAATTGCTCTCCTGGCTCAGCTTCTTCCACCCTCGGCAGTGTCTTCACGCCCTGGTCCACTGCATCATGGGGGTGATAGTGGCCTGGTGTTGTGCCTTCGCCATTGGTCCCAGATACCAGAATCTTGCTTCCGTGTGCACTCTGGTGGATGGGTAAGAAGACCAGTGTTGTTTTTATGCAAGATGCTATGCTGTAATGGTAAACAAACTTTTGGTCGGTTTCCTAGTATTTATTTTGTTGTCATTTTTCTATGCAGTGATCCTCAGCTGTGCCTGAATGAATACCACCTTGTCTTGATCCTGTTCGGGGCCTTTGTTGGCTATAGTCACAGTCTGTTTGGTGTCATGCACAACATGAACTATGTGCCCTTTCATGCAGTTCAGGTATGTGTTAATAGTTTAGAGGTGTGAATTACATACTGGCTGGGTAATCACAAGGGCTCAGGATTCGGTTTGTGGTTAATCTTTGTCCTTTGCTTCGTTTCCCACCCTAGCAATACAAATATCTTCGTTTCAAGGGAAATCTCCCATTGGTGGTGAAATGCAGTGCCATTCAATCCCTCTATTTCACCAGGAACTTCCTTGGGGTTTACTTCTTTTTGGGTAAGTCCCACACTATCTGGTACAAACTTAACTTTAATTGGACAACTCACCCTAACAGCCCTTTCACTGTTATGGGTTGGTATTTTGAAGATGCCATGTAGTTTATTGGCAGTTGTTGCACCTTGAGGGTAACATGGTTGTTATTTTGAAGACAGACTTTTTGATCCCTATTTTCATTCTATCTACAGGTTATATCCCTAGATCGTGGCTCTGTAACACACTGAGTCTTCAGTCAAACAGGTTCGTACTGCTGGTCGTGCCATACCTCTTAATAACACACACATGCATTGTACACGGTATCAGATAAGTCCTTCACATCTTCTCCTTCCGTTCCCCTGAAAGGGACCTATACATATGTGCTCTTCAATGGTCCATCCCTCTCTCCCCAGCTCTCTGAACCCTCTGGACAGTATAGCAGGGCTGCTGGACCTCGCCATGCTGTACCACCTCTGGATCAGTGGCACCTTCCTCCTCCTCACCTGGTACCTCACCGTACTGCTCTTCAGGGTGTTTGTCACTGAGGTATGTTCATCAGACCAATTTGGTCCTACGGGTCCAAAAGCCTGCCACCAGCCAATGGCGTTTGGACTTGAATCTGGTTAAACAAGTCAGGGTTACATATTTAAATAATTGTCACATTTTTTCACAAGCATCCTTCGATGACAGTTGTTTACTCGAACGCTAACATGTAATAAATGCAGACACTTCACAGCATGTATGTTCAAAGTGTTGCTATGGATATCATCCGGTATATTTGTTGTTAGGGAGAAACTGGAGCCGCACTTAAGTGGAAGGGGTTACCACAATCAGACACGCAGGATGCTATGCATGACCTACTCTTGATTATGCCATGGATATCCTGTTGTTGGGTAGAAACCAAAGCCACTCTTGTTAGAAGTACTCCCAAAACATTGAGTCTCTTTGTGCGATTGTCATTGTAACTAGCATCCATACATTCAGCCTACAGAAATGACTTTTTTTAATTTTGTTTACGTGTACCTTTATCATTATTTCACTTGTTTGAGCCACTGGAGGGCAGTGTTTCTCTTAAAATTAGGATCTGAATGTATATTATAATTCCATAATAACATTATGGTAGCCTGACATCGACAGACTAATTCGCAAATGCGTAGTGTTCTGGAACCTCCTGTTAATTTTTGGATTTCCATGGGTAATCATCAATGGACGCAGGCCAAAATGCGTCTTGACGTAATTTGATAGTCCGTCGTCCAATCAGAACAACGAAACATGCGACACATCGGCATCAGCCATCCTGGTGGTTTAACGTAAATGCCTGAACTGTGCTGCCATAGTGCGCCCCTCTGTACAGTCAACCCGCCCCATATTGGATAAACGGTTGTGATTGGCCTGACCCGTTCAATGTCTGCTGGAAATGTATCTGAAACGGAGGGGGGCAAGACTCCTACACCAGAGCAAATACAACATGAGCTCACAGATTCGTCTGGTTCCTAGACTATGTATTTAGGACTCAGGATCTGACATCTGCCCTCTGTTTTAAAAACACAACCCTTTAGGTGTACAACTTTCCCGTGCAATCGGCGTTCACTGAGCAAGCCGATCGGTGTCTTCCCAAAGTCCTCCCTGGCCAGCAGCCCATGATACTGAAGGTAAACGATGTATTGAGTAATGACGACATGCCTTTCAACATCTATTTCACTGTGATCATTTGGATAGACCACCTTAACCATGGGGTTTTTCCTCCTTCGCAAATTAGTTTCTAGCTCTGCAGGACTTGGCTCTGCTCTCTCAGCATTCCCCCTCACGGCGGGCCCAGGTCTTCAGCCTCAGCCAGCCAGGTCTGTCACCCCCCCCCCAATCCCCCAAAACTCAAGACAGTAAAATCCTTCTCAACACGGCTTCAACACAAATTCTGGTGATGATGAGCTCCTTTCCGTCAGGTGACCTGTCTGTCTGTCTGTCTGTCCGTCTGTCTGCCATCAGGTGGTCACCCGCACAACTGGAACGCCCTCAGCAGCGAGTGTCTGTCCCTCCTGGCCGACCTCACCCAGAGGCTGGTGGCCCACCACGAGACCGTGGCCATCAACGGACGGGCCAAGCTGCATTCAGCCGGCAGCGACAAGAAGTCGGTGTCCAGTGATAGCTCGGGTACAACACGCTCTATATCGTTTTGCGACTATGTGCGGTGGTTCTACAGACGCCGGCAGCGTTATGAACGATGCGTCTCTAAGTCGTCATACACTGCTCATGCCAATCAGAGATTGTGCTGTCCAATGGGACGCCATAAACACAAAATCGGTGGAAGAAAACCGCGGGCCGTCATTTCCTGTAGTATGAATTATTCCATCAGCTCCCAATGTGTTTCTTCCACCAGGCCTCTCGGGCACCCAGGACATCAGCACCCCCGAGGTCGGCCTTGCTGCGCTCCACCGGGGCCGCCGCCCCCATGAGCCCCAACACCGGCCCCTTCACCTCAGACCTGGACAGCCCCTTCTCCTCCCGGGCCCTCCGCCGACTGGCCCCCCACCTGGTGCCCAACTCCCCCTGGAGCGAGACGGTGCAGAGCCCCCACCTGTTGAGGCGGGGCCCCCAACTCTGGTCGGCCTCCACAGGTAAGCCCTGGTGGTGGTGGTGGGTGGTGGTGGTGGGGCGGGGACTTAGTGACTAGCACAGACTACGATACTAACAATACGTTTATTTTATATAGCGCCTTTCTCATACCCAAGGTTGCTTTACAGTGTCAAGAGCACAAACAGAACATGACAGCACAACAACACAAATAAAGATAAAATATAAATAGGGGGGGGGGGGTTCTATGAAGTGGTGGTGGAAGAGCCGAAGTGTTCTTGGAACAGAAAGGTCTTGAGATGAGCTTTAAAGAGAGGGAAGGAGGGACAGGGACACCGCTAGGAAACGCATTGAATTGGCCAAAGGGTAGCTGGATATGTGAAGACGGGTCCAGAATGAGGGCAAGGTATTAAAGATGCATTGTGGAAGGGAATGCCTCCTAGACAAGCCCCTATGAGGAGAGGAGGCCAGCGAGTTTGGTTTCAATGGAGTCTCCTTTTTATATTTGTTGTTGGTTTTATTATAAATTTGTTTTGATAGCCGAGCTGTTTTGGCTTTCTGTTTTTTCCTTGTGAACCACACTCTGCACAGGAGGTGAAGGCAATTTGACTTCAATCCATTACAATTTGGCATCCGTTAAGTTGACGTGCCAAAAAAAAATTTGAAACGCCATCTGCTGTTTATTTTTTTTTTTTTTGGCGGGGGGTGGGGGACCACCAACATTGTGGCCATATGCTAAACGACATCACCTTTTATGTCTCTTTTTTTGTCTTTCCTCCCCCTGCAGATAGTGGGACCAGTGGCAGTCTGTCTCCATCCCCCACCTCAGCGCCCAGCCCGCACCCGGCTGAGCCCAAACCCAGCCCCGTGACGCAGTTCCTCCACAACCGAAAGGAACAGGTGCTCACCCTCATAGGTTCCCCTATGATAGATATACAAATAGAAATTCAAACGTCTTTCTCTTTTTTAAAGACAAGAGTTTCACCCTTTTCTAATTTCAAAAGAAAGGGAAATTTAGTGATCATTGTCTTTCTTCTCCGTCCCAAACGCTCCCGTTCAGGTGAAACACTTCCTGGGGAGGCGTGTGCTGGTCATGTATTTGTTCAACAAGGTAAGGTTGTGGGGCACGCTGGCGGAGCCAGGGAGCGATTGTGTGTTCCCTGCCTGCTAATCTCTCCCGCTTACTGACGGCCTGACTTATTTATGGCTCACCTATGACTCCTGCTCAGATTTGTATTGGATTTTGCTAGATCACCCAACTGCCTTCCTATCAATTATTCGGGCTTCGATGGCACCAGCTGGTTTTCCATCCTTCTACATGTTACCATTAGTCCTACTGATTACTTAAAGGGCCCCAATCAAGGAGTCACGTAGCACAACGTGTCCGTCCAGTAATATGAGGAGCTCCATATTTCCATGGGATTGGCAGGGAAAGCTTTTAAACAGGTTGGTTTTCAGGCTGAAACCTTATCATTCCAAGACAACATATACATTTCTGTGTTTTTAAATATGTTCCTATCCGTTAAAACTAGATCATAGGGTCTATAGTTGCTTTGGAATGCATGGTCGTCATTCTTGCTGTAGTGTAGATTCGGTTCTATTTCAACCATTTTCCGTCCTTCTAGCCACGTCGTGTGCTGATGAATAAAGTAACTAAACAAACACTGTGTGGTATCTGCAGCCTGTTGATTCTTCCACTGGTTTGTTCAAATGCTGCTGCAAGTTTTGGCATCGTTGGTCTCCTTACTGCTCGTGTTTTGAGTCCTGGTAAATAAACTTGGAAACTAGATTATAGTACAGCTATTTAGCAACAAAGTCCTAAAATGATGATGTGTGTAGCCTCATGCAACCAACGGTTTTAATGTCCAATTCAATGAAGTACCGTTTGCCTACAGCTCCCAGAGGCCTCTAGTCAGGCCCTCTTTGCAGACAGCCAGTCACACATCTGGGCCCTGGAAGGTGAGATGGTTTTGGCTTATGATGACAGACTTGGTTTATTTTCAAATGTTGCTTTACATTCGTATTGCTGTTTGTATTAAAACGTATACCTATACATCTCCTTTGGCCTCTCAACTAGGGCTGTCTCACCTTGTGGCAGCCTCCTTCACTGAAGACAAGTTTGGTGTGGTTCAGACTACGTTACCCAGCATTCTCGGTAGCATGCTAGTCCTACAAGAGGTAAACTGCTGTGGCTTATTCACAATGCAAAACACGACTCTCTAAAGAGTCCAAAGTATGGGTTAACTAATCCTATGATTCAAGGACAACATTGGATTATGATGCCCCTGAATTGTATGAGAAGATAACAATTAATGTATTTGAAGACCTGGAACATTACATTTAAACTAATCCTGCCGCCTCAGTCAAACAAGACTTTTTCATATCAATACTTTCAATATTTATTTTGCATTTTTGTATTTAATGTGTACCGTCTCTCCCTTCCAACGCCTCCAGGCGGTGGACCGCCACTTCAAGCTGCCCCACGCCTCCAGCAAGCCCCTCCGTTCGGCCTGCAGCATGGGCGACTGCACCTCCAAGACGCTGCGCTTCGCTCTCAGGGCCACCCTCAAGACGGCCATCTACAGGATAACCACCACCTTCGGGCATCACTTGAAGTAAGGCTGCTGGTTAAGCAACCTAGGGCTGGGCGACTAATCCAATTTTGATGGCGATTTCGATTTTAGCGTCAAATGATCAAAAAAACGAATATAACACTTTTTTTTTTTTACTAAATGTTTTATGGAAAGTGCATAAGTGCATAAGAACAGCTGGATAGTTATCTGTACATTATTTTAGATTTGAACATTTTCTTTTTGGCCATTTTGTGTATTTTTGTAAAGCGAAGTTCTCAGTTACAATTCGTTCTTTGGGTGAGACATGCTGAATAAATACATCATGTTTTAAACTAAAAAATAATCGTTTGAACAATCGTGATTTCAATATTGACCAAAATAATTGTGATTATGATTTTTTTTTCATAATCGAGGAGCCCTAAATCAACCCCTTGTTATCTAAAAGAAAGGGATTTTTTTTCACATGTTCTATTTCCTGTCCATCCAGTGCCATCAAGATGTCCGCCGAACACCGGAAAAGATTGCAGCAGTTTCTGGAGTACAAGGAGTGAGACTTGGACGCGCACGATGGCTTTTGGATTAGACTCCAAATGAGACTGACTTGGCTCTGTGTGTGTGCGCAGACACCCGTATGGCTTGAGATTTGTGACCCTACAACAGTACCTCTTTTTGATATTTGAGACTGCGCCTCGTCATTTCAATCCTATCCGCTGTGGGTCGCCTCGTGTCTAACATGCAATGGGGAGAATGGCACCTAGTGCCATGCTGTCTCCTAGTGGACAGCAACGATACTGCAATGGCACACTTCAAAGATCATCCTGAAAGGGCTTTATTTATAAAACACCTGTGAACCAGCCTTGGTGTTTTTCTGTTTTTCTGGCTTGGGTTGGAGTTGCCACACTCAACAATGAGAAGGGTGTTCTGTCTGCCTTTGACTCTGGAGGATTCGTCCTCAGATGAATCATGTACAATTTGTGCTTTCATTTCCTTCACACGTATTCATCCTTTTAATTAGTTTGGAACAAAGGCGGGTTTGTTGTCGATAAATAAAGTAGAATCTTCTTGTTTTAGTTGTTTCAGCAGTTTCAAAAGACACCACTCGTTCTGTGTAATCTTTGGGGTGTCCGTTTCAGGACTCATCTTTTCGCTCTCCAAATCAAAAGTTTGCCCCTACAGTTTGATAATACTGTTACATGGCGTTGAGTTTTTATGCCCACAAAGACACTAGGTAAATACAATTCTCCAGATATGTAGCCTAATCTCTGCATGGCAATCTGTTAACTCCATTGATCATATACTGTATATTTGTACAAAGACTACAGCAGTTCAAGATGACGTGTTTGATTAAACACTTGGCTCAATGACCCAGTTTGTTACCTATTCCTGCCTCCAATGTTAAGACTGATCGATCATTGTTTATACAGGCATTAAATAGCCATGGAAAATGAGCAGTCCAAAAAAACATTTAGATCCAGACCCACTTTAACATTTTCTATTAGTATGACACGATTTACAATAGCCTCCATAGATCGTTCCATCAAGCACCATCATTTCATTAGTTCTCAAACGGTTGCAATGAAAAACACTTACATTTCACACAATGAGGAAGAATAAAAAAATAACGCAGACAAGGAACACTGTCTTTTTGTTTATTGCACAAATCGTACATTTTTTTTTTTTTTCAAAACCAAACTGGCAGAACGCAAGATTAGGCAGTGATGGGAAGAAACTTGTTCATGAGCCTAAATATGTATACAAGAACAAAACAAATACAGCCAGCAGGATCATCTGAATACGACTTTGTTTTATATACCAACAGCTTAAGATCTAAAAAAGATACATTGGTTCCTAAACAACAAAGGGAACCAAAACTATTTGGAAAGTCAAACTGTGTGCTCCAACTGCACAATACAGACGAACGCGTGCTGTAAAAGGAAAAATAAAAATGTCTCATGTTCCTCTTTCGATTTTCAAAATTACTTTGCTCTCATATAGAATATAAATCTCTGCATTAATACCAATCAAATTTTTTTGACATCTTGTGTTTTTTTTTTTTATATTCTGGAAGTCAAACTTTTTTTGTATTCTTTTTTACAGTTTTATCATATATGTATATATGTACATAGAAATTCAACTATACTAGAAATAGTATAGAAAATGACTAAAGCTGGACTTAATCGCTCAAAAAAAATTACTTGCAAGCATATTGATCCCCCCCCCCCCCTTATCCTTCTTTTTTCTTTTCTCTCTAAACTGGCTTCATCACAACACCAACTGCCTTAGTTGAACCTGTAAAGATTTGTTACTTAAGTGCAAACAAGATATTTTTCCCCCCCTTGGCTCATGGGCAGCGACCTAACTACAAACCTTTCTGTCCGCCCCGCTGAAGGACTGCATTCAGGGCCAAGTACGGGGGATGATGTGTGAGAGGGAAGAAGTGGGTAGAGAGTACTGCTGGAAGCAGATATCAACTCATCCTAAGGACAAATACGCTAAGTGCTAACCCCTCCACTCACAAAGACAGAAAAAAAAACAGACAGTAGAAATCCGTAGATGAAAAATATACGACTAATCCTTTACGGAATGAAATCCTGGAGCTAAGGGGTAGGATGAGCACCGGGGTTACGATCGCTGGCATGTTGTTGCTCCTCCGAGCCCCCCCCCACCCCCCACGTCCGAGTGCCCAAGTGCACTGTTTGTTTTGTCTGCGTTTCAATCTTCGACATCCCTGATTTCAAAATACACTCGGTGGTGGTGGTGGTGGTGGGGGGGGGCTACACAACGTGAGAGAGAGAGAGAGAGGGAGGGAGCGAGCCACAGTACAGTATGGCAACAGTGCCGTTAATTGTTTGTGTGTTATTCAGGTAGGGGTCGGGAGGGACAAAAGACGAAATTGTAAAGCAAATGGAGCTAGAAACAAGAGTACATCCGCCGAGAAATTAGAAGATGCGCCACATTATTGGTACGAGTTCAAAATAACGAGTCCAAGGCCTTCCTTTCTGCCCAAGCCCAATACTGTACATAACCATCCTCATCAAGGGGTAGCTGGGGGTTACCAGGACTTAAAGACGGGGAGTGCTGGTGATGTCGCAGCCTACCGTAAAAGGTGCCTAAATGGAGGTGTTGGTCTGTTCATACATGCACAGTATATCGTTGTTGGTATTTGGCAGGAGTATAAGAAATATGTATGGACATACAACAGGACCTCCCAAGTGATTTCATTATAGGGGGTCGAATAGGATTTTTGACAAAAAAAAACAAAACAGACAGGATTTGTTAATTGCATATGCCATCTAGAAGTCGCCCGTTTTGTACACCTCTAGCAGGAAAACTAACTCTTTGTGTGTGTGTGTGTGCATAAAGCGTTGTCGTGTGTGCCAGTGTGTCGCCAGTGCTTGCCCGTAAGCATTGATTTTCTAAGGGCCACAGTGTGTGTGTGTGTGTGTGTGTGTGTGTGTGTGTGTGTGTGTGTGTGTGTGTGTGTGTGTGTGTGTGTGTGTGTGTGTGTGTGTGTGTGTGTGTGTGTGTGTGTGTGTGTGTGTGTGTGTGTGTGTGTGTGTGTGTGCTTTCGTTACTACGCGCTTGTGGCTCAAGAAGACATGCACTGGACGTGATCTGGGCCTCCGTCTTCTTCGTCGGACGAGTCTGGAGAACTCCAGGATTCGTCCGTGTCACCATCGGCCCCCTCGCGACGAGCCTGGGAGAGGGGAGCGACAGAGAATCAGAAGCTTCTGTGATCTTCAGAATCGAAATCAGAAGACTTCCAACTCAAAAACAGAAAGTTGTTGCAGTTGTTAAAAGCCAAATGGATATTGTTGATATAGGGATCCAAACACCGTGACATAAGCCTTCCTCAGTTGATTTGCCATATTGCGGAACAGTACACACATAACACGATGAGAAAAATAAAAAGAGGAACATTTCAACACCAAAAAGGGGTATCATAGTATTTGTATGTGTACCTTTGGAGAACGGCCCACAAATTATACACAGCGACTCTTGAGTAAAAAGGATCGGATGACCTCCTAAAAATTTGGGTGCTCTCCCAAATTTTGCGGTACTTGTACCTGTACATTAACAAATAAAAATCTTTCATTCATTCAAATTTACAGAAGGAGCCTCTCATCTTTCTTACTGACACCAAGGCAACACGTTCCACTGGAATATAATGACCCACCACTAGTGTCCCACTCCACATGGTTTGGGGGGGGGATGGATAGGCTCTAGGGACCGTAAGACGAGGGCTCACCCTCTGGGGCCGGCGATGCCTCATGTGGCGCATCAGGAACCACAGCAGCTGGGTGTCGTACTGGTCGCCGTGCCGCACGCTGTCCTGGTCGCGCTCCCGCTTGTTCTTCTTCATCACCTGGAGTGAGTGAGTGAGTGAGTGAATGAGTGAGTGAGTGAGTCAGTGAGTGAGTCAGTGAGTGAGTCAGTGAGTGAGTCAGAGCAGGGTATCAAAAGTGTACAACCGAGAGGCAATCCGATGCCATTCGTCTGCAATGAGGATCATCTTAATGCTATGAGATCGTGATACATTATCCAAATCTGGTATGACAATTGCAATAATAATAACCGCAATAGAGATAATCCTGCTCGCGGCACAGTGAGGAAGGGAGCGAGTGGATACCTCCTTTCAGGCCCTTGAGGCCGGTGGGCTGCTCGGCGGTGGGGGTCCACAGCTTCACATCGTGGTCCAGGCCGCTGGTGGCCATGCCGGGCAGGTGGGGGTGGGGCTCCAAACAGTTCACCTGCAGAGTGAAGGAATCCTTTTAAAGGCCGTGTTCCAGGGCACAAAAAGAATTTGTGCAATTTGCTTGTTGGTTAATAAAGATTTAAACTGTTATCCATTGTATTTAATGTTGTTAGGTACCACAAAACGGAACGCAATACGAAAAAGTAGGTACTATTTTAGCGGTTTGCTGTCGATTCTCATTTCCCCCAGAATGCATTGCAATTAGAGCTGTGTTTTAGGCATTACACATCCCTAGTCCTCACTATCATGTAATGTCACAAATGGTGTTTTCAAATGCAGTATGTATTACAAAGGCAGTGGTTTAATAATAATAATAATAAGACAGTATCTTAAATATCTACAGCAAATAGCAGAAGCAGATCAGAAACGAAAAATCGGCAGCCTCTCACACGTAGGAGGAGCAATAGTGGCTTTGGCTGCAGCTTTCGGTATCACATCAGGGGGAACAGATCATCAAGCTACACCGGTCCCACTTGTGTGACGACTCCATCAACGCCACTTTTTTGTTTAAAATACAGAAACTGCGTTTACAATCTTTTAACTCAAAACTAAAGTCTTGCGGTAAACCGTGAACTCGAGCCCACACAACAGCAAATTCATGAGAAACGACACTTTGCATTTGAAATACAGAACTGTGATCTCTGGTTTCTGTATTGATACTGTCTCTCATCCCCACTAGACTCCTCTAGCCTCCTACGATTCCCTCCCCCCTACCCGCCTCCCACCCTCTCTGACCTCCTAGCCTCCCATCCCCTCTAGCCTCCTAGCCTCCCATCCCCCCCCTCTCACCACTCCTCCGAGGTCCCCCTCTATGAACTGGACGATGCGGGCCGAGTACTTGTCCCACAGGTAGATGTGGCCGCAGTCGCTCCCGCTGACCACAAACTCACTGGACGGCCCGTAGAAGTTCACCCCCTTCACTGAGGGAGGAGAGCGGGAGAGAAAGGTTTTGAGTGCGCGCGTGTGAACCAGTAGCCACCAAACACCCCAGTGCAAGCCCAATGCTTTTGGTCACGTGACAAGACGCCGCTGCCGTGTTGCTCATTTCTCAGTGGAGAGCTTAGCAAGCTTTGCCTCACAAAAAGGATTAAAGATTTTGTTGGATTGCATCGAGAGACCAAAAGCCTGCTTTCAGTACTCACATAGGGCCCCCCAGCGGAGCGTTACACAGAGGACCCCTTCCTTAAAGTATCGTACATCATAACACCAGTCAACTCAAGCCAACTCTGGGTTCATCCCGTTTATCACCTGTCCTCAGACACATATCACGAGGGACAGACGATGCTCTGGTGGAATTCTAAACAGGTCATATCGAGGGCTTTGGTGTGAAGCCAGCCGAATGGCACTAGTTGAGACGAGAGCGTCGGGACTTAACAAATCACTTCTCTCTTATAGCAGGGCATCCATGAAGCTTGAATAAATCCAATAAATGAATAAACAAGACGCCGCTGGGAATGGGCCCCTTGCCGGAAGGTGTGGGCCGGGGATGGCTCCATACCTGTGGCGTTGTTGCGGTGGCCCTTGTACCTCCTCCGGTAGTCGGCTCCGTCGCTGTGGCTCGAGTCAAACAGGTAGATGTCCTCGTCGTTGTAACTGGCCAGCAGTTCTGCAAGGATAATGCTACAACTGACCATGTGCGCCTTTCACAGTGTCTTTGTTCAAGTTTGGTTCATGCACACTAAAAAAAAGTACCTTTGACAATTGGAGTTCATCTCTACACTAGGTCAGCGTTGGTTAAAGGGGGACATATTATGGCAACGTTGCTCATCTATCCGTCATACATCTAGGTGGGCACACCCACCTGTGTTGTATAACATGGCCCCTTTTAACTGAAGAGCCAACATAAATAGAATTCAGCTTAGTTAACTTGGTAGACGAGCAAACTAATCAACAGTCAATAAGCATTGGTGCTTGTGTGAGCAGGTGCGACCCCCCCCCCCCCCATGGCTGAACCGAGAAGCCAAGTCCAAGTGTTGTGGACCAAGCGTTTACCTGTGCCATCGTGACTGTACACCAGGCAGGTGATGTTTGTCTTGGACTCGCTGGACACCAGGTGAGAGGGGCAGAACTTCTTCAGCACGCCGTTGTTATCGTTCTCGTTGATTTTCCTCTGGTCGTAGATCCTAGACAGAAATGAAGCATTACATTTACTCAACCCTTAAAAACTCCATCATTTCATTATTAACACAGTAAAAAAAGGCTTTGTGATTTGTTGCTGGACGGTCACCTGATGTACTGATCTCGGCCGCCCACTGCGAACTCGTGGGTTTTGGCCGGATTGACAAAGATAGTGTACAGCCCAACTTTCTTATCGCCCTCCTTCACAACCGTGAGTTTGCTGGAATAAAAAAAAAGGAAAGCAAGAACCAGGCTTTGGTCTCAGTTGGTTCATTGGGTTTCAGGGAGAAGATTGGCCGCAATCAGCTTCTGTGTGCTACTGTGTGCATAACATACTATTGGACCTTGACCCTTCATAACAGACATACCAGTGATGGGGAATACAATAGTAAAAAGTAAATCTGAGTGCATGTCAACCATGGACCATTGCATGTCTACAGAGGTCATGGGTTCAGTATCTGGCAAAAAAAATGGAGCAGGTAAAGAACCAAACATAGCACAGTTGGAACGGGGATTATGTTCTATTGTGTGAGTGCCCGTGCGTGTTTTTACGCGTCTGGCTGTGTGTGCTTTTGTACGCGTGTGATGAACACTCACTTTGCGGGCCGGTCGAGGCGCAGGTCAATACCAAACACCACCGCATCCTCCCCGGCCGAGAGAAACGAACAGGGAGAGTCGGGCTCCAGGGCCAACTGCAATGCGCGCACACCGCCACAGACACATTATCATCATCAGCACTTACAATAGAGGAAGCTAAAGTCTCACAGGGCTTAACAGACATACGTTTAAACGATATTGGATGATTACATTTCCCCCCCGTGACCTCAAATGGCTCAGGATGACCAAACAACCAGAGGGGAAGAGGCGGAAACTTTGATCAACGGTGCCTAAAAATCGGGCTCCAATCCACTCCATGAAATGAAGTGGTCAAATACGAAATGGAAGTGGAGGCGTGTACCTTGTGGGCGGCCCCTTTGTGCTGGGCCACGCGCTTGGTGCTCTTGCAGCGCTGGGTGGCGGACAGCTCGGCCACGCGGATCTGTCCGTCGCGCGCGCACATCGCTAAGGTGCTGTCGCCGCTGTGGGGCAGGAACTTGGCCTGAAGGAAGGGCGACACGTAATTAGGGGGTTAAACCAGGTGGCCCATCACAATCAGAAGGACAAAAAGGGCCACTGGTTTGGGTCTGGTTGTGCAGGATTGCAGATTAAGTTCACTTTTGTTTGCGTGGAAGATCATTCACTTAAATACCAGTTGAAACATCTGGTTCAAATTGATTCCATCTCCTTGCAGCTCAAAATGTGCATCCATGTGACAAGTGCTTCCCCAAAAAACATTGGGGACATTAGATTGTTCCCTACTTGGCAGCATGGCCAGCTCTATCCAGCAGTATGTTATTGACTCAAGAAAGGTAGTTAAAGGAGACATTTTATAGAACCAGGTGTGAGTGTGATTAGCTGTTACAAGCTCTTTTGAAAAATCGGCCTCTTCTGACATCTCAAGTTGGTGTGTCCACGTAGATGTATGCTGGATAGATCAGTCTACCAGCCTACCCAGTGGACTGTAGCAAACATTCCTCATCTATCTATAGATTTTCAAAACGGCTTGCAACGGCCAAACAAACTCAAGACTGGTGGTATAATATGTCACCTTTAAAAGGCTCCCATGACCTTTAAAGGTGGACACGCCCGCCTGTGATGTCATAAGGGAAAGATTTCCAAAACGGCTTGTAACGGCTAATCAACCCACACCTGGTGGCATGCCATGGGACCTTTAAAGGACATGCAATCGCTCCTATCCAACCCAATGACCCCCAAGTCCAAGTCCCCGGCTGACCTGGAAGACGTTGCTCTTGTGGCCGCTGTCAAACTCCAGCACGGCGCGGCGGACGGCCCAGTCCCAGATGATGACGCGCAGGTCGTCGCTGCCCGACGCCAGCCGCGTGCCCGACGGGTTGAAGTGCAGCGTGTTGACGCAGCCCGTGTGTCTCTCCAGCCGCCCCTGCAGCTCCAGCCGCTGCACCAGGCCGCGGGCGCCGCACACCCGCCGCACAAACTGCTGCGAGTTGCGCCCGATCTCCCGGGAGCGCAGCGAGGGCACCGCCCGCCAGGTGGGGCCCCGGAGGTCGGTCACGTCCGAGCCCAGCCACACCTCCATGGCCTGTGCGTCCTCCTCGTCCTCCTCCTCGTCGTCGTCCTCCTCGTCGTCCTCCTCCTCGTCGTGGCCCTCGTCGTCGTCCTCGTCTTCGTCGGTGGTGGAGGAGCGGTTGGGGACAAGGGCCGGTCGGTTGCGCTTCCTGGCCGTTCGCCTGGTGCCGTCCGACACCCTCGCCCGCTCTCTCCTGGCGCCCTCGCGCTTCCGCCCGCCGTCCTCCATCAGGGAGAACAGGCCGCCGCCGTCCATGCTGTCCGTGTCTTCCTCCTCGTGTCCTCCCTCTCCCCCAACCCCTGACTCGGCGTCTGAAGGCGCAGAGGGCTCTGAGACACGAGACCCTTCTCCCGGCTGATTGGGGGCTATGGGAATAGGGAGTTAGGTTAAATAAACCTATAGATTATAAAAGGAACAAGATAAAAAAAAAGGGTGGTCAAAAATAGTTTCATTACACAGCGCAGACTAGTAGGCGGGCTGAGTATGAACTCATTGAAAAACAGTGGTAGCTAAGTTAAAACAATAATATTTTCTCAATCATATTTTTCTTTTAAAAAGACTGTACTGGAACTATAAGAATAGCTGACTACCAGTTTGTTCATCTCCTTTGCTCCCAGAGGCATTTCCTTCATCAAGTGTATCCTGTCCTGTTTCTTCAGAGATATCACTCTCAGCGACACCTGACACAAACGCACATTATTGTGAAAGAAAAAGGTGTGCATTAAGCTTTTATTCTGCGAAAAGTTATTTGCAACACCGTCGTGATCACTTACCGTTAGTAGTGCTGGATTTCCCGTCAGACTCTGCCATGTCGTCCCGTTTGGCCTCCCGCTATCCAGAGGACAGCCTTTAATGAGACATAAAACAACGCAATAGCTACTGAAAAGGACCAATTTGAACTCGACAGGTGCTACAGGAACAACTAATACACTCGCATGATTGACTGGACATTATTGGATGAACGCTGATGAATCATTGTCTGGTAGACAGCGTGAAAGCACTGCAGCAGGTAGCGCGGTGGACGCCAGCTATTTAACTGGCCCATAACGCCACACAGATAATTCAGCCAACACCACAGTAGAAACCGAAACAAGAAAATCCCCTCGGTCGACAGCTATGCCACACAGGCCATGTTGATGCCTTCTTTCACATTATGTTGTACATTATATTATCCGCAAAAACAATCCACTTCGATTGATCAAGTTCACATTACACATGCACACGTTTTTGCAATGTATATTGAAATGTATCGACACTTGGATATCACTGTCCGGACTGGTGCCTAGCGAAGTGGGAACTATTTTTAAAACGAGCACAGAGCTTGGTAACGTTGGTCGAGGCTAGCGTGGCTAACGTTGACGTTACCTCGAAGGCCCCACGAAGCGTACACTTGTCAGGCTCGTCCTAAATCGGATCCGTCGGTCCTCGCTGGTTTTAACCTGGCAGTCGAGCTATGTGTGATAAAATGACGATCTCAAAGGAAAGAAACACCACATTGATGTGCACGTGAGAGAGGGCTGAGGAGTAAGGTACCTGCGCTGGCACAAGGTTGACCGCTCTGTTTATGTTTTGACTGCAGTTTCTATTCTGTTTCCGGCGTGCGTGTTTGTTTTCTGTCGCGACCGGATGTCTCCGCAGCTCTTTAAAGTTGGATCAATCAACAATATTTAGTTTATTATGAACATAGAGTTATTCATGTGTTGCCTCTACTTCTGCTATTAGTTCGATTTTATTATTTGAATATATGTATCTTATTTCCGGTGTTAAACGCGCTTTATTTAGGCTATTTTACAATCTAATCACAAGCGCACCTACAATAGACTGTTCTACGATGCATTGTTTTTAGTTTTTGAAAGGCCAGTAGGCATCTCATATGAAAAAAGGAAATAAAATAAAAAGTGTGGAAAAGCACTAATTAATTAATTTGTTAAAACTGACCGTTTTAACTAATGGTTTGACATTGCATTGATTCATATTTATGTATAAATTATTATATTTTATATGTCAATGTGGCCGAATACACCAATATCGGTGTCATATGTTTTTGCTTAGTGGAATGGCAACTCACAACAAGCTCACAAGTGTTCACCACAATATGGCTATTTGTGCAATTATTTAGGTCAAACCGATTGAGCGTACGTGTTATTCAGCACTTTATGTATGCCCAGGTTTATGACGATACTCGGTTTCAAGGGAAACATCTGCTCTCTCACCATGGGTTACAGGAATCCCATTGTTCCTCTGTTTTTGTCATAGCATACACTTATTTAATGACATGGTCTCATAGATACCCCACTGTTTCTATGCTTAACCAAACCCTTGATTCTCTCGTAAATCGAATGTATAATTAGGCCTATGCTATTTTAATGAAACTCTGAACCTGTGGCATTTACTTCAGTTCAAAAGTGGCTGAACGTAATAACCGAGTATTCCTTTGTGATGATAGCCTACATTAAACAGAACACAATAATTCAGGGCAGACATATCGGGTCCTCTCTTCAACCCTTTCGATGTGTTGTTGAATCCATGCCCTGTCTGTTCCCCACTGTCTGGTCCGAATTAACTCACATGGAAACGTTAGTGAAAGAGAGGAAGAGGAAGTTGTTGTGAGAGGAGGTTCCAATCCCACGCAGAGCTGCAGCCAACCCAGCGAAGAGCGGCGATCAGCTTGAACCGCAGCTCGTCATCCAACTGTTCACACGCGCTCGGCGATGCCCAAGCGCCCGAAACGACTTGCCCGCGCGCCTTACGGGAACCTTCTGTTGAAGACGTATACAATGAAGAAGCTCTAAATGTGACTTACAGATTTAAAGTAGGGTCGCCGTACTTGTCTTTTCTTTTTAAGTTGGCTAGACTATGGTTGTTTAGCTTGTGTTCGCACAACATGGAGTATTGGAGGCAATGCGCGCTCTGGCTTATCAGTTGCAAAGTGCTCCCGGTGAACCACCGAGTGACGGCGGACACTGCTCAGGTATTCGACCTGGCCCAGACCCTTCGGGACGGGGTCTTGCTCTGCCAACTTCTGAACAACCTGAAACCTCAAACTATCAACCTGAAGGAAATCAACCTAAGACCACAAATGTCACAGGTAGGTAATATAGGGGTGTTGTTTCCTCTTCTGATGCTTAACACACACTTATCGAATCCCCCCGTTTCATTAAGTCACATGCTATAGGCTACAAAATAACAACGCTGTGTTCAGTTCACTTCAGGACTCAATGAGGCTCAGAAAAATAAATAAACTGAAAGATGAACAGGATTAGGGGTTCGGCATGAGAAAGAGATTATACGTGTTTCTGTTAACCTATGTTTTATTTCTCCTACAATGTTGTGGCATAGTAAACCACAAGCATATATAAATTTCCCTTGTCGACCTCAAGAAAAAAACATTCCCATCTGAAGACCGAGGAGTAGAGGCTAGGTCAGGAAAACAAAAGCAGCGACTAAAATCTTGGTTGGGTGGGGTTGGGTTCATTTTTATGTCATGGCTCATACAGTGGCAAGGACCATAGGGACCGCTTTTCTGAAGTCCTTCTGTGAGTCCTGAGGGAATGGTCCAAGGGAAGACCAGAATTCCTTTCTTGGCCACAGGAGAGACTGATATTATCTGGACTTTGATCCACCCATTAGTTGGACAAACTAATGCTATTTGGTCAGCATCTTATAGTTGATGTCTAGATTTGCCTAACTGGTGTTTTTACACACAAACGGGTGGATGGGTTTAATGACAAATAAACATAGGATCAAATCAGTGTAGGCTATTGAAAATGTGCTTTGTGAAACATCATTAACCTTTTTGTTGACATTTCTATGTATTTAGCGTTCCCAATTTTAGGTTTGAAATACATTTATTATTTTATATATTAAGGCTGTCCGTTACTATTCTCAGAGTGCGTTGCTCCACATGATGTCGGGCCTCAGTACATCTGTCTGCTGAAGAGGGGGGAAACCCATCACTCTGGAGAACAATAAGTGACCGGGGCCTGCAGCTGTAGGCCGTCTCGGTATAGCTGGGAACCTCATGTGTGTCAGTGGGTCTGGAGACTTTTAAAAGGCCCTTTGCATTGTCTCCCTCTGAGGTCTCTGAGATCTTTCAAATGGAAATGCGAGCATAAGGATAATGGGCTGGGGAACGGTGTATATTATAGTGCTGCGTGGTGCAGTGTACTGTGGATAAGTCTCTCTCTCTCTCTCTCTCTCTCTCTCTCTCTCTCTCTCTCTCTCTCTCTCTCCTCTCTCTCTCTCTCTCTCTCTCTCTCTCTCTCTCTCTCTCTCTCTCTCTTCTCTCTCTCTCTCTCTCTTTTATATATATTTATATATATATCTATATTATATATACTTTATATATATATATATTAATATATATTATATATATATATATATATATAAAAATACAATAGTACTCTAATTCATCACAAGATTTAGTCTCATAACATATATATATGTGTTTATTTATCATTAATATCATATGATTATTTAATATATTCATTTCTACATTTTATCAGATAATTCATCACAAGATTTTAGTCTCATAACATATGATGTGTTTATTTCAATTTAATTGGAGTTTATTTCTTTTATCAGCTTCAGATGGATCCAATTATGATTCGTGTATGAAAAACAGTATAAATCATAATGAGAAACACAAACACACAATCAGCAAGCCTCCCCATTGAAATGCAGTCAGTCTACAAACCGACCAATAGAGTCATTGCTCCTTTTGTAATAAATCATGGTTAACCCACACATTGACAACCCTATATTAAGTCTGCTTTTAGTCGCTAAAAATCAAGCCCGCTATACATCATGAAATAAACCAATTTTTTTAAAACTATTTATTGGTGTTTTTCCAGATCATCAGTTCCTGAAACTGTTTCAATTTTTTCTTTGTAAATGGACTTAAGAAGATTAGAGGATACACACTATCTATATACAATACAGAAATGTCAAATGAGACACATACAGTATACATACAAAATGTTGATAATAAAGAAAATATATATACCCCACTCCCTTCCTGCAAAAATACTAACGTAAACAAAAAACCTAGCCCTTCATGTTCAAATACAGAATAAGTACTGCGTTACAGATTAATATTGAGTAGTCAGAGGAGCAAGATTAAAGGAAAATAATAAAAACAACCATGCCCAACCGCCAGCTGGAGGAACCCCCTGGAACTGCATGTTCTCTAAGTGGTCTAAGGGGGGGCTTTTTATGATTTACTAGAATAAAGAACATCCCTGGTACGGTAAAGGCATGACAAAGGCAAATCCTGGACCCAATAGTCAGAACAACAGACTAAATTACCTGGGGTGTTAATTAAATTGTTTTGACATTCACTGCATTCATATACACATTAAATCTGTTTCATATTGGGATACACTCTTATGTTGGGTAAATTATTCATGCTGTCAAATAATAAAAAAAATATGATTTGAGGTTAGAGGGATGTTAAAAATAAGTATTTTATAAGTGAGTCAAAAACCTACCATAATCAGTACTTTTCAAGTATACTCACAAGATGCATCTTGCTGAAGGATGCTTACAGGTAGGCTGCAGACATTGGGACCTCAACCTTTCGACCTGGAAGTCAAGCACCCTAGCAACCATAGCCAATAAACTGTGCTGATGGATCTCACATATTATGCTCAACCAATATCATATTTCCCAAGCTGTCTTACTGTAGTAACTACTCCAAAATTGGGAAACAATCGCCATCTTCATCCATTGCTGTCGTCATCATTATCCTCATCGTCATCATCGTCATCATCCTCATCCTCATCCTCATCCTCATCATCCTCATCCTCATCATCATCATCATCATCATCATCATCATCCATTTACTCACAGAGGGAATAAGAGCCCAAGGGGTTGTCAGAGTAATAGCAGGCGTCTCCTCGATGTGCAGCCATGATAAGCTGAGATACATCCTCAGGAATCTTGCTACAGCTCATTTCCTTTTTTTCCCCTTTTCCTTTTTCTTCTTCACCTCCATTTTGACACATTAAGAAGTTCAAATTATACAAAGACCCTTCCTACATCCATGAACAAAGGAGACAGAATCTTTAGCGGTAGGTTCCCTACAGCACAAGTTTATTATTTAAATATTTACATGGACAAGGTGGCAAACTGCACATAGAATGTGGTGTGGCTGTACTGGCCCTTCGTGTGCGACAGGAAACAAAAACATGAGAAATGATTTGTACACGTTAACATTTCAGAGCTCCGTTAGAAAACACCAAAACGATGACAATTCATGCTCAAGAGCAGTCCATACCCTGAAAACAGAAATCCCATGCTGTTCCTTTAATCTTTAATAATTCTAACCAACATGTGAAGCTCAACAGCTTTGCCGCAAAGCAAAGAATCCTGAGAACTAAAACACTAATCTTTGATCAGCTTGTTATGTTCACCAGAGCGGTTGCTTCAAACTAAACAGACGGGAAACCAAATGAGATACTGCTGCAGCCATTATCTATACTGGAAGTTGGGGAATATTGATAACACTTTTTAACAGGTTGATATTACTCAATAATTTGTCGATATCCTGGTTTACATGAAAGTCAAATCTAAGAAATAACCCCATCCTTGTTTTGTTATAACAGACCACATAACAGAACGTTTACCATCCCTGAACGGGAGTATTTATAAGCGCCGTTGTTGTCTCTTGCAGTTCATGTGTTTGAAGAACATCCGAACCTTCCTGACATCGTGCTGTGAGGCATTCGGGATGAAGAAATGTGACCTGTTTGAGGCTTTTGACCTGTTCGACGTGCGGGACTTTGGAAAGGTGGGCTCCGTTTCACACATTTGAGGATTCTATTGTAGTCGTCTTTTTTTTTTCATGACCGCATATTTGCAGAATTGATCATATTATGTGGCATTGGCTTGTAGCTCAGGAATTTTCATCCTAATTAGCAGTAGAAAAAAACGTTTTGAAGGCTTATCAGTATGTTTCCCAACACTAACGCTACAACTATACCTATCTATATACCAATATATTAATAACTAACCATTAAAATCAGCATGATATTTGGACAGATAATTTGTGTCAGCTTGAGGTTATGTTATTATTTGTCTCTTTCTCAGTGGTTAATTTCAATGCATCTGAAAAGTCAGTCTGTCACTGTTAACACACACACACACACACACACAGTGTGTGTGTGTGTGTGTGTGTGTGTGTGTGTGTGTGTGTGTGTGTGTGTGTGTGTGTGTGTGTGTGTGTGTGTGTGTGTGTGTGTGTGTGTTGTGTGTGTGTGTGTGTGTGTGTGTGTGAGTGTGTGTGTGTGTGTGTGTGTGTGTGTGTGTGTGTGCGCGCGTTTGTTTGTGTGTGTGAGTATTAGCATGAGTATGAGTGTGAGTGTGTGTGTGTGCGTGTTTGTGTGTGTGAGTGTGACTGTGTGTTTGTGTGTGACTGTGTGTTTGTGTGTCTGTGTGGCCGTTCTGCCTGAAAGCGTAGCGTACAAGTGTGGAACACTGCAGTGTTTGTTAGCCAGTGGTTTTGCCTTGTGTTGTAATGTAAACTATTAAAGGACTGGTAACATGCATGTTTACTTTCATGTTTGCTTTCCATGGTTAGCAGGTCAGTAGGTCTACAGTTGATCTCTCTTGTGGCTTACTACTGGCTGAATACTCCCTGGCTGTTCAAAGAGCCTGTTTGGCTTAGTTACTGCTGCCAACAAGCACACTGAATGACTGGCCTGCATGCCATATTTCCTTAGCTCACTGAATTCCCTGAACTACTTTTTCCCAACCAGATTAAGAGCTTGTTTTAGGGCACATGTGTGCCATCTCTGGAAAGAAGCTACAGTAAATAGTTTACGGCAATTTAGACATATATATTCAATTCTAACTTTATCTGTTTGGATATATTTGGAAAATATGATATATGTGTTATCCATCTATTTGACCTAAAGGGTATTTTTTTCTGTCAATAACCATCAAGGAGTAAATATGAATTCATTTTAAATATAAAGTATCTCTTGGTGGCCAAAAGTACAACTTTCCCACCTGTTTTAAACAAACCAACCCTAGTAAATAGTCATCTGAATTCAAACCATGCAGGCCAGACCAGAAAGGTCTTCCCCCTTGGTTTATAGACAAAACCACCAAAGCGGCACTCTGGTCTGGGTTATGGTTCCCCCGACCTCCGCTCTCCCACAGCTGCCATCTTTCTGCTCATTGTGCATCCTAAAGAAGCTAGCGGCTAAGCCTGCCTGCTGATAATCCCAACAGAGAAGCTGTGTGGCTGCAGTCCCTAAGTAAAGCGGGTCTACTGTTACCGTGTAATCTCTGCCATGGCCCCCATGAGGAGTCCACCATTAAACATTCAAACCCTGAGAGGGAGAACATGGCACAACCATGATTACTACTTGTTAACATACTGCGCAGCGGCAGGTTCGGCTTGGGGTATTTCAACATGGACGCCGTCCAGGGAGTGGTGTTTTGTGTAGCCTTAAAAAAATAAAAATAAATGCTCAATCTTGGGTCCGGAAACACAAGAGACCATGTCAAATCTCAGCCTAGTCTAATCTGGTGGAGTTGGGTTGTGCCAAGTTGGGGGCTGTATCCACACGGTGGTAATCCGCTGCACATCTAGTGACAGAATCTCTCCTCTACAATCCACTGCTAGGCTGCCATAGGTCTCCGACACCAGGCCCTCACCAAACAGTAAGAAGAGTACAGTGAGAAGTGACATGATGTTAAAAGCCCCTCAGGTTTCTCAGCTCTGGGTTGAGCTTGTGGTTGTCCTTCTTGCTCAACCCTCGCGTTGATGGACTTATCACCAAAAAAAGTGTGATAACAGGTTTCAGTGCTATGTGGTTAAGCAGAAAGTAGTACAGAATGTGAACATTGTAACATTTAGTCCAGACACCGACCCACGGTTCTCTCAAATTAACTATTATGTCCTTCTTAGGGGATACAAAAGAGGAAAAGTGAAAACTTTTGAGAATTTATAACCCTAAAAAACACTATTTTTGGGAAGCTTCCACCCATCCTCGTTCAGATATAAAAACAAACAAAGATGAAACATGTGTATTTATTAAAAGTTCATATTCTAACCGTATAAGTGTTGTACATTGCGAATTAACCACAAGTGTTGTACATACACTAATGTCAACCACTGCCTTCAGAGAGACAGGAAGCTAGTGGCGTTTAGGGGAATACAGAGACGCTAAGATCACGCTAACAAAAAAAGCCAAACCTCATCTGGCCAAGCTACCCTCGCACCTGATTTACACTTTAATGGTAACATTTAATCTTCAAATCATCCCCTTCCATCTCTTTCGCGCCACGTCAACGTGTCTCTCTGGATACATGTCCGTATATATTTACATACTTCATGCTGCAGCTCTTTACTTGCTTATAGTCCCCATTGACATAGTCTCTCTGTGTCACTAAATCAGGTATGTGTGATGCTAGGGTGTGTTTATGTGTGGGAATGCAATGTGCCACTACCACACACACACATGCACGCACGTACGCACGCGCACACACGCGTCGCACATACACATACACGTACACACACATTGGATGAAAGCTATTATAGCCCTTTTAAAGCCAGTCTTCCTCAGTCCAACAGCTCTGTTTGTAAAAAGAGTATCTGATCAATTGGGGGCGGAGCTTGGTTAAACCACAGCTGTGTAAGAGTCTTATCTATTACTTTTTTTTATTGCGGACATCGAAAAAAAAAAAGTGTATGAATTCAAGGCATAAAAACCATTTACTCTGTATATTTGGTGAGCAGAATCTGTGCTTAATGTTGAGTTGGCATAGTTGAGTGATAATTTGAATTATAGAATATGAAATATACTTCTTTCCACAGTACGCCATTGCATTTGGGTTTGACCCATGGTTGGAAGTATTTTGTGAACCATATAGGGCAAGATAAGTAAATTGGTATTTTGGCTCCTTTCAGCATTGTCTGGGTTTGTAATCGATTTGACACCAAGGACCTTAAGGACCGTTTTATATAAATTAACCGAACACATCAATCCATCGCACATAACACCTTCCTCCATATGTTCCCCAGGTGATGGACTCCCTCTCCAAGATCTCTTACACAGCGATCGCACAGCAAGGTGGATTTAAGTAAGTCTTTTCAACAAAGTATATTAATCCATCATTGTATGGTCACCTGAGCACCAGGAGCAGACAGTAGCCACCAGTGTTGTAGTATTGGACTTGAGCACTGATGACTCAGCCTCGAACACTAATCACTCAAACTTGGAATTGGACCTGAACCCTGACAGCATGTGTACCCTGAGTTTATTACTATGAAATGCAACATGCGGTTTTTATTGGCGTTCAGCTGGACTTGTGGTTATATGTCAGTATGCCCAAAGACTTCATAAACACCACTCAAAGTTGAGACAGCGGTGGCGTTTTGGCTTATGTAGAAATGTATTTGCATTCGCATTTCGAGGGCAGTCTTGGTGACCCGTGCTCGAGAATCTGACTCAAAACTGGAAGCTACTTTCCCCTAGTTAAAAATATGGCTGCACTGCGTAAACACCATCTCCATGGAAACCTTGACATCGTGCCTAGTTTACTTCTGCCCCACACCTTTAACAGGAAATCATTATTTCTTTATTGATTTATTCATTTTGTGCACCTGCACCCAATTTTTTTCCCCTGATGCTTTAATGATGCTTTGCTGCCCTACAACGTTATTCACAATAAAACCAAATGAGTAACCTTTATTTATTTCAAAATGAACTCTGCCCCAAAGTTCAGTCTTTGTTTTAGTCTTTTAGTCAGATTCATATTGGGTTCAACTTGGGTTTAGTTGATTGACAGCAAAAATCGACCAACCATAAGCATTCAGACGAATCCGTTCTGCCTTCATGTGTGCTATTATACTTAGTGAGGAGGAGGGACACTGACATCAGAATGCATTGTGGTCCCCAGACCTTTCCCCACAGAGGTGAGCCTCAACGAGGAGGACATCTACAACAACTTGGAGGATCTGCTTGAGTATGTCCCTGAGTTAATTTAAACTGAAAGCCGTGTGTGTGTGTGTGTGTGTGTGTGTGTGTGTGTGTGTGTGTGTGTGTGTGTGTGTGTGTGTGTGTGTGTGTGTGTGTGTGTGTGTGTGTGTGTGTGTGTGTGTGTGTATGTATGTATGTATGTATGTATGTATGTATGTATGTATGTATCTATGTATGTATGTATGTATGTACGTACGGACTGAAGTATTTATTTATGTTTATGTTTATCACAGTTATAGTGCAGTTATAGACAATAATAGAAAATCAATTATGCATAATTACATGGTGGTTGATTTAAACATTCATCGATTTGAAATAAATGAATGATCATTTCAGGATGTTTTTGTTTTTTGTGTGTGTGTTTCCATGTGTGTTTGTGTGGTAGTGAGAACACCCCTGAGGATGAGGAAGAGCAGTATGCAGCTGTCTACAGGCTAGAGGAAGACTACGATGGAGGAGACATCTACGAAGATCTCATGAGGACCGAACAGCAAGCGCCCATGGTGCAACACCCACACACACACGCACGCACGCACGCACGCACGCACGCACGCACGCACGCACGCACGCACGCACGCACGCACGCAGGCAGCACACACACACACACACACACACACACACATACACACACACACACACACACACACACACACACACACACACACACACACACACACACACACACACACACACACACACACACACACACACACACACACACACACAGTTTATATACAGTAACAATTGTTGTGCTTGTTGGTCCAGCAACAGCCACAGCAGCCGGAACAGGATGTTAGGAGCTGCTGTCTGTCAGAGATCAAACAGACAGAAGAGAAATACACTGAGACCCTGGAGTCAATAGAAAAGGTAAGATACCTCATTCATTTACGCTTTCTAAAAACATGTTTACATCTAGTTGGAGGTACTTCTATGATTTTCAGGAATTTCTGCGCTAACGCTTTGCACCCAATTGTATAGTTGCAAAAGTGTCATTGTGGTTGAATTCGAGGAGAAACATGGGGCTCACTGAGTTGACTGCAAGAACTCCTCAAAAAAAAGGATTTTCCAAAGCAAACATACATTATTCTTCGCTTCATATTTACCTACAACAACTATAATGCATGAATTCAATGCAAACAGAAAATCAAAGTAAAAAAAAACAAAAAAGTGACAGCAACAAAAAAAAACAAAAAAGATGTTTCTGCCACTTCCCTGCAGTATTTCCTGAACCCCCTCAAGAAATTCTTCTCAGCGGCAGAAATCGACAAGGTTTTCCTGAATATCCCAGTAGGTGTCCTCTATGGTTTCATTCTTCCACTCCTCTCTAATGTCACATTAAGAAGCTACGTTCCGGTCACTGATGGGTGTCTTCCTCAAAAGGACCTGGTGAAAGTTCATAAGAGCCTGATGGTGGATGTGCAGGACTCCATTCTGAATAGGAACTCTTTAAACCTCTACCAGATCTTTATCACCTACAAGGAGAGGTAAACACACAGTCCCTCATTCTTCCGTTTTCCGAGGAAGGGAAGTGAAGTAACCTTCCTGGCCCAGGAACAGGAAGAGAACTCAATGCTAAAAATAATAAAATATGTTTTATTATTCAATTTGCAGCCAAGATACATCCTTAAAAATGCAGTGGTTTGAATGACATGTTCATGATCTTTTATAGTCATTTGTGGACAGTTTGGAGGACCTTTCAATTTCATTCAGTGATTCACTTATAGATGTAGATGGTTCAGAATGAGCACGTCGAGAGGGACCCTGAACTCATCATTGAATACAATCTTCTCTGTCTATGCTTCTCTGTGGGCAGATTACTGATCTACGGAATCTACTGCAGTCAGGTGGAGATTGCCATTGCCGTGCTGGACCTCATCTGCAAGGAGAAAGAGGACGTCCGTCTCAAGCTAGAGGTCTATCTGAACGTTGTTTACAACATGCGTAAAAATCCACAATATTTGTATGGGTATACAACAGCATAAAACAGCAAATGCTCACTTACAACCAAACTGTGCTGAACATGAATATTGTAGCACTCTCTAGTGGTTACTTTTGTGAACTGCATCACAGATTGGCTCTGGCATAGGACAATGTACTATGCACCTGTGATATATAATTGTTAAAAAACAAATACCAAGTCACCTGAATGGCATATAGCCTTGATATGTTACCCCTGCTCTCCATATTTTAACGTCATACTGTTAATTTCAAGTTGATTCATTAAAAAGTGCTGTCATGTCACTTTGCAATTGACTAATTTTGTCTTGCATGTATCTAATAGGAGTGTGCCAAGAGGGCTAACAATGGCAAGTTTACCCTGCGGGATCTGCTGGTCGTCCCCATGCAGAGAGTCCTCAAGTACCATCTACTGCTGCAGGTAGGCTGAGCTCTCTGGATTGCTTAAAGCTTTGGAAGTATATTGAAGTGTTTCTATTTCGTATCCTTAGTGCTCAGGGAAAAAGCAAAATAAGTAAAAATCAATACCATACTAGGTTCCCAAGCTGTAGGCGTGGTATTACTACTGGGCATTGTAGCAAAAGCCCAACCCAAACAGACGTGCACATTATTATTTTATTGTAATTTTATCAGCGGCCACTTGATGGCGACCTATACCACGTTATCGCCCCCTAAAGGAACGTTTAAGAGGTTCTGTTTCACATTGCTAAAAATATCCTTTTTTTCTAATAACCTGGGTTAATATGGGCAATTATATCCATTACATCCTCTCTTTCTCTCACAAAGCCCCTCTGCTTTCCTCTCGTCTATATTCCTTGATGACATCTTTTTTCAAAACTTTGTTTTGCCTTGGGGGGGGTGGGGGGGGTGGGGGAAACAAGTGTGGCACTGGTAGCATATCTCACGGATTTAAGTGAGATACCAAGTCCTGAGCACTTGTGTGGTGTATATTAAGTTTTATCAGTGCTGGGGAGAGGTGGCTCTTTAAATGCCTGCAACAAAATAAAATAAAAAGCACTACGTCCTCCTAATTCAACTGGATACCAGTTTCCCTTTGCTGGCAGCGTGAGAAGTTCACCTCTAGTTAGAGCGAATCAGAGGTGAAGGTGTGGGCCGGCAGCACGCTGAGGTCCAGCCAATAGCGAGTTGGTTTTAATCAGTTGGAAGAGGTCAGGCCCGTGGGTGGTGGGCGGTGACCCGGCATGTCTTCCAGGCTGCGGCCCCCTATTGTACCGCGTTTGTGTTTCCGACGGTGGGCGGTGAGCTTGATGAAGGCCAGGAAAGGTAGGGAGTTCATAGCATCAAGATAGGAACGCGAACTGACTCTCTCACACACACACACACACACACACACACACACACACACACACACACACACACACACACACACACACACACACACACACACACACACACACACACACACACACACACACACACACGCGCGTGTGCATGCATGTACGGGCACACAAACGCATGGATGCACACAAACACATCCAGTTACAACCAATGGAGTTATTGTCACTAATATACACCTTCACTCTTGTGGTAAAACCTAATATAAGATAAGGTAAGAGAGATTTTATTGTCAGATTTTTCTTTTTTTCAAAGCACTTGAATCACTGCACCTGTGATGTTATGGATGGGTTCATTGCCTTAATGTGTGCACCGAGATTGTCAATAGTCGATCAAAACGCTAGATCTAAATGTTTGAAACAAACCCCTGTCATAGTAGGTACAGATGATTCATCAGAATAGAGGGGTGAAACTTCCCCTTTTCAACTCAGTGGAAGGGTAGACGGAAACATGTTGCCTCCGACCAATTTACCCTGAATAATCCACACACTCACCAATGTGAGGGGTTATCACGGCTGAAGGTATTCTTGATTGACTACAGTGTTATTGTTCCTTGGCTGCATGCATTACCTAGGAGCCCCAATGAGGAAGCCTCATTATAGTAATATATGTGGTGGTTTTTTAAGACTACAGTAGATTCTGATGATATCTGATACCCTTAGCCAGGCGTTGCTTATGTTACACGTTGTAATGTTTTACTTGGCTGAAACAGTTTCTGGATCCCAGGGAGACGACAAAAGGACACCCCATCAATTCACACAAAATCCCCATTATTACCGGTTAATTAAACTGTATTGCGGTTGTCCGTTGAGCTCCTATATATTAATATAAATATCCCATGATCACCTGCACATGATCGAGTCTAGATCACATGCAGGGTTAACGGAACATGACATTAGGTTATCATTGTTGCATCGATCTGCCTGAAACGCCACAAGCCTCATAAATCATATGTACATTTTTTTACATATGTTATATGTTTACATAAGTTTTTACATATTCATGGCACTTTAGGGGGCCTACAGATTGATGCGTGTGTATTTGTGCGCGGTAGGAGCATCAACATATCTACTGGTGCGGACAGAGATGTCTCATCTGTCCGCTGAGGGCAGGGGGTGTCAGTGAAAGAACTGAACCCCATCATTGCTCACTTGGGCAATGATGGGGAGATCAGATATTAATCACGTGACTGTTGTCCGTTTTTTTTCTATTGACTGTTGTCCATTTTTGACTCGAATCACATGCTCGGTTTTAGCCCTGTACTGCACTTTGTGATTGCTGGCATGAAAGATTTCCATGCATGCAATTAGTTATTATTATTATTGAGGACTTATTCTCCCAGGCCTATTCATCCGAATCGCTGAAGAAAAAGTTTGGGGTGTCCTTAGCTGGTTAGGGGAGATTTTTCATTCTTTGTATTATCGTGGGTTTTGTTCGTGCTGGAGAGAGGTATGTCTGTCTGCCTGTCTGTGCAGTGGTCCATCCACCCCCTGGAAAAAAAAACCATGTGTTTTTTTTCCCAGACCCCTCATTCATCCGAGCTTTACTTACGCACTGATTAAATTTTAGATTAGACAATAGGCCATCTTTTCATCGCTGCGGTCTGAAGAAAAGCGTCCCGTCTGTCACTGACGCTCAAATGACCTCCGCCATATAATAGAAGTGTGTGTGTCTATGTATTCCTGTGTGTGCATGTGTGTGTGTCTGTGTGTGTGTGTGTGTGTATGTGTATGTATTCCCGTGTGTGTGTGTGTGTGTGTGTGTTGTGTGTGTGTGTGTGTGTTGTTGTGTGTGTGTGTGTGGTGTGTGTGTGTGTGTGTGTGTGTGTGTGTGTGTGTGTGTGTGTGTGTGTGTGTGAAGGTCTATGTCATTGTTCATCTTTTCTTTTGTCTGTCCCCCAGGAGCTGGTGAAACACACTCACGACACCGCAGACAAGAGCAACTTGAGGATGGCCCTCGATGCCATGAAAGTAAGCGTGGAGCTGGTGGTAATCATTATGATTTTAAAGTCGGCCGCGAACCCCACGCAACTCGAAGACCCATATTTAGGCACTGAGAAAAAATACTCTGAAACCACCGCTGATGCATTTGGAGCCGTTAAAAACAATAAATCATTCATGTTTGGCAGCCGGAATTAAGTGTGAAGTGATTAAATGAAAGCATTTACACCACAGTGTTCTGTGAAGAGCACCCCGCTCACACGGCAAACACTTCAGCGCGTCTGCCTCTGATAAGAAGATGACACCGTTGGGGCTGTCTTCGAAAATGCAAGCAATGACTCAAAGGATTTTTTTTTCTCCTTTGAGGTATGTGAGGTTGTGGGATCCGTGTGTGTGTGTCTGTGTGTGTGTGTGTGTGTGTGTGTGTGTGTGTGTGTGTGTGTGTGTGTGTGTGTGTTGTGTGTGTGTGTGTGTGTGTGTGTGTGTGTGTGTGTGGTGTGGTGTGTGGTGTGTGTGTGTGTGTGTGTGTGTGTGTGTGTGTGTGTGTGTGTGTGTGTGTGTGTGTGACGGGTGTGCTTGTACGTGCGGGCCTGAGCGTGTGTGTGACAGAGTTGATTACTTCTCTTACAATTCCTTTGTTGTTTTGTGTGTGTGTGTGTGTGTGTGTGTGTGTGTGTGTGTGTGTGTGTGTGTGTGTTGTGTGTGTGTGTGTGTGTGTGTGTGTGTGTGTGTGTGTGTGTGTGTGTGTGTGTGTGTGTGTGTGTGTGTGTGTGTGTGTGTGTCTCAGGACCTGGCCCAGTATGTCAACGAGGTTAAGAGGGACAATGAGACACTGAGAGAGATCGACCAATACCAGAGGTCCATCGAAAACTTGGTAAATCCCACCTCATGTATATATCTACAACTTTGCTCTGTGGGGACTACTGGTAGGTACCATGCGTGGGTCCAAAACAAGGGTTTTTACTTCTCAAACATGAGGTATATAACATGCATGGCCATCCTGATCAGGATCAAAATGTCACTTTGGTCGAAAAACAAAACATTCCTGTTCACACCACCAGTTTTACATTTAACATCTCCTTCAACACAACGACAATTGAATGCGATAATGTATCTTATAAATAGACTCCCAAAATAACAGAAATAACGCGCAATAATGCGCAAATTTAGGTCCCCATTGTCAACGCTAACAACACCTCCGACAGTGTTGTTCAGTTTTCAGTGACCCGAAAAAAACACCTCTTTTTTTTTCCGGTTACACCAAAAACCAAAAGAAAACACTGAATTTCCCAAACATTCATGTGGAAGCGGGGGGCATGGATGCAGATAACCAGGCCGGGCAGCTGGCCCGGGCTTCTGACGGCGGGGCTGATGAGTCCCAGGTGAGGGGCTCTCCCCAGGGGGTGGCGCTACACAGGGAGCTGATCTGTGCCCTGCTGTCCAACAGCATAGTGGGGCTGAATGTCCGGGGCCGCCATATGCCCGTCCACGGCCATGTGATGGCCTGATGCCGCCCGGACCCCGCTCACAATGAACAATAGAGATATGTCGCTATGACACATGATACGTTGAAAAACAGATGGATTCATCTATCGAGTTGCGCTGAACTCACCCTGTTGCACGAGCAAAAACGATGTATATGTTTTTTTTCTAAGCTATGCGTGGTAAATGCCTGGTCTGGTGACAAAATACATTTATAAATGATATCGTACATTTTTCAAATTTCACACAAATTCACTCCTGACGATCATATCATTGTAACATTATTGGAAAAGATAACTGGTAAACCCTGCTCCGCAAGCCTTGTGTTTAATGACTCCCTTCCTCTCCTCTGGGTCAACAGAACCAGCCTCTTATCAACTACGGCCGACCCAAGGGCGACGGAGAAGTACGCATCGTCTCAAACTTCGACAAGAGGAAACAAGACAGGTAGGTCCATGCACTCAATGTGGATCTGTATCGAAAAACAAAACCCTAGATAAAGACACACGTGACAAAGTAATAAAACTGTCACAAAAGTACTTTGACATGGCTAAACGTAGGAGGCTGCTACCGGTTGACAAAGGGAGACCGGGTGAGGGGAAGGGAGCGACATGTAGTAAATATTCTATTATCTGCCTGTGAACAACTGGGTTTCCAGCAGAGCAGCTCGCCATTGAAGGGAACACTGAGAAAGCGAGGTCAACTGATAGGATGGTCGATGAGATTTAATCCTCCGCAGCGTAATTCCCCTTGTTGGAGCGCTCTTTACCTTGGTGCTGATAGAAGGGTCTAAGGCACAGCTGTGGACGTTGTCTTTTCTATCGCTTACACCTTCAGCCCTACGACCGCTTGTGCCTTCCCTCTCTCTCTGTCTCCCTTTGTGTCTCTCTCCCTCGCAGGCACATCTTTCTCTTCGACTTGGCCGTCATCGTGTGCAAGCGTAGGGGAGACAACTACGATCTAAAGGACGTGCTGTACCTCAACTTCTACAAGATCACCAACAACCCCACCTCCGACAGAGAAGGTAAAAAGGTCAGTGGGCAACGGCAAACGCAAACCAATCTATTAGTAACTACCCTGGTGTACTCTCCAGTGCCTCGACGCAGCGCTGTCCTGTATCGGGTTTTTTTCTCTTCCGTCTTCACGCTGATACCGTTCCCTCATCACATGCTGTCAAACAACTCCACTGACAACTCTGATGTTGTCAAAAAAGAGTATGTGCCCTATGCAGCCAAGAGCTTGGTTCTGGGTAAAAACACACCAACATATCTGTCTTACCTTTGCTTTTTCTTATTGCGGAAAAACTACCGAAAGCATGAAAAACGTTTTTTCTGCTCGATTCAGTTTGATTGAGGTACAAGAAGAAGAAGCAACTGGACCTAAAAATATGTCATTGTCCACGACAGCATTAAGTAGCCAAGCGTCAAGGGAGAAGGTTCCCTGATGGATTCATGAATTGTGTTTAGTTATTAAGTAGGTAGAACTTTAGGTCATATAGCTTATAAGATAGCGTTCATGATTGTTAATTGTTAGCTGCTAACAATTGCATTGTGGTAGCGCTTAGAAAAACACACGCCCTCTCAATAGCCGTCTTTCTGTGATCGGCTGCTATAGTAACATGGCTGCACAATGCGTTGGGATCTGTGGTAGAGTACCCGCTCCCTAGTTATAAAGGGCTCGTTCTTAAGAAACAAATACAAAACGATTCATATTTTCCTGGGATTATACACTAATTCAAACATAATTCTGAATATTATATTACATTTCTTCCAACTCCGTTCCACTAGATGCCACTTCAATCTTTGAAAGATTCATTATTGTGCAGAAAATGTTTATTCGAGGCATAGAGACAAGACACTCTATAAATAATAACGCAAGAGTTTAATATTTAATTAATTGCATTAAGCTGAGTTCATCATTTAAATACAGTTTCTACTAAACGTTGTTTTACATTACGTTCTTGATTGTGTTTTTATTCACACGAAAAGCGACCAGTTGAAGTGATACTAACTAATTGAAGGAACGCTTGAGCTGAACAACTGTAAGCCTGCTGCCCATTAAAAGCCAATCGTTGAACGGCTAGGGCCCCTATCATACCACCAGGTGTGAGTGTGATTAGCCATTAGAAGCCATTTGAAAATCTGCCTTTTCCTGTTCCTTAGTGAGGTCACAAGTGGACATTCCCACCTATATGTATGATGGATAGATAAGCAACATTTAATGCAGTCCGTTTGGTAGACTGATCTATCCACCATGAATCTAGGTGGACACTCCCACTTATGACGTCATTAAAACACAGGAAAAGGCTGATTTTCAAATGGCTATCACACTCACACCTGGTGGTGTAATATGGGCCCTTCAGGAATTGTGGAGTTACTGGGTGAAGGAGATGATCGTCATGACGACGAGAGGAGAAGGAATTTCTAGTGCAAAGTCATTCTCGTTTTGTAGATTTACATACCACTCGAAGACAAGAACATAAGGCTCGCCAACTCAGGCTGCGTCTTCCAAACTCGGTCCTAGAAAAAGATTAAAGAAACGTGAGAGAAATCCCTAGACGAACAGCAGAGCTTCCATGGCAGCAGCTGCCACCATGACCCAATCACAGCACACCAAAAACAATAGGTGCGTTTCCATCAGCTGTTTCAGATGCGTATCTAGATGTATCGCATCGGAAAATGATGATGGAAACGCCGTGATTCGCATTAAAATCCCCTGATTCGCACAAAATGAAATACGCTCGCTATGGCCCGGGTTTTGGTTGATTCGAATGGGATGGAAACAGCTGTATGCGAATCAAGTGTGACGTAGCGCACTTTCACCCCGACTGCTTCGACGGAACGACGGAATGTTTACAGGCTGGTTGCCATGCCAACCCGCGGAAAATCTCGCGTGACTTATGGCGCTTTTCCACTACACCTTTCCAGCGCGACTCGCCTCGACTCGCCTCGACTCGCCTCGACTCGCCTCGACTCGCCTCGACTCGCCTCGACTCGCCTCGGTTCTTTTTGCGTTTCCACTAGGGAAAGTACCTGGTACCAGGTACTATTTTAGTACCTGCTCTGGTGAGGTTCCAAGCGAGTCAAGCCGGTACTAAAATGTGACGTCGACACACTGCTGGCCGCTGATTGGTCAGAGAGTGTCGTCACTCGTCTCATCTTCGGCTTCATACTGCTGTACGGCTTCCAAAACTCTCCTGTACTTTTCTGTTGTGTTTTGTCTCGCCGCCTGCAGCCTTTTCTGACTATCTTCTTTTGCTTTGTTTGTGACAAAAAGCCACAGAACGAGCAGCAAGTACACCACTGCCTCCATGTCCTCCATTGTTTGTGTTTGTGTTTGTGTCGCGCATAGAACATCCCTTGTGTCACGCAGTTTCGCACCGCCGTGCTATGACGACCCCGCCCACGTTGAGTAGGTACTTTTTGTAATGGAAAAGGAACGTGGCCGAGTCGAGGCGAGCCGAGGCGAGGCGAGTCGAGGCGAGTCGTGCTGGAAAAGTGTAGTGGAAAAGCGCCATTAGAAAACTTGCGCGAATTTGTAGTTTTCACCAAAGTCCGTTCTTTTGACGGAAACACACATGATTTTCTTTTAATGCGCATTGCCCAGTAATGCGAATCACTTTGGATGGAAACATGGATATTGATTAATCAGTCAAATGACATTTTCTAATGAATTTGAAACAGTAGATCCGAACCTGAGAAAAAGGATGGGGTCAATTAAATTGATGACCACACCTGTTGATCGGTAATGACATTTTGGATCAAGTGATGTGTCAAAAGATGTATTTTGGGGCTGTCCCTGCTATGGGCCTCACCATCGCTGTGGCAGCATGTCTGCTGGAGTGCAGCAGAGATGGTTGAGTGGAGAGCGTTTATATTGATGAAAGCAAATTAGCTGTGGCTAATGAGAGCAATCCAGGACAATTATAGCTTACTTCACTCTGGGCTTGCAGGGGTCAACCGTGTATCACACACACACACGCGCCACACGCACGCACGCGCGCGCACGCACGCACGCACGCACACACATTAAGATATATGAATACATCTGACAAGAGCAATACATCCGAACAAAATGGATATATATTGCCGTGGACTCGGCTATTCTCCAATCATTGATGGCTTCTTGTCCACCGTGTCCTGTGTTTCTTTGTGTTGTGTTTTTGCGGAGGGATTATGGAGGGGGAGGGGGCTTGGTGCGTGATGTACGCCCCCAGATGGCGTCTTTTCTTTCTGTCGCCAAATGCTGATAAATGGTGAGAGTGACAGCTTGTCAGGGCGGGGCGTCTCCCTGGGTTTCCATCAAAGGGACTCTGTGATCAATGTCGTTTAATCTGCTGGGCGATCATTATGCAAATGCAGCTCTATGTGTGTGCGCGCGCAGCTGTGCGTGTGTGTGTAATTATCCGTATGATCCTGACGTTTGTATGATACTGATTCATGTGTGTGCATGTGTGTGTGTTTGTGTGTGTGTGTGTACACACGCGTAGTATCACGTAAAACAACATGAATGGATCATAGTGCAATGTACTTGCGGCAGTGGAGCCAACAGAGTAAATCTGCGGTGTTTCGACCCGATACATCTGTCATGTGTATCTACTCTCCTCTCCATTTACTGGGGATCATCTTTTTTTGCAACACACACGCAAATAGACACAGACAGGCAGATGCACACGTGCACAGCCACACGTACGTACACACACAACCAACCACACACACGCACACACACACACGGGCACCGTGATAGGTGCAAACACAATAACAAATCAATAAAATAACAGACACTTACATGCATGGTCATAGAACCCATTGAACCCCTACACACACACACACACACACACACACACACACACACACACACACACACACACACACACACACACACACACACACACACACACACACACACACACACACACACATGCGCACACACTCACACACACGCAGACACATCACCAGAGGACAGAGATGGTAGAGGACAGAGATGCTAAGGGGGATGCTAATGTCAGGTGATGAATGTGTGCGGCCCTCCAAGGCTGCTCAGGGCCATATATCATTCGGTGCTAAATGAAGCTTTAGTGTGTGTGCGGCGTTGGCTGGCGAGGGCATCAATGATTTAACATGGTGCTCGCAAAGCGCACAGCACGCGGCAGACCCGACCCGCCGACCCCATGAGAACCCATCTCACTCACCTGATATTAGATGTAAGCCATTAGGTTTGATTGTTTATTTTTCGGTGGGATGTTGTACGCTGCAAAGTGCCCACGGCTCTGGGAATGTAGAACAGGATAGTGCGGCTTCAGGCTCAGGCTGCTCCTGATTGGTTTATGCGCCGCCAGGTGATTAGCGCAAAGGTGGTGTCGCTTTTCATAGTTTGTTCGGCACCAATTTGAGCCAATGCAAAACGGCTGTTGTAATAACCCATGTTTCACCAGAGATGGTGCTGTCCCAGAGGTTTAATTTGATCTGGTTAGCCTGTGAAGTAGCTGAACATTGGTTTGTGGATAATGGGATCAGAGTCACGCTGTTTTTGCTACATGGTGGCATGGCACGACGGCAACCTTATTAAGGGCTGTAGGACAGCTTATAGCATGCTTTTGACACGCTTAGTGTGGCAAAGCTAGCTAAGTGAGGCAATGGTGGGTCAGATAAAGACACGGTTAAGTGCACACAAAATGTTTCTATTGAAAAATGTGCATGGTGAGGAGGTAAGCACTGGAACAAAACCGAATTTCTTCTTCACCCAATTTAGTTCCTAATGTTGGTCTCCTCCCAGCGCTTTCGTGATTCTTTTAAACGAGAACCAAACTCCCTGACACTGCAATCGCTTTCAGGTGTTTGTTCATTCCAGGAAGGCAGGGCTGCCGGCTCCCCTGTAAACGTCCCTTCAGTTCACTCTCAACAAGCGGAGCACAGGTGTGGCACATCAACGCTTTATCAGCGGGTAACGGCAGGGCGACCGAGCCAATCAGTGGTGACGCAGGCAGCTGCATGTGTTTAACCGAGAGAGGGAGGCATCTAATGCATACCCATCAACACAAACCAAAACACGGGGTTTTGGTTTGGGTTTGGTCTCCCGCAAATTCCCCCAGCTACTCCCCATTGACCAAGTCAGAGACGCTCCTTGTTAAAACCATTTAGCTGATTATCACAGATTGGTTCCAGCTGTTTCGCCTCCGGATCTCTGTCATCTGGTGCTCATAGGACTGATTACGCAGTCGTACTACGCCCAAATATGGTCTGTTCCCTCTTTGCGCAGTCGCGAAGCTGTCCAGGGTCCTGATCTCTCATCTCTATGGAGAGTCTCTGTGTGGGGGGGCTCCACATTAGATGTTTGTTTCCAACGGTTTCAAATTTAAACTTGAACTCTGTATCTAATAAATCTAATTCCTTATTGAATCCACATGCATTGAAATTGAATTACAATGAATTGACTTGAGTGGAATTTCACTGCAAAAGGGAAACTAACTGCGTGGGTCTCTGTGACTGAATCCCTCTGGGCGTTCCACAGTGGTGCTACGGCTTCTACCTGACCCACAACCAGGGGCACACGGGCTTCGAGCTGTTCTTCAAGACCATGGAGCTGAAGAAGAAGTGGTTGGACCAGTTTGAGATGGCCGTGTGGGTACACAGTTCATCAGCCTACAACTGGCTCAGTGTTTCTGTGTGTTTCTGTGTGTGTGTCTGTCTGTCTGTCTGTCTGTGTGGCTGTGAGTTTCTGTTTGTGTGTGTGTGTGTGTGTGTGTGTGTGTTTTTGTGTGTGTGTGTTTGTGTGTGTGTGTGTGTGTGTGTGTGTGTGTGTGTGTGTGTGGTGTGTGTGTGTTGAGTGTGTGTGTGTGTGTGTGTGTGTGTGTGTGTGTGTGTGTGTGTGTGTGTGTGTGTGTGTGTGTGTGTGTGTGTGTGTGTGTGTGTGTGTGTGTGTGTGTGTGTGTGTGTGTGTGTGTGTGTGTGTGTGTGTGTATGTGTGTATTCAGACGGTTTTGTGCACTCAAGCGAGATCGTGTACCCGTGTTTGTGTGCATATGAATCTCTGTTATTTCCCACTCTATTATTTCACAGTGCGTGTGCTTGTGTGTGTGTGTGTGTGTGTGTGTGTGTGTCTGTGTTCTGACCTTGAATGTGTGGGTGTTTGCATGTTGGCCAAGTGAAGTATTGACTCTTGCATGGGCGTTGTTTGATCAGGTCTGCCACTGTTATTTGAGTGTGTGTGTGTGTGTGTGTGTGTGTGTGTGTGTGTGTGTGTGTGTGTGTGTGTGTGTGTGTGTGTGTGTGTGTGTGTGTGTGTGTGTGTGTGTGTGTGTGTGTGTGTGTCCTGCCTGTGTGTATGTGTGTGTGTGTCCTGCCTCAGATCAAACATTCGACCAGATAATGCTAACAGCAACAGCCACCAGTTCAAGATGCACACATTCGAGAGGATCACTTCGTGCAGCTTCTGCCATCTCCTACTCAGGTAACACTCACGCATCCAGGCTGTGAACGATGTGTTTTCACGCTGTCTCCTCACAGATCAAAGCGCTCGTTGTTCTTGACTGGTAGATCCTCGTCTTCTTTTATGCTATGATAATTTTCTGTGCATCTGTGGGACATCAAAGGCTACTTCTTTTTTGCCCCCCCGTTTTTTCGTTTAATCTTCACACCAGAATTCGCACATTTAAGCATCAATTAGCAATTTTATATATATGCCCATGCTGCTTTGTTTCAGTTATCATGATAAGCGAATACTGTTCCGCTTCCATTGCAACTCATACAAGGAGAACAATTAGCACACAATGAACCAAGTGTTTGTCTATGGAACAGAAGGCATTATGATAATAACATGTCAACATTTGCGGCGCCCCCCAGGGGTATATTTAACCAGGGCTACCTCTGTAACAAGTGTGGCCTGGGAGCCCATAAGGAGTGCCTCGGGCGTCTGGTCATGTGTGGGAGACCAGGTGAGTCCTCATGAATATTTTCCAAATTTTTTAAATGTGTCGTTTCTATCGTAGATAATGCAGAAATTATAGACATGCATATATGCATTCAGTTAAACATGCACAAATCCTTTTCCGTTAACCTGTTATTTACACTGCATGGCCTTTTTATTTCTCTCCTTTCCCTTTTTTCTGACGTGTACTAAGAGGCCATCTGTGTTGCTATGCTAATGTGTTGGCAGAGCTGACACCTCCAGCATTTTTTGGCATACGTCGTAAACATAGCTGATCATACGTCGTATAGCTAGCCACCCATAGTTGTTCAAGTTTTCCAGTACATGATATTAACTCAAACGACCGTCTATGTGTAAAAAAGTGTATAGAAAGTTCCCCAATTAACCCCCCCCCCCCCTCGCCCTACCCCTCACAGCCATTAAGCTAAGGCAAAAAAAAAACCTGGCGGTGGCAGCGGTGAGAGTTAGCTCTCTGAGCGGACAGAGTGGCAGTCGGGGGCTGGTTCAGCTACGTTAGCCCTCTGTGGCTGGGCAGACAGCTAAAGTCACCGGGCCATGACAGCGGTGTGGAGCGGTGGTGGTAGTTGGGGTGGTGGGGCTGGAGGAGGAGGACGGCCCCCACCGTCTCGGGGGGGGGGGGGGGGCCAGCACAGGGCCTTCTTTGTGCATTCCGGAGGCGTGACGACGCAGGGCCCGGGGTGGAGGTTGGACGGTCCGACAGTTGAGGTTGCGTGTCAGGGAGCTGCTGTTCTGTTTCTCCCGCTCCTCACCTTGTCTGTCTCCCGCCTGGTTGCAGATACGGCCGCGCCAAGGCAGCAGGTAAGACCCAGTCCAGACGCTCTCTCTGTCGTCGTCGTCCCCCCCCCCCCCCCCCCCCCCCCCCCGGCTCACAGAACACAGCCGCTCTCATTAGCATTAGCATTGCCAAGCCAGATGCTTCCCTGCTTTTTAACATGGAAGGCACACACACGCGCGTGCGCTTGCACACGCACGTTCACACGCTCACACGCTCACACGCTCACACGCGCACAGACGCACACACACACACAAGATTAAACAAAAGTAAAAGTAAATCAGTTTTTCCCCCCCTTGGAGGTTTTCCTTTGAAGGGGGGAATATAAGTAAATAGTTCTGACATGCACTACTCAAGCACTCTGGTGCTTTCCACCCCTGGCAATACCCTTATGAGTGCAAAACAATGGATGACACAAAAAACACATACAGTACATGTACGCTCATCGTGCACACAAATACACGCAAGCGTCGACGCAAACACAATGCTGAATGAATGAATGAGCGCCAACAAACTTCCTGTATACATGTCGCAGAATGTACGAATTGCATGTTGTTTTTTCCCACCTCCACAACATGGTTTGGGAAAATCACACCTACGTCTTTCACGGTGGCTTTGCTTTGGGAGTGGAGGGAGCTTTCACAGATGACTGTAAGGCGGGCGGGTCATCCTGACGCCAGGCATGATGTGTGAATGACCCCTTTCCTGTAGCCGTATCACTCCTCTAGTCCCCCTCTCTGGGGTATCGCCATCGCCTCCTCTGTTACATCTTTGTTTTCCTAAACTTGCTCAGGCATGTTCTACTCTTCTTCCTTCTCTCTCTTTCTCACACCTCTCTGTTTGTCTCTCTCTCTCTCTCTCTCTCTCTCTCTCTCTCTCTCTCTCTCTCTCTCTCTCTCTCTCTCTCTCTCTCTCTCTCTCTCTCTCTCTCTCTCTCTCTGCCTCTGTCTCTCTCTCGCTCTCTCCCGCTCGCTCTCTTTCTATGTTTTTTCCCTCTCAATCCATCGCTCTCTGCCTCTCTCTGTCTCTCTCTCTCTCTTTCTCTCTCTCTCTCTCTCTCTCTCTCTCTCTCTCTCTCTCTCTCTCTCTCTCTTCTCTCTCTCTCTCTCTCTCTCTTTCTCTCTCTCTCCCTGTCTCTCTTTCTCTCTCTGTGTTTCTGTCCCTCTCTCCCTGTATGTCTCCCTCTCTCTCTACCTCTGTCTCTTTGTGTTTGACTCTATCTGAATATCTCTGTTTCCACAGAGAGTTTCAACGGCACGGAGGCAAGCCATCCCAGGTCAGTATAGCGTTGACTGCAACACTTGTGACACTTTGGGTGCAAAGGGTTGTTTTTATCTTTAATCAACAGAAGAAAAACTAACTACACTTTATTTTAAGCCCTTCGAACCTTTAGTCGAATGGTGCTATAATAAAACCTAATACATGCGCCATTAGTGACTCCTGTAGAAAAATAAATGTCCGTGGTTCAAAATAATTTAAAGAAACATGGGCTAAAGGGCAAACACTGAATACCAAATATGGGTACTCGCTCATTTATTGGCTCATTTAACCTTGAACCTTGAATAGAATCACTTTTATTTTTGATTTAATTCTGTTCATTGGAATTCAATAAGGTGATCAATCTTTTGGCCAAATGGGTTTGTACGCTTCAATAAATTAATAAATAAACACCTAAAATCAGGCGTGTCATGAGCTCTACATTAGCTACGGCCACGGCTGTAAACCTGTGATGCTATGTAGGAATGAATAATAACGTGTGCAATAATTATTTTGAGTTTTTAATTTTAGTTTTATCATTTTACTAACATGTTTACACTGTCGCTTTCTCACGCTGGAAGCAGCAGCTGCAAAAAACCCCACAAAAAACACAAATGCCTCTGGGCACAAATACCTATAGGAGGACGCTCTATTCCCTGGATTATTTTACAACAAAGCACACACATTCAAACACACACACACATTCTCCACCCACCACACACACCATAGAACCCAGGTAGGATGTTTTTTATTTTATGATTACTTCCTATCATGAGAGGAATTATTCGAAGGACCACGGGGGACAAAAAAGAAACTCCCTTTATATCTCCAAGACCCTGCCACCCACGCCCCCAAACTGCCAGTGCCTGCCAAGTTCTGCCATAGTGATGAATCAATTTCCATAAATTGGCCTTATGAGAAAGCACAGCTTTGCTTATTGCCCTTATTAAAGACGGTGGGGGGGGGGAGAGGGAGGGGGTGGGTATTGTGGTGGTGGTGTGCAATAAAGTCATCGCCCGCGGTCCCCGTCGTCTTCAATAGCGCCCCTCCTCCAGGGGACGGTAGCTGCTAGCTGTTAGCCGGCGCCTTGGAGGGGAGCTGCATGCGTCGGAAAAGCGCCGCAGTGGCGGCGGCGGCGGCAGCGTTGGGCGGGGTTACCAGGGGGGTGTAGACTCATGAGTGTTGAGGCAGACTAAGTGGCTGTGTCTGCTCCACTGGCAGGGGTGTTTTGTCTTAGCGTGAGCAGGGTGCGTGGGGTGCTATATTAGGCAGAACCCGCTGAAGGAGAGCGGTGAGCTGTGGTGGCTGCTGCTGCGCGGGGGAAGCTAAGCGCCGAGGAGATGAATGGCTCTGAGCGTCGCTTCTGCCATTTAGGAGGGAAAATATGCATTTTTTGAGTCCATCTCCTGTACCTCATCTGTTGTAGAGTGCCCTGTGTCTCATAATGAATTGGATTCAACCCCTTAACAGTACCAGGTTGATGAGGGGTATAATATGTGTAATGTGTTTATTTATAGGGTCCCTTGTTAGCAAACACAAGTTCATAGAGTCCATAGCCTTTGATTAATTCCATATTGTTGTGAGTGCAATGGGTTTGCCTTTTGGCATATTCCTCCACTAAGGACATACCCTTTGTTTAGTGTTCCTTTATTATTAAAATGGGTGAAGAAATACTCGTCGTTATTCAACTCTTTGACAGGGTCACGCGCTTCGTTAAAGAGAAACCTACACACACCCACCCAAGGTTTCGATCATGTATTGTTTCTCAGTGAGAGTTCTGTGAACCGCTCAGAGAGTTTTGTGAACCATTGCACCCCAGTCCGATTGCCACTGCATGGCAGTAGTGGCAGTGCCACGCCCAATCTCAAACAAGTAGAAAACCTTCATTGAATAAGACTTAAAAAACAACAACTTTTAAATATACTTTTTTAGTTTTTTAATGAGCAAGGTAAATATTATATACTAAGTGAAAAAAAAAAAATCTGCAATGAAATGTAGTTTAAAAAAAAAAGTTGTGGCTCAGAAAAGGCACTTAATTAGGTACTTATTTTAGAAACAATGACAATACATTTTCAGCCTGCTGCATGCCGATGCTTGAATGTTTACTCTTACGTTATAAATAACATATTATTTGTATGTTAACATTGTCTCCCTGGTCCATGTGTGAACAATATTGCTCTGTGAAACAGCAAGAACTTTTAGGCACACACTATAATACTATTATATTATTCAAATTTGAGAATACTGTTTTTGTCTTTCAGTGGCGTCTTATAATCATGTCGGTATTAGCATGGGATCTAGAAGTTCTACTACGCTAGCCAAAAAACTAAACTAAAATGAGCAAAGTCACGCCTTGTTCCCTGTTTCGTTACGGAGTTATCCCTACGAAGAGAAACTCATTTGCGAGTGGATGAAGGTTTCAGAAGAGGATTTTTACAAGTGTATTTCTACAGTGGCCAGGCTACAAGATGTTGTTTGAACACAATTACAGACACCTTTTCTCAGAATGCAACGGATGTTTTAGCTTATCTTTCCACCGGGAAAAGTTTTCTAGTGCTGGTCGAGTTTGTGTTTGCTGTTAGCCAATTATGTGCTTATATATCCCCGTCTCTTAACGGCATGATTGATGAGACAAATATTAAGCGAAAGAGAGAGAAAGTCTCTTTCACCAGATTTGAGGTTTAGAAGTTTTAGACACCTTATTTATGAGACTATGTCATATTCTATACTTTCTTTGCCCAAATTAATTGTCAAAAGAATCCCGCCGTATTTCAACAAAGGATTTGTCCCATCCATTGTGCATACACAGTGTGTATTATTTGTGCTAAGCATCCATCCAAAAGATGCATTTTAAACTTTTCTTTAAGTTGTGAGAAATGTGTGTTGCTGGGACATTGAGTGCAGATGTCTGTGTGATGGCTGCCTGCTAGGATTACCCAGGATGCTGGTGATCAGAGACTACTGCGGCATCCCTCAGCCCCATCAGGGCTCCCCACTGTGCATGCAGGCCGGCGACGTTGTCGAGCTGATTTCTGCCAACCCGCACATCTCCTGGTGGCAGGTGTGTATGAGTTTGGTTGTGCTTGTAGGGGTGTGTGTGTGTGTGTGTGTGTGTGTGTGTGTGTGTGTGTGTGTGTGTGTAATCATGTGTGTGTTTGTAAATTAGTGGGTGCATGTGTTTTCAAGTGTGTGTGTGTGTGTGTGTGTGTGTGTGTGTGTGGCGTGTGCGCGCGTGCGTGCGTGCGTGTGTATGTGTGTGAGAGTTTGTAAGTGGGTGTGTGTGTGTGTGAGTTTGTAGGTGTGTATGTATGTGGGTGTGGGTGTGTGTGTGTTTGCTATTTTTTCATTACTCCGCCGTAATAATCTCCTTCCGCTTGCGCTCCCTCCATCTGTGACTTGATGAACCAAATGTGGCGTGCCATGGCTACAGCTAATGCTGTCCCTTAATTAAATCAAATTCAACTAGTTCAAGGTACACTTCCAGCCCAATGTCAATCAACTCCACTGGTATTAAAGGGTCAGTGAACCCAAAACCATTTTTTCTTTTTTAAACGTCGTCATTTGTCTCATTTGACCATCAACATAGTAACCAACGCCATTTTGTCAGTTCCTAAATTAGACAAATAAAGAGAAACAGGAGTAAAGTCCTATGTTTCTGCCAGATTCTGCCAACCATTTTGTGAACGTTTCACTGTGTGAACGTTTCACAACGCCAACGTTATTTTCGTTAAGTCCTGCCTTTTCCGAGGCACTTCAATGTCATGACTACAGGACCGCCGAGTTGTGTGCGGATGTGTGCTGCTCCATTTAAGCAGCTGTTTATTACGATGTCGGCGTCCGAAATAGGGTTACGCTTCTCGGGATAAAGCCACGTTGCGTACGTGCAATTCATATACAACAACTCTCCTTATAATGCTCCTACACAAGGCTGGTACGGTAAAAGTATCACAAAGTTGGGGTGGGCCATAACTATGGGGACAACACACCCCCAGTCATCCTAGAACTCTCTGCCCAAAACGCATTTCTCTATATCTCAGAGTGTTGGAATTAGTTTGACATTTTAGCGCATTACACACTAGTGAAGGGGCATGAAACACAGCCGTCACAGAGAGGTCAGGCATTGAGAGTGTGCTGGGATCAATATTTATCCAGGGGGTCATTGTAGTGAGAAAGCCAACCCAAGCTTTTCACACTTGGCACTAAAAGCATTCCCTCCTCCTCCTCTTTTTTCCTCCTCCCCCACCTCCTCCTGTATACTGGTGTGTATCGATGTAATATGGGGACGATGGTCCTAACGTCTGACTCGAACATAAACCTGAGCAGCAGGGCAATAACGTTGCCCTTTAAAACATGCATTAATCGATACGTTTTTTTATTTTTGTCATTTTGATCTGCTTCAGCGATAGACATTCTAGCTGAGTGAAATCAACAATAAAAGCCCTTATTTGCTTTTTGTTCTGTAGCCTCCACATTTCCAATGGATTTTCGCTGTAGATGACCAAATACTGTGCTATATGACTGTGTAACTACTTCGTCCCTCAAGCAGACGAGTTGGCAGCCGTACAAGCACCTTGGCATCCCCTTCAGTGCCACAGCCACCCCATGTACACTGAGGGGGTCCAGGAGGTCATACCAGGCCAGTCCAAAGTTACAGCAGGCCGGGCCTGAGGTCATGTTTATTTTATTCCTGGGAATAATGACACAGTAATAATGCACTTAATCTCCACTGTCCCCAGTGGCACTGGTGGATGGAATTACAGAACATTGAGAATTCATAAACCCTCTTCCCCCTTCCCACCCCATCCTCCCATTACCCAGACACTGCAATTACACCCCCAGCTCCCTCCACTCCTCGTCCCACCGGCAGAACAATGCGATCAATCACTGTAATTTCATTTGATCCTTGGGCTGCTGCCTGTTTATGCCAACAGAGTAATAAGTTTAATCTTTATCAGGCGCTTATCAAAGGCATAACAAATAGACAGGGGGGGCTCTGTCTAGAGGGGGGCGGGGGATTGTGAAAGGGAAAGAAAAAGAGCAAAAAAAAAAAGAGTCTTTATGATGAAATGTTATTAGGCAGAATGTATCACGGAGACGGCCACGCGTTGGCTTTCCAATCTCGTTACCGCCGGTGATCGCACGCTCCCAAAATGCATTTCAATGGCAATAATAAAGAGGAGAGCGCGCACGGCGCGGGGGGCCGGGCACGGTGCTTTACACGCCCTCAGCGCTGATGCGATCGGCCCTGATTCACTCAATGATCTTCAGATGGACTCGGGGCTGGCCCGCCCGCCCGCTGGCCCGCTCTCCCTCCTGAGCTCTCGGCAGGGAGACCACCAAGGGGTTGGGTTACCTGACCCGTCCTTAAACGACAGGACCGTCATGTGATTGAGAAAGAGAGGAGTGTTTTATTGCAGCGTTCCTTTTGCTGAATCGATACGGGACACACTCATACCCCAGGGGGGGGCCCCATCGAGTCCCAAGTATTATTTGCCGAAGCATATTGCCATGTCACCACGGCGGAGATTGCGGAAGTACTTAGACGGTTTCTCTTTTGCGACCTGTGAACTGTGTTTAGTCATTGGATCTGAATTGTTTTCAATGCTGGCGTAACATAGCGGGGATAGTGCTGGAGGATGGGAGAGCCTATTATAACGCACTTGATGGGCCTTGAGCGAGCCTCGTCTCTGAATGCCGCGGTCGGGTGTTTTGAGACCAGAATAAGATCCATCATTAAGTGCTAAACAAGACCGGTGTTTTGATGCACAACACATTTAACTGGCAGCACAGTTCCAAACCATAATTAACTCGGGCTGTAAATTAGATGAACTGCATGTTGTGCTCTAATTGCAGAGGATTTATTGAAAGCAACGACGGAGGCAGGGGGAGAAGTTAAACAGCGTTTACTGTGTGTGTGTGTGTGCGAGTGTGCATGCGCGTGTATGATTATGGGAATGTTGGTCTGTACGGCATGTCTTTAAATGTGTGCGTGCGTGTCTAAGTGTGCGTGGGTGTACATGCGTGCTTCCGTGTCTGTTGGGAAAGGGAGTGGGGGGTTTTTCTTCCAGACAAATATAATGCAATTAAAAGCCATGCGTCTTCTTGCAGGGGAAAATCCTCGGGACGAGCCTGACTGGCTTCTTCCCAAGCAACTCGGTCCGGCCGTGTCCGTGTGTAAGTGCAAAGAAGTTCCTCCTCCCCAGCCTTGTTATGGAGCGTGATGTGATTATCACACGCTCTGGAGATAATGGGCCTCTTAACGATTTCTCTGGGACAAGACGCTAGCGCTTTTCAGTCTGTGGCTACACACTCTGTCGGGGAGGCCTGGGTGAAGCTATTAGATGTGAATGGAATATCACATTAACCCAAATGATCTCCGCCCCCTCCTCTATTGACTTCCATTAACAAGATAAAACAACCACAGTCCCTTTGTATCTGTTCCAGGTTCCAAAACCCGTCGATTACTCAGCCCAGCCCTGGTAAGTTCTGCATAAAGCAATTACAATAGATTGATAGCAATATCAAGGTATGCCTTACCTTTTTTCCCCAGTGTAAGCGTCTGTGTGTGTGTGTGTGCCTGTAAACTTGCATTAATGTGTCTGTGTGTGTGTCTATTTGCATCTGTGTTTCTGTGTCGGTGCATGCTTGCGTGTGTATGTGTATGTGTGCATGACTGCATTCGTGCATGTGATGTTTCAGGTTCGCAGGGCCTATGGAAAGATCCCAGGCTGAAGTGGAGCTGCTTAACTGTGAGAACAGCACCTTCCTGGTCCGACACAGGACTAAAGAGAGCGCTGAGTACGCCATCAGCATCAAGTATGTACTTTATTACCTCGTGGTTGTACCCTAGCATCAACCCACCTGTCTGTCATTGTATGTACCAGGTCAAAATGGACCGCATTCATTCATCTACCTTCTTCTTACGAAGTCTCAATATATATACGTATATATATAAACATGCACCTCCCTAACCCATTGCACACGCACACCCATCGCACACCCATTACAAACCCATTACACACCCACACTTGGCTTAGAAACCAAATTCAATAGAGCTATAGCAGTGCCCCCTGGGCTTACGGAGAAACTAGCTGCTTCCCCGGGCTGCAGCAAATAGCAGCTAGTCTTTTCTTTGGTCTGAGGAAGTCAAGAGACTTTCAGAAGCGAGCCAGCGTGTATCCCATTGAAAAAGTTCCCTAAATGCCCCCGTAAATATATCGAGTTACATCAAAGACTTTCCACGCTTTCTAAGTACTTCTCAAAATCAGAGTAGTAAAGACTTGCATGCGCTCCTGTCACAGCGTGAATGCCCAGAGAGATTAACATGTCCGAGGGCCCAACTGCTATTTTCCTATAAACATAATTAGCCCTATCCATTCAGACCCCCAGTTTGGGGTGGGTAGAAGCCCGCCATGGCTGGTTCAAGGCTTTGATGTGCTGGGCTCCTCTTTGCTCCTCCTAATTGCCTGTCCAACATCTCTTTACTGGATGGGGATGGGAGATAACACAGCTTAGCAACGAGGTGATACAAGTCACGCTGGGAAATGTTCTGTGTGGGAAAATGTGTGTGTGTGTGTGTGTGTGTGTGTGTGTGTGTGTGTGTGTGTGTGTGTGTGTGTGTGTGTGTGTGTGTGTGTGTGTGTGTGTGTGTGTGTGTGTGTGTGTGTGTGTGTGTGTGTAATATTGTACCTTGTTTGAGGGGATGCACTAGCCTGCACATCGCTAGACAAAATCACAAAAAGCGTCTGGAACCTGTTCTGTTAATTTTCTGATCCGATTTCCCCCCGTTAAGGCCCGTTAATGAGTGCTTACCAAAATACCTCTGGACGCAATTGGATAGATCTACAACCAATCAGAGCATGAACGGGACACATCAGCGGCAACCATCTTGGTTGTTTATTAAACTGCCCCAATTGTGCTCCTCTGTACAGTCAATGTATCAGAACCGCCCCGTATTAGATAAAGGGTTGTGATTGGCCCAACCTGGGCCAGGTCTCCTTGGGATATGGCTAAACGGGATAGGGACCCGACGCATATGTCAGAGTAAATAAAACATGAGCTTGCAGATTTGTCTTGTTCCCAGGCTGGGGGTTCCCACCCCTCCAAGCAAATGCTCAATTGTTGTACTTGCTTCGGTTAGATTATGGATTATTATTATCGACCATACAATAATGGACGATTGCTTGCCTAGTTTTGACATAAGATCATATTAAAGTTGTCATTGATTTATTATAGGACAAATAATTCCCCCCTGTATTGGATAGATTTTCCCAGGGCTCATGTCTCTTGAGCTAATGTAGCTGACAATTTTATTTTTATTAGACTCCGTTTGTACTATTAGCGAAGGCAAATTCAAAAATGATGCAACTTTAGTCTTGTTTATTCCATTTAGTGAACACCAAAACACAGTATAAGAGAAACGCTCCTTGATTTAGTATGATTCATGCGTTCTTAATCTTCGGCATTCGAAAAGAAAAGAACAGATTACAAGCAATAACCTCATGGATCAAATCAATTCCAAGGTGCCCTCCTTATATATTGTTGTTTCCCTTTCTTCTGACAAATGTAAGTCGCTTTGGGGAGTGGGGAGATAAAAAGCACCTGCTATGTGTCTTGCTAGCCCTGAACCCCAAAGGTGCCTGGGGAACTGGCACCTTTGGGTGAAGGGACTGAGGCTCCTCAGTCCCTTCATTAAATTACAATGCATTGTAATTGTATAGCCCTTTATCACAGTTAGGATCTCAAAGGGTTGCATCTTGAAATGGAAGGAGTGGGGAAATCCCTCCTTCCAGTTATGGTTAACTGTGCAATGGTTAGGAGTGCCGTTACTGACATGCATAGCAATACAAGCAAACATTTTTGAATAATTTAGTTAAGAAAAAATTCTCTGCGTCTCCTGATGGGTGTTCAGCCTGAACCCTCTCCTCTCCTGACGATGCAGCTCTGGAGATAAAGAGCTGCTGCATTGCCATGGTGTTACGTCTCTGCTCCTCTAAACAACCTGTGAGAAACAGCTGCATGGGGCTCTGGTGCCTTTCTATCCTCGTGTTTGTCCTGTTGGTTAGCCAAGGCGTTCGTCTATGTGCCCAGGGTCCTACGGTCCCAAGGACCCCTGTTCGTAGGGTCCTTTGTTCCAGGGGTCCGTTATTCCCCGGTTTATTCTTCTGTGAACACACATTAACCCTCCTATTGTGTTTGGGTCGATTTAGAACCCATTTCAAGTATAAATATTATAAGGACAATGTTCAAACCAGGCTTTTTATTTTATTTTGAAGGTCTCTTAAATACGTCACTGTTCTAGTCTGACAATATCACTCTGTTGATATTTGGCATTTCAGCTGTGAGATGTCAGTCATAGCAGAGAAATACAAAAGTGTCCAAATCGACTACAAATAAATGACAAAAGAATTAACTCGGAAGCAAAAAAAGAACAAATGAGATACTTAAGTCGTAACTTGATGTTTTTTCATATCAGCTAGGAGACAGATGTGATTTTTCTCAACCCTAAGGAGTTTTTTTAAATGTACATATTAATAGATTCATTTGACTATGCTAAATGGAGCGCTAAATAACAGACATTTTGTCCAAATCAATGTGGAAAGTTTGCCTTTCAATCATCTGGAAAATCTAGTTTAAGTTTACTTACAGTTTAAGTAAGTTTATCTACTCATTGAACAGTACACTTTTGGAAGAGAAATTTATGCACAAATGAGGTGTACTGCAATGAAAAATGTACAATACAGAACAAGCCGTGGAAATATTTTTCCAAGCTACGAAGAAGACGCATACGAAATTAGAGTGAGGAGGAGGATATCTTTGTATAATTTTCCCTGGGACTGGTCTGCAAAGTGTAAGTAGTAGTTATTTATTGTGATGTGCAATTGCTAGCTTGTACGTGTGCTTGTGTGTAAGTGTGCACTGGTTCGACACAACACTGGCTGCTATGTGCAGATACGGCCGGAGGTGTCCAATTCAAGCATTGTCAAAACCCTCCAGAACTTTCCTTTGATCTTGACATCGTCAACAGAGGATTTCTGATCAAGGATACATCAGTGTATCCTTGCCAGGAAGCACTTAGAGAGACCTTTATACGACCTCCCTACACTCATGTCGTAATGGCTACAGGTTTGAAGGTTGTGATTGGCCGAGTTCATCAAGCAATTAATGACACAGAAGCAGCAGAGCCGGCTCCCATTTGGAATAGCTGACAATGCACATTTCCTCATGCTCAACCCTCGAGGTTGAAGCGAAAGCGTAAGCAGTAGCAGTAAGCAATAGCAATATGAAAATAGGATTGGAAAGTAGCCCCAGGCTGCCTTTCGATTCTTTTTTGCGACTGCTTCTGCTTCTGCTTTGCTTCAACCTTGAGGCTGTTTGTCTGATCTTTCTGTGTATTGTAAACTTACATCTGCATTCTTGATCCGTGATTCTGTGAAGTACCTTTTCTGATACCGCTTTGCCTATTGTTTACTATGTTGACCTGTACTTGAAAATTTCCACTAAAGAATTTGCTTACCTTGAACCAAATCAACAACCTATCGTTTGACAAACGTATCAAACGTCTATGTTTTTGTGATTGTTTAACATAGTGATGAGTTCCAATAAGTTTATTTGGACTCAGATGATGTAGAAGTGCTCTCTTGGCACCAGTAAGGAGCTATAATCAAGAGGAGATGAGTAAAGCATCCCACCTCCAATTGTGTGTCATTAAAAAAAAAAAAAAAAAAAAAAAAAAACACTTTTTGGAATGACATCGAAATTGTCAAATCATAAACACTTTCCGTGACGCAATGTGGACATTCACAGCAACATAGCCAAGGTTGCAGGAAGATGATCTGCATTCTCACGGAGCTATGTTGATTGGCACAAGATTACGGACATTGTGTTGGTGGGCAAGGATATATGTTCTGTAGATTCATAATAGACCATTTACGCAAAAAAAGGAAATACGTCATTGTAGCGTAGTAGAACTTCCTGTTATCGTAGCGGGTTGGCGGCAGATACGGAAAATTGCAGTCGCAATTTCTGTTGTGTTCCAGGCTGTTCGTCTTCCACCCCAAAACACCCCTACCTTTCATTCATTCTTTTCCTGTCGATCTAAACCTGAAACCCAGTTCCGTTGTATGCTTTGTTGATGGAGAAATGGCAGCTAACGGTAACGTTAGAGTTTTTGCGACAAGCCTGACTTGTCTACCAAAGTTCACCAGCGCCGATGTGGTGAAGAGTGTGGAGATAAATTCGTCCACTAAAGGCAACAAACTGGATAAGGGATATAAATTCTTCCACGAAGAATTTATCCACAATTACCAAGGTAAGTAAAGAAGAACATTGCTATAGCATTAGCCATATAACCGGTTATAAGTCTGTTAACGTCAACTGTAAAGTAAGTCATCTTAGGTGTTGTGAATTTGTAATATAGAGTATAACACATCGCATTGAAGATGTTGTGTGTATGTTTAAGTGAGATGACATGAGATAACAACCAGTAATTTGGTGAAGCTGTAGCAGCTACGTAAATGTGAAATGTTACTGACCCTGTGTGTTGTGACTTAACGTTACGAAGTGAAGTTGTGTATTTCTATGTGAGATAGCACTTCATGTTTTCTTGCTTCATGCGGTTATAGTATCAAATATACTCCCGGGACAGGTTGTAGTGAGAGGTAGATGCTTCAGGTCAATGAGGAAGAGCGAGGAGCCTCACAAACTGGATGTTTGACTATAGACAGAATGCCGGTTAGCAAAAGTTCAAAAGTTGCCCGTTCTTGTGCGATGTCTCTTCTCGCTGCGGTTGCGGCACTTTCTTCACTTACTATTTCTATACTGAAAATAGGGTGACCAGACGTCCAGAACAGATTTTGTTTTACCTTAGCAGGGGACATAGACTGAACTGCTCTGTCCCAGTAAAATCTCAAGTCCAGGTTGAACTAAATTGCTCGCGCGGAGTGGAAGTACTTGTCACACAGATATAATAAATTAACATTGAACTTAGATTAAATGTAATCATTTGCATTCTGTACATAGCTCAGCACACCCGCTACCATAACAGGAAGTTCTACTACGCTACAATGACGTATTTCCGTTTAAAAATGCGGAAGTGTGTAAATGGTCTATTAAATGTGATTCAACACTTATTTGATTAAATTATGAATTTTATAGTTTTTAGGGGGGGGATATTTCAGGAGAAACCAGGCCAGCTGTATTTTGCCAATGACCTCAAAGCACCAGGAGACCATAAGTATTATACAGCTGGTAAGCTGATTGCGTGATCCATTATTCACGATAGACCACGCTTCAGAGGTCTCAACAAGGTGCTCTACATGCTAATGTATGGCCAGATTCCCGAGCTAACAAGATTTGACTGTGCGACCTTCGTAGATTCTGAGCTGGATGAGAAGTATGCAAAATCTCTGGCAAAATGGTAGCCCCATTCCTGCACCACAGGTAAAGGTAAAAGATATAGAGTACAATGCACAAATGCTCATTTTAAAATGTAACCGCCTACATTGTATGGTGCGATAAGGTGTTTTGATTATGTTTTTCAAGAGTATCTGACTGACAAATCGAAGATCTCGGTTTTGCCATGTGTGAATCCGAACAGAATGGCTGTGTTATACTTGAATTATTTTACAAAGAACATGCTGGTATATCACTTGAGAAATCAAACATGTAAGAGGAGGGAGCAGGAGTCTGTCCTCCAGTGAGAGACATGGCTTGTTGCAATTCGAGGTGAGTGCATCGCCTGCTGTAGTCGGCCTAAATTGCAATATTGAAGTAATATCAGTTATGCAATTAAAACTTGTAAATGTATAAATAATAATGCTAATACCCCTTGTGTTTTGTTTTAGAAATTTCAGTATAAGACCTGGACGCCAAATTCAATGAGCTGGTCTATGTCACTGAGGCAGACCGCAATCAACCCAAGGGTTCAAGAAGAGCGCAAAAAGACTTTAACAGACAGGATAAAGGCAGTCGCAGACTACCATATGTGTGTACCTGCACCCTCACAATGTTCCAGCCAAGAAGAAGGAGAAGCAGTGTTTAGGAGTATGATGTCCTTTCTCTTAAATTGTCCTTTGGTTTTGGCAGAGATTAAAGACTTCCCCACCCCCTCTCAACGCTAGTTGGATTTGTTATTTCCTTTGAGCTTTACATTCTTATACATTCTTCAGTGTTTCTTGTTAAAAAAAAACTTTGTTCAACCTATGTAAATGTGTGACAGACCAACAAATTGGGTGGAATAAACTACATTTAAATCATTCTACAGTTTCCTTGCAAACCAACAAAAAAAAGGAGGCTCTAAATAAACCGAACAGAAATCAGCTGTTTCTTCATTTGCAATGCAAGTTTAATCACAATAACCTTAAATAAATCAAAATATCAATCACACCAGTTAAAATAATGTGTACTACTTTTCTGGCCAGCTAAACTCAATGGAGATATTACACATTATCCTGGCATGTCAGAGAAATTGCTGAAGTAGTGCATTGTCAGAAGAATTGTGAAAGTAGTTTGGAACAATCGGATAGGCCTACAACCAATCATAGCAACTGAACAGGTGACGCAGCACTTAGCAGGGAAAAAGCATCGCTCTTTTCAACAAAAGCTTTAAGTGCAGTCTTTTGTTCTTTGTAGTCTTGTTCTCTAGTGAAATCGTCGCTGTTGATTCACCAGATTTTCAAAAATGGATTTCTCGCCAAATCTCTGTTGCTGTGATGACCTGCGACCCTAGTGTAAAAAAAAAACATGGAGGACGATGTTGAGGAGGAACTAGCTATGCCAGCTTTTGCAATTGTTTTTTGGGGAACTTCAAATCTACAAGCTGTGGGGTGGACCACCCCACTTTTGCTTTTGCCAGGATAACTTATGTTATGATTACTAGATTAATTGTTGGCATTACGTTAAATCTGCTTGGTTCCTAATTGGCCATCCTCTTCTCCACTTGACATTCAATTAAAGTCCTCAGCTGTCGTCGGGGCCCGGATCTGTGAAAAAACATCTATTAACTTACCCCGATGACGGCTTCATTCTGTGAATAATCAGTTTAACACAATCACAATCAGGTATCTTTGTCATAGTCGTTTTACTCTTTTATACTCTTGGGAAAAAGGTGTGTGTCCATTTCTGCCATGTCTGCTAGAAAGCACTCAATTCTACAAACCCTAACCCTAACCCACATTATCCATTTTGGTCGTTAACCTAAACTAACATTTCTTGTATCAGCAGTGTAACTTTCTGAATGAATACTTTTGTTCCGGGGAATAACCTCCTGGAAAAAGCCATGTCCCAAATAGCTAAATACACCATTCCAAAAAAGCTAACTGTTTGCAATGACAGCAGCCAGTTGATTTCTCACGTTTGCTATATAGACTAGCTCTATCCAACTATGTTTGTCCTACGATCTTCTTGAAAACGGTTCCTCTGATCGATTTCACACTTGGCCACGCAACACTTGGTGGATGGCATCGCTGGGTAACCAAGGAGCCGAGTTTGAAGTCGTTCGGATGAGCGCTTCACCAGAAAGCTGAAAGCAGCTTTACCGGAGGCCAAGCAATTGGTTCGTTCCGAACAGACAATTTCTGAGCAGGCAATACACTAGTAGATTTAAATGAGATCGCTTAGAACATTAGTGCATTCAAAGAAAGTAAATGGTACTCAGCTTTACTCAATCACCATTTAGTGGTGTAACGACCATAGGCGCATAAAAAAACGGCACCCAGAATACACACATACATCCTAAGCTTTAAGGAGTGCTGAGAGTGTGTTCTAACATTATCTGGTCTTGTTCCTGTCCTGTATAAGAGGCGTATTTGATGGCGCCACTGGAATCAATTATTCATTAACAATATTCAATTCCAGCAACATGCAAGTCAGGTGGCCTAATATGTTGTGTGCCATTGTGTATTGCAAGCAATTTCCAATTAGAGAACCATTTACTAAGGGGACCATCTCGAGAAAGTGTGCTCTTCTGGTATACTGGGGACTGGGAAAATTCCATGGCAACATCCATGTTTGTAAATACCTTTGCATGTGGATTTGCATACTGATTTGGTTGCAGCAATTCCCTGGCATATATCTTTCCTCAAGTCTCTAATGTTCAGCTCCAGTTTGACAGCATGTAAACAAAGCCTGTATCTATGGGCATGCGTATTAGGCTGTTATCTGGTTGGGACGAAAACAATGAAATGTGAACAATTTAAGATAACTGATCTTTATGCCACATTTCTTGCGTCATGATCTGTGTTATGTATGGTATTTTCTGTTGCGTAATGTATAACTTTTCAATTACATTTTCTCATTCAGTTGGCCCTTAATTAAATACCTGGGAACCAAACAATTGATTTAGAAGTGGAATGCTAGAGTTGGTTTATTCAGCGATATTTTTACACTAATTATCATTGGGACGAAGACATTTCTATTCTCGTCTACTTCTTGTTGTACACTTTGTAACCACAGAGCCACCGACCATTCCCACAATGCCAAACCTCCCTCTACATTCCCGCCAATAAGGGCCCATGCTAAACTGGCCATGGACTCGGCCTTCAGCCAAACATGGCTAATCTATCTTGATGTGCCAGCTGACATATAGCTGGACACGCATCAATAATGTATTACTCTACGTATATTTATAATGCATAAGTAGATTTGCAACACGGCCACATTTTGAACCCCCCCCCCCCCTTTTCCCCTCCGCATCCATTATACAGTGCTGGAGCAGATTTATGATGAGCTTCTGTCTCGATAGTGATTTGCACATATTATCATAATGCAAGACAGGTGGCGCATATACTGTACAGTCGGCCGAACTACAGCACTTTCTCTGTGCCACACATAGACCTCTGTTTCCTGTTGCTCTTCTAAATGACATTAGCTGGCTTAATTTAATTTGGCCATGGCATGAGTTGATAACGTACCTGCATTAATTGAGTTTGTGAATTAGTCATTAAAAGCTATAACTTAATCATCTAATGTTTGTTTGTGCGTGCGTGTGTGCGTGCATGCGTGCGTGCGTGCGTGCGTGCGTGCGTGCGTGCGTGTGTGCGTGTGTGCGTGCGTGTGTGCGTGCGTGCGTGCGTGCGTGCGTGTTTGTTATGTGGTGGGGGATAATTGTTTGTTAGAAGATGAGGGCAGCAGGGGAAACACACCACCTCGGATTCATAGGTAAAGTTGTATGTACAGTAAACATGGTATAGTAGGAAGGTAAAGTTGTAATAGCCTATAGTTAAAATGGTGAAGCTGAACCTCAAGGTATAGTTAGGTGAAACTGCAGGTATAGTTAGAAGGTACACTTGTAGGAATAGTAAAGAGTTGGAAGTTAGCAGGTATGGTAAGAAAATATAAATAAGGAAACAACATTGAGTGTTTATCGAGTGATTTGTGCTAATGAAGGGTCGCTTCCAGTACCCTGGGAAATCAGCCAGACTGGTCTGGTAGCTGGGGGAGGGTTGCTCGCATCAGCACCGTCCGTGTGATGTGGCCCTTCAGCACTGGTGCTTGATGGCTCACCGTAGTGACAGGCCTGAAGGGAAGGCATGTATAGTTGATTAGCAGCCCCATGTCTTATTCATCCTCCACAGGTTCAACGATGAAGTCAAGCACATTAAGATCCTGACCAAGGAGGGCTGGTTCTACATCGCCGAGACTCGCCTGTTCAAGTCCCTGCTGGTAATGGTTCTGAACCCACTCCAGATTTTTCTTGCCCCACCGTCGCTGACATCACAGTTCTTGAAAAATGCAGTCCAAGGGAATAGGGGTCGTTGGAGACAATTGAGCTAGTTTTGAAGACCGAGGAGAGTTTTGTAAAGCATTGCATTAAAGTTGCCATGCCATTTCCTGAAATATATTTTTTCATGAACCTGGGATGAAAATAGGTTCATAAAGTAGCATTATGTGTTTAGCCTCACTTCAACTTGCTGTTTCAATGTGACTTTTAGACTCGGATGCGCCACATACGAACCCAGGTCCGACGTCCAAACCTAACACTTGAACGCAAACCCTGTCGCCGGATCCGTGTTTTGCATTTCACATTCCTGACAAAAATACTTCCTGGTCAAAAAATCTGATGAATTGCCCCTTACGTTCTTTCTGTTAAAAATGGTATTAAATAATCAAAAGCGTTGACTATCAAGCGCAGTCATGCAACGGCCAACGTTTAGTGGCTCGCTGAGTCCCTGGCGACTTCAGCAAGATTTATGATGTGGTTAAGATCCAAACCGGGCCTGTCCAGACTTACAATTACAATTAGGGCATTTAGCAGACGCTTTTATCCAAAGCGACTTACAACTGTTAATACACACGTTGACACACCGAGTAAGTATCGTGAAGTGTCTTGCTCAGGGATACATCAACTAGGGGGAGCTGGGGATCGAACCAGCGAACCTTTCGGTTGCACGGTAACTGCTCTACCTCCTGAGCTAAGCCGACCCCGGATTTGGCAGTAAATGTGTTGCGTTGAACCAAGTGTAACCGAGGTCTGTGCGTTCTTAAATGTTTATTTAGATGTGTCGTCAGTCGTGTAGTGTCAAGGGTTAGTGGTTTGTGCTAGTTAGATGAGTGATCGATTAACGTTTTATGTTGTGTGTGTGTGTGTGTGTGTGTGTGTTGTGTGTGTGTGGTGTGTGTGTGTGTGTGTTGTGTGTGTGGTGTGTGTGTGGTCGTGTGTGTGTGTGTGTGTGTGTGTGTGTGTGTGTGTGTGTGTGTGTGTGTGTGTGTGTGTGCAGGATCTGGTGGAGTACTACAAAGACAACTCTCTGAGGGAGGGCTTCAGGAGCCTGGACACCATGTGCAGGTGCCCTACCGGAGGCTGACCGATGGGGACGCGGCCAGGCCCCTCCCCCAGGCCTCCATAGGTAAGTCCCCTGGGGCTCTTGCGCTCAGTATTGTTGATTTATTTTTAAATATATATGTATATTTTATTTTTTTTAAAAACTTCAGGTTTCCTTTGACCTTAAGTGTGAAAGGACTGAATAGATTTATTCGGCGCATTTCGAACCAGTGTTCACTCAACGCGCTTCACAATATTGCATTCAACATTCACCCATTCATGCACACAATGACAAACCAATGGCGGTGTCAGCCACGTAAGGGAACGACCCAGCTCGTCAGGAGCATTCAGGTTGAGGCGCAATTGCTCAGGGACACCTCGACACTCTAGGAGGAGCGGGGCGTTGAACTAGCAACCTTCTGGTGACGAGCGAACGCGCTCTACTTCCTGAGTCACATGCCCCCACATGAACCAAGTGGGCGTTTCATATTGTAAAGGTTGGAAAGATGATAAAAAAAAACAGAGTGTGCTACAACAGTTTACTTCTGGTGAGCATTAGGCAAAGCTCTCCGTTGATGATGCATCCTTGATTAGAACGGTTCCGCTCAGGACTTGTGGAAAAGCGGGCTGGATCACTAGATAGCGCCGCGGTTACAAGAATCCGGAACGGAAATGGTTCAAGAACCAGAGCTAATTTGGTGAAAAAGGGCTATAACATGCTTAAGAGGGCTAAAAATAAAGGGCTATGAGCGACGTGATTGTTCTAGAAGATCAGTCTTGCCTTGCCGTCGTGGTCTACAGCGGGTGGTAACTGAAAAATTTCCACACATGAAGACATGTTCTTTTATTCTCTGCGCCTTCTCTTAAAAATCTTGTTGGACCATTTCCACTCATGTATACGGAATGGGGTCATATAGATATATTTTCCTACTGGCCTGCTCAAAGTTCAAATATATTGCCTTAAAATTTACTACATTTAATCAGTCTTATTTTTTGGGGAGGTGGAATAAGCCAAAACGTTAAGCAGATTACCCGATAATATCAAACCATTTGGAAATAGTCTTTGCCTTCCCGACGCTACGAGACCGCAATATCCGGTGTCTAGACGCCCCCCTGCATTACACGGGAACCAGTAGTGGTCGAGGAGGACTCGTTCACACTGCTGCTTTCGACTGTAGTTTACGAAAATCCAATCGTGATTTTCCATAAAATGTTAATTTGGTCTGAAATTGGCAGGTTTTCCACACGCATACACAACACACTAAAAAGTCTGTTAGGGTAATCCATAGACAATTCTTCTCTGATTTTATTTTGTAGCGAGTAACGGTGAGTGCAGTGAAAATGACAAAATAATAAAAAATAAAATAAGAAATCCATGGAGTAAAGTAAAAGTGAAAGAAGAAAATAACTTAACTAAAGTAAAGATTTTCCAAAAAAAACAACCTGTAACTGTAACACTGATCTTGGTCCATATTCGTGAAGAGAATGAAAAAGCAGCCTAGCTACTGCTACTACTTCTGTTCTGTTCTGGTGGCATATTTCCGTTTGTGATTACTGGCTATATCCTCCCTGTCGAAGAACTGGAACAGGAACATCCCTGAATACATTAGGAATTCATGCTGACAAAGCACTTGGTTAGTTACCAGACACTCAAGTGTAAACTGTGTCTTATAATACCACGACAGCTCCGCTTTTGGCATGAGGGACACGTGAGAAATATTTATCGCTGCATAAGTGGCGAATATAATTTCCCCAGTGCTGTTTGCTGCATGTGTGTGTTTTCTCTCCCTGGAAAGAATATTCAACTACTCCTTTTATATATATATATATATATATATATATATTACGTGTTCAGAATGCAATGACAAGGAGGATCAAATTGTGTTTTGTTACCACACTATCAAGTTTTAAATATTTGATAAGCTTGACGAATTTGTGTTTGTTTACTGGCATTGTCGGTGATGTTTTTCAGGAGTTATTCTCTGTTTCATCCATCTGTTTCACAATCTAAGAACAGAGCAATTTTTCAGTGTTGCTCATCAATTTTTTTCTCGCTGTGTCATATTGAGAAACGATCGGGGGGCTTCGCGTCGGTAATTAATTTCATGAAAATGAAGGGGCCACACAGAACCTGAAACTGTCTTTGGTTGTTCCTGCATAGTTCTAGTGCTGCTGTGAAATGCCTTAGAGATTTTGCCATAGGGACCGCAAACAAACAGCCATTTTGTCTGTTACTGGGAAGTATTCCTGTACTTTGGAGGCTTCCGGCTGGGGGAAACCTTTTACACCCCTCCTCTTTGGTAGCAGACTGCTACAGCCTGAATGTTTTCTTTAAATCTGAAAGTGTTGACAGGAGCAGAGTAATGACAGGATCCAAAAACAACTGACGTCAACGTAGCACCTAGTAGTGATATTGATGTAACACAATTATTACAACATATATTTAACAAATTGGGTTTTAATTTGATTTTCTAAAAAAAATAATGTATGACAACACATTTTTGGTGTCTAATTCATCTATTAGCCCTAACCCAAATGAATACCCAAATCATAAAACAAGATTTTCTTTAATTTTACAGTTTGAGTGAGTTTCATTTAAAAACCATCATTTTGATCCCATAATAGAGTTAGTTAGTTCAATGGATTTCGGAGATTCATGGACATGCAAATCAGTGTCATGATCCTATAACAGAGGATCAGTTAAGCGAGGCTTTAACTGTTAAATTCACAAATGTCAAATATATCGCCTTAAAATAAATGAGTCTTCTATTTTGTGGGGGTTGATTACAATTCTGGCATCGCCAGAATCAAAGGCAGATCCTGCCTTTGATTCTGCAGGCAGGCGGATTCTGGTGGGAAACAGGAATCGCTATGGTTGGATGGTGGACTATTTGTTTGTCCTGATATTGGTATTCAATTGCACTTATAGATGCATTAAAAAGGTCTTAAAAAGTCCTACCTTTACCTTGATGAAAGCTGCAAATACCCTGTATACATGTCACCCTCTCCCATCACCTAACATCATGTCCTTACAACCCAAGACGATCTACCAGAAAACCAAGATAACATGAATGTACATAACGAGTGGAAGTCAAAGTCAGACTTACAGTTACTGTAAATAGCCGGCTATACACTGGATTGGTGTTGGTCCTTTGAGTGTATAGTGTAGGTAAGTAGTGAGCTCAGTGTTTTCTTTTCAATAGTTGTATTATTTTGCCCTGCATAGCGACTTGTCGCTAACCTACACAGCGCCACCAAAAGTATTGATTTTGCTGTACTCAGCTCCATTGTGAGCAAGCAAACAGTTGTTGTTTCGATCTCATACCATAAAGTCTTTGTCCTGTCGCACCTTTCTCCACTTCTGCTCACCTCATCGCCGGCCCTCGGAGACCCCCAGCAGATGCTCTGTCGCTCTGAGAGAGAGAGAGAGAGAGAGAGAGAGAGAGAGAGAGAGAGAGAGAGAGAGAGAGAGAGAGAGAGAGAGAGAGAGAGAGAGAGAGAGAGAGAGAGAGAGAGAGAGAGAGAGAGAGAGAGAGAGAGAGAGAGAGAGAGAGAGAGGAGGAGAGAGAGAGTGATATGAGAGAGAGTGATATGAGGGGAGAGAGAGTGAGATAAGAGGGGGGGGAAGAAGGGATAGGCAAAGAGGAGGATAGGACTACGGAGATGTCATCAATAGATGTGAACGCACACATGGGCAAAAGGGTGGGAGGACCGATGGGAGCAGATGTACGGTAAGCACAGCCGGGGAGGGAGATAAAGGAAGGTGCATAGCCACGACTTTTAAGTTGGTAAGTGGTGATATAAATAGAGAAGGAATAAAGAAACGGTTATGGGAAAGGGGTAGGAGTGACGGAGGAGGGAGGGGGGGGAGGGTGTGGGGGAGTAAAATCGACTTGAGAAAAGAGCCCTGCGAAGCGCCAGCGGGCTGTGCAGAGAGTGGCTCCTGCTAGGTCCTCATTGCCCGAGGCCTGGCACCGTCGGGCGTCCGCTCGGAGCGCAGCGCGGCACGGCGTTGCTGACAGGACATGACATTTCACTCAGGTTGCCGTTGGAGACGGCAGTATGACAGCTGCCTGCTGACACACACCTTGGGGGGGGGGAGGGTTGAAAGACCGGCATTGGTCTGACAGGGGATGGGGCGGGGAGGGCGGGGGGGAGGCTGTTGGTTACAGGGGGGGACGAAATAAACGACGGATGGAGGGAGGAACTCGTCGCCAGACCGAGTGTTGTGGGGTAACTGTGTAAACAGCCAACCCGACACGCGGTGGAACAAAGTGGGCGATGGCAGCGATGTATCTGCTGGAAATATAAAACTACCCCCCCCCCACCCCCACCCCCACGCACGCTCCTTTAGCGACGGCACATCTTCAAGCGTGCCAAGTTTCTGGAGCGCCTCAACCAGAGGCTCTGTAGACACGGTGCTGCTGCCATTCACTGTCATCGCCTGCACTCTCCTTCAGAACGTCTTGACAGACCCCAGTGCATGCTGGGATTGAGTCTGGCGCCGGCACTGAACCCATTAGGGGGGAAACACAATATGTGCATATGCCTGAAGAAGAAAAATAAATAAATAATACAATAGATGAATGAAGAAATAGAACAACGATAATCATAATAAAAAATAAATACATCAGCGAGGAAATCGTAATGAAAAGAAGAGAAAAACAATCACAGAAAGCAGAACCATGGAAAATCCATCAAGACCGATCAGACTTAATGCTCTCACAAAGCCAACAGAGGCCTCTCTGCCGTGGGTTTATCCTGACCGTGTGACCGTGTGGATATGGATTTCACTGTGTATTCCTGACCAATATTTGTGCTGGTGTGATTCATTTATATTTATATGTACTGTCTTTCCCATGATGTCCAGCTCTAGGTAAAATAACCATGGATGTGTGTGTAATATGCCACCTGGCGTGTCTGCTGCATGCATGTTTGAATCTAGGTACCACTTGTGGCCACTTTTGGTGAAAAAATATTGAATCAACTAAATGTACTATTTTTATTTGAAATTCATATGTTGCAGCAATTGGACTGAGAATGCTCTGCGTCATTTAAAAAATATAAGTTCAACCACTGGTGTACAGTGCTCCGTCTTCCTCCGGTGGAAAAGACGGAGCTATTAGTAGTTATTTGTTTCAGAAAAAAAACGGAGAACGTCTCTATTCCTCACTCTCCCACAAGATACTTTTGGGGTTTGTTGTCTAACTTTTGCAAACTATCCCTCTCCTCTTCTTCTCAGAGTCGCTCCCTCTTCCCATTTCAAACTTTGTGTTTAGCCCTCTTATGTTCCCTCTCTCTCTGGATCTGTACGTCTCACTGTCTCTCTGTGTCTCTCTCTCTCCCCCCCTCTCTACTGCCGCCGTGGCCTGGCCCCCCCGTCGCTCACTCCATCGTCTTTCGCAGATCCTGCTAGAGGCTCTGGCTTTGTACCTCCCTGCACTTCTCCTTTCTGGTCAGGTACAGCTATAACCACCTCTTCTTCCTTCCTGTGTTATCTCTCGCTCTCTCTCTCTCTCTCTCTCTCTCTCTCTCTCTCTCTCTCTCTCTCTCTCTCTCGTCTCTCTCTATATATATCTTATCTCTCTATTATATATATATATTATATATATATTATATATATATATATATATATATATATATATATATATATATATATTGTTTTTCCTGCCTATCCCAACCGGTGCCTTTCATTTGGCCTTGGTGTGTTGTCTTTGCCGCACGCCCACGTCCGCTGTGATCCATGGCGCGATGGCACTCCCGTCCTCTTCATAATATCGCTCAGACAAACGGCAGTCATAAGCGTGCGGGTGCATGTGCGTTTGGGCGAGCTGGGATTTTTGCGGTTGTGTGTGTGTGTGTGTGTGTGGTGTGTGTGTGTGTGTGTGTGTTGTGTGTGTTGTGTGTGTGTGTGTGTTCGCGCAACAAGGGTGTTTAATTGTGTCTGTATGTGCATGTATGTGCCGGTATCCTTGTACACTATGTGTCTGCTAAACCCCACCTACAAGGCTGGACTCCATGCTCGACTCTCTCATCCATTCTCACGGATAATAAAAACATAAGCCTGTGAGATATTTCTGCTGGGCCTTCCAACATGAAAAATGTAACTTATGATACGTTCATCTGAGTGGTCTAGCATTATTAAAATGAGGCAAAATACACCTATTTCATAAGACTCATGAATATAGTGTACCAACCTACTATAGTTTTTTGTACTTGGGATGCTGTCATGTTTTTTCAGTTGAATACTGAAAAACAGAAAACTTAATTTGCTGTCTAGTGTCCAATCAGTCATAAGAATAGTACTATCGTTTCTTAAAGGCAACATATTATACCACCAGGTATGAGTTTGATTAGACGTTACAAGCCTCCTCTGATGTCACAAGGGGGGGCGTGTCCACCGAGATGTGTGCTGAATAGATATGTTTACCAGCCTACCCAGTGGACTGCAGCAAACGTTGCTCATCTACCCGTCATACATCTAGGGGGGGGGGGGGGGGCACACCCACTTGTGATGTCAGAAGAGGCCTATTTCAAGACGACTTGTAACTGCTAATCACACTCACACCTGCTTGTATAATATGTCACCGTTAAAGAAATGGTTCCACTTTTTCCGACGTTCCCTCCCCGATGCGGTCCCCACCTCCCGTCCCCAGTCTTCTCCCCCAGGGTGGTGAGCACGGCGGTGGCCCGCTACGACTTCAGCTCCAGGGACACCCGCGAGCTGTCCCTGGCGGAGGGCGACGTGGTGAAGATCTACTTCAAGATGTCCAACGGTTGGTGGAGAGGGGACGTTGACGGCCAGGTGGGGTACCTTAATGCTGCTCTCAAGGCAACGCCACGGACCTGCAGCCTATGCGCCTGCACAACACCTGTTTATTTATGGATACCCTGGCCTACTTTTCTCACTCTCTACATGTGCAATGGGAGAACTTATCTTTTATCTGCTGCCGTACTTTACATGTTTTTATTTATACTTATTTATACGCATATTTATCAGAAATCTGTGTATGCGGCAGGATTTTCTAGCTGTGGTTAGGGTGTTGGGACTCACATATGAAAGGTTCTGGATATTCGACCCTGGTGTCTGTGGTCTGACCTGCATGGTATCCTCGAGCAAGATTACCCCTACTTACTAACCCCTACTTACTAACCCCTATTTACTCCTGAATCCACTGTAAGTCATATTGGATGAAAGCCTCTGATCTTAGTAAACACGTGGCTTTTCGCTATTGTATGTATGTCTATTGTTATCATGATGTTATTTGGATGTTACACGTGGCTATTTGCTATTGTGTGTATGTCTATTGTAAATTATCATGATGTTATTTGGTCCACTTATGCCCTACATAGTTTACCTCTTAGAGTGTCAACAATTTGTAATGTTGTCCGAAAGGTGAGTGTATGAATATAGGACCATCAGTGTTGGGAAGGTTACTTTTAAAATGTATCCAGTTACAGAATACATGCCCAAAAATGTAATATGCAACGTATTCCGTTTCATCACTCAATCTGAGTATTGTATTCGGAATACTTGGATTACTTCCACATTGAATTATATTTTATAAGTGTAGGAATGCGGCATCAAATCCTGCTTACTAAACAGGCCTATTCTGGTGTGTTCTTCTTCTGTGTTAGGCCCAAGTCTCCCTGAAAGTTAACTATTTTATATAATTTGCTGTAGTGGAACACAGACTATAAGGGTATGTTCATGAGATAGATATTTGCTATTACATTTAACATTTTTTTCACTGAGCTAAGTGCATAGGTGTTATGAGAGAGAGAGAGAGAGAGAGAGAGAGAGAGAGAGAGAGAGAGAAGAGAGGATGAGGAGAGAAGAGAGAGGAGAGAGAGAGAGAGAGAGAGAGAGAGAGAGAGAGAGAGAGAGAGAGAGAGAGAGAGAGAGAGAGATGGAGAGAGAGAGAGAGAGATTGTTCAATCATCAGCATTTTTATGTGTGTATTCCAGCATGCGTTTTATGTGGGTGTCTGTCCAAATGCCCAGACGGTCTGACAATTTGCTGCTAGTCTTGGAGTTACCGCTAATCAAACAATAATTAGCATAATGCGCGCGGCTGAGCGGGTGCCTGTTACGTCCAAAGAGGCATATGCTTTGTAGAACCCGATTGGACCGAGGTGCGTTTGCTTTCACATCTCAAGCGAACCGTACCAGGGTTCGTTTGGAAGCGAACCGAGACCAGCTGTTCAGGGAGGTCTCGGTCGGCTAATTTGGTTCACATCGAAGTGAGGTGGTTGCATTCACACCAACGCAAACGTACCGAACCAAGGGGACCAAACTCGTTTAGTGCGTTCCCCACTTGTATTGGGGTGAACGGGGATTTCTACTTCTGGGACCCGTCCACAGCCCGCAAAAACAGCTGCAATACCAGACTTGGACACTGAGCACTGGTGGATTGCGGAAGTATGCATTGCTCCTGGGGGCTTGCACCTGATGCACAGCTTTTTCATCCTTATATCCCATGATGCATCACCCGATTCGTCCAATAGAGGGTCTGGCACACATGGCCCATGGGTTATTTATGCAAATACGCGGTCACAGGGTTGACTTCTGTGACGTGTCGGATGGTTTAATGCCCCCCATACAAGTCACGGGATGGTGCATGATTAGTGTCAGAATTACCCCTATCCTTATTCCATTAGTAATATGTAGAGTTCCCTACATAGGGAATAAGGGAGCCAGTGAGCCAATGGGAACACGGTCTTTGTCTTTGCCGTTGCAGGTGGGCTGGTTCCCTTCGACCTACGTTGAAGAGGAGGAATGAACCCCTCGTTTTCTCCCTCGACCTCGTCTCCTCGCCCTGTTACCGTGTGTGGCCGCTGATGGGCCCCCCCCCCCCGCCGTCCCCGCCGTCGACCCGGGGCCACTCAGAGAACACTCTGCCTTCCAAACGGACCGACACAGCGGTGGTGGCCCCCGATATCTCCGGCCATACCTTACGACCCGACTGGATCTTCCTTCCAGTCTCGAGTGGGATTCTGAGATGGCAGTGGTGTACCCTGGTGTACCTTGGTGCAACGAAGAGGGCATGAGCCTTACCCTGGACGCGCCCCCCCCCCCCAACCCCTACAACACCACCCCCGCTCACACGCCTACACCTGGATCTCCCTGCCGCAGTCCAGGCCATTTCCCCAGTGCCGCACCCCCCCCCCCCCCACCTCACATGCGCCTCAGCCCAGCCCAGTCCAGTCGCTGCATGAATATTTCAGGAGCATGGCTCGCGCCTGTCCAGCAGTGCACTGTGAGGCTGATTTACTCCAACACGGAGAGGAAAGGTAAAGCCCCACCCCCCACCTGAATCTGGCTGACCTTAAACAAAGCGCGTCAATCCGAGCTTGTATTATTTGTATTATTATATATGTATTATATATTAATATTAATATTATTACTATGAGTGGATGTGTGCATATGGACCAGCCGTTGACCCACATGTCGGTGCAAGCAGCAGTTCTGCCCGGCAGGCAGAACTGGGTCCAGGAACAGTCGCTAGGCTGCTTGTCTCTCCCCTCTCTCCCCCCTGCGGGGTTAAGGATGTAATACCAATGCAGGAGCATCACCCATTATTTATTACGGTACACGGTTTCATTGTCATTTTCCGCGATATTCACAGTTGGGCTTTTGTGCTTATCTTATAAACTGGTCTGTTTGGGGGGTATTTTATACAATGATGTGTCTGGCTTATCATTCAAAGTGATGAGATTGAACAGTGCTAACTTATTATCCAGCCTAGCGTGTGTTGTTGGCCCCCCCTTCCCACCTAATTTCTAAACGATTCATGCTAATGAGAAGAAGAAGGAGTAGTTTATTTGTATTATATTTTGCATTGGTTTGTGTTAACCTCGACTATTTCTCGTTTTGAATGAAATTATCTAATGTGGATGAATTAGATGTGCAATGCACTGCAACCGAGTACAAAGACAATGATCTCCTAACAGCATGATATTTTACATAATCATCCTAATGACCATCATTATGTATTTTTGTCATTCAACTGTTGTTATATTGTGAATATAACTTATTGGTAGACCCATAGACCACAGCCTTCCCAATGTTGCATCGGACGGTGTGTGCAAACCAAGGACCGAGTCGGCAGTTTTATAATTTACTTAAGTCAAGGTAAAAAAAAGTGAAATTAAATATTCTTCCTTTTGCAATTACATCTTGCCTCAGCTTGTCAGCTTTCTCCGTTGAGTCTACAGATGTACACGGACTCTAGTTTGCGGTGCATTGGCTCAACCAAGACTATTTCGATCTGTAAATTGAGAGATAGAAGACACTGTATAGGCCTAATGGAAAGACATGTAATAATATAATCAGATAATAACGTATAAGTGCTAAGATTCATAACTCTCTACTCTGTCCTGTATTTCTTTGCCCACAACCTCTCAAACACATTGTAGTACAATTATTTACCCAAATACATGAATACATGTGATTAATTATTTAATTAATTAGTGTCATTATTATTCCCAGATAGAATATCGGGGACGAGACGAGCTGGTACTGAATGTACAACCAGCTTGCCTCAAACAGAGCATGTATCAAATTAGAGCTGACATTTAAGGGCAAACCAACAGCAACACCACCTATATATTGGTTTGCATTCGATCAATCCCTCTATAGGTTACGTTATATTGCTAACTTCCTATTGGCTGATATGGGTACCCAGGAACCTGCTGACTGCCTTGGTGCGACACAGCTGGTAGCCCTGCCCCAGAATGAAAATAAACAGGGCATTTTTAAAGGCGGAGACAGTGGGTCAGTTGTCTTGTAAAGGGCAAGTAAACCCCTGTTCAAACAAGAAAACCAACACCCAGGAGATTAAAAAAAAGCGGGAAAAAGTCGTAAAGGTTTTAAAAAAAATTGCCAGATCGGGTTTCATAGAAGTCGGTGCGATGGGAGCGTCGTCATAACAAATGTTACACCCGTTCAAGCAACCAATAGTAAACTACCACTCTGCAGACAGATCCCTTGTATATGACAAATACTTTCCCTTGTTTAAGAAGGTTGAAAATGTGAGCATGTGTGTGTGAGTGTGTGATTTTGTGTGTGACAGAGTGAGCGTGTGTGTGTGTGTGTGTGTGTGTGTGTGTGTGTGTGTGTGTGTGTGTGTGTGTGTGTGTGTGTGTGTGTGTGTGTGTGTGTGTGTGTGTGTGTGTGTGTGTGTGTGTGTGCCGGGTAGTGTGAGGGATTGTGTAAGCGTTGGTTCAAGCGAGAGTCTGAGCATGCGTGTAAGACTGTGTATGTCTGTCAGATACAAGAAGAGAGGGATGAAGAGTCCCCAAAGGTCAGGAGAGTGACAGAAGAATGGGAGCGAGGAGTCCATGCATCATCTTCATCTCCTTAACCCATGCCCCCTGCCGCTTGGCCCCTCTGGGTCTCAGACTGGGGGTTAAACAGGGATTAAGTCAAGTCAGAGATGGAGCAAAAATACAAAAGAGCTTCCCAGCGAAAAGACCCAGACTCTTTTTAAAGATGTGATGAATTATTTTCATAAGCGATTTATATGCATCTGTCGAATCGTAGTCGCCTTGACCCCGGCAGGTAATACTTCCTTCTTTTTTTTTTGCAAAGACATCTGACATCAAACCCTACATGTGGCTATAGCAGAGCTGAAAGCCCATGATTCAAACTCAACGGTGTCTGGGAAACATCACTATGGTGATCATGTACTTCTTTGAGATAATATCAGAGAAAATCCCTTATGGTCTGATCTGATCTGAAGTGTGCTCCATTATTCTCCATTTTGTGTTTCATCAATTCTGGAGAAAACAAATCTCTGTTATCCACTCAAACCAGCATAACAAAATACAAATTTAGATGGTCTGGAAAATTGTCTCATTGAATTCTCCTCCTTCTTTGGAAGGAGTTTGAAATTACACTCAATGAGGGAAAAAAAGAGGCAGTCATAGAAAAAAAAGATATATTGCATTTGAAAAGAAACTCGTCTCCAATCTCTGCCTCCCTGTGTGGCATTACCATCACCACCCGGGCTCTATCAGCACTATCCAGCAATTAAGATCTCAGAAGATCAAAGCACTCTAAACGTGCTAATCCTCAGAGAGCCACTGCTCTCTATTTCCCTCCCTCACCCGCTCCCTCTATCCATCTCCCTCTCTCTCGCTCTCCCCCCGTGCCTCGAATCGCTCCCCTCCTTCTGCACGCACTGCACTTTGACGCCTCAACGCAACTCGTTCCACCCGACTGTGGCTGAGGTGAATAAAATGTTCATTATCGTTGAAACCTTTTCCATATCCCCATCTCTAATTTGCCACGGAGAGAGTGCTGGATTTCAAACAGGGTCCTAGAATATAATTGGCCATCATGTTCGCGAACATGAAAACACTTTAATCTGATGGCCACATGCCGACCCCGACGCGTTTAAGACCGTGGGAGCGCGCGCGGTCGTTTGGGTGATGTTTTACGGCGCACCAATAAGGAACAGTATCGACTGGGTCCTCATAAAAAAAAGTAACAGCGCAACAAGCACGCTTCCACGAGGTGAAGCAGTGTGTTGGCGCGACGCCCGCCGCTGACGGCTTGGAGGTCAATAGCTGCTCAAAGGAGCGTAACGCGGCTCGCTGCTTAGCGGGTTGGCCATTATCATAGGAAAGCAGAGCATCTGCCCGTGACTCCCGGGGGCAGGTTTAACGAGGTGGTGCCACTCGTCGTCACGCCGACCTGGACTTGGCAGTGCCTCTCTCTCTCTCTCTCTCTCTCTCTCTCTCTCTCTCTCTCTCTCTCTCTCTCTCTCTCTCTCTCTCTCTCTCTCTCTCTCTCTCTCTCTCTCTCTCTCTGTCTCTCTCTCTCTCTCTCTGTCTCTCTGCTCCCTCTCTCTCTCTCTCTCTCTCTCCTCTTCTGTCTCTCTCTCTCTCGCTCTCGCTCTCGCTCTCGCTCTCGCTCGCTCTCGCTCTCTCTCGCTCTCTCTCGCTCTCTCTCTCTCTCTCTCCGCTACTGTCTCCTCTCCCTCTCTCCCCCCCCCCCCATCCATTCTGAGTTTTGGCAAGGCTACCCAAAGGGGTTGTTTGTCTACAATCAATTGTCAATCATGTCTGCATCAGGCGTATGTTGTTTGCTCCATTAGGAGGGTCCTTAGTGGCGTTGTTTTTATTGTTTTGAGTGCAGATTTTACAAGAGAAGGGAATTCCTGAAATGGCAGCATTTGTATGTTCCCTTATCACCCTTCTGTTTGTACTTCTGGTCTAAACATACTTTTGATTTGTTGTTGTGTTGATGATCATACACAACAACAACCAACAACCAAGAGCCAGCAAGAGATTTCTGCTGTACATGAATTACATAAACAATAAATAATATTCATCCTGATTATGCTTGATTAAGCGTTCTCATGGACTAACTAGTTGGTGTATTACACTGTCGGTGTAAACCGTACATAATTTCCCCAAAGGACTTTTCGCGGGAGTTAGGGGAATGATGGGTTGGCATTGGGTCCATTCCAGCCGAGGCTGATTTGCAATTTAGGTGTGGCAGTGCAAGGCCAGAGGTGCTGGGTATGGCATTGAGCAGAACAGACAAGAGCAGTGATCTTGTCTGACACTGAATACGAGAGGAAGGGATTACCTTCTATAGCTGCCGAGCCGATTGCTTCCCAGATTGTATTGAAATGAGGGTACGTCAGATTGCTTTCTGGACGTGACATGGAGGCAGATTTTCTTTATTTGAAAATATATAAATAATGTATTTTGCCTCTCTTTTAAGCACCGAGTACATCAGACTTGAGATGTGTCAAAAAGTCAGCGGCGCACGCAGACAACAATTCATCCAAATGTCTCAAAATTCCAGTTTTTTATCGATTGATGCCAATTAATATGCATGTGCTTCACTGTCATGTCTCTCCACCGGCATGTTTAAACACGGTAGCCCGGCTGTGTGAAGCATAATTTCAGCCAATCACCATCAGACAGAAGTCTATCAGAGGTTGCGAAACCATTATGTCACATTTTATCCGTCTAAAGAGGAATTCTCCAACTTGCACACTTAAACCAAACCCCCCTCCGCCGGGCGCTCCCTCCTTCACCCTTGAGCTTACAAAATATATTACAATATAAATTTCAGCAGGAAGCTGAATAGCGGCTTCCGGAATGCTCCAGCAGGGACGAGTTAACGTGTTCTCTCTCCTATTGATTCCAGGGTTCTCTATAGCCCCCAGCATGTGCCCACCGTTGCAAGGCTGCTGCTCAGCAGCTGCTGCCGGCTGGAGACCCCCACCAATGGCATGCTGCTCCTACCCATCCATAAAGTGCCATCCCTGATGTGTCGCTACCATAATGGAGGGCATTCAATACCGCTTCATACTGCTGAGGCCGTATCGATCCGCTTTGCCGGGGCCCAGCGTTCCTATAGAGACGCTGATTACAGTGTGTGTGCGTGCACTTGTATTTATTGATCGGTCCCACCGGAACATTTTAATTGCACATCCACACTTTTGTGATCGATATATGCAGCTAAACTGCGCATTTAGTCTTGGGTTAAATGCGGCATGTGCCGGCGAAACTTCACATGTTATTATTCGATATACAGTATATAGTTATTCGCCCTGATCGGTGATTTGAAAAAGAGTGAGAGAGACGGAGACCGCTGGAGCTTCCCCGCCATTTGAGAAGAAGAGGCCTAAGGGGGAACACGGAAAGATACTTTGGTTTAGGACACGAGATACAGCGTGTTGAGACATGGCTGTAAATATCATGGGAATTACCGTAGCAGAAGTCAGACCTACATCACACCTGTATGGAAGGTGTAGAGCTGTAGGCCTGAGTGATTATGACAAATGTCTCTTGCTAAATAAAAGGGTTATTGGTTCCTGCCGTAACCGGCAGAGGGAACTGTACTTTATATAACCCGTGATTTGAAAACAGCCCGGGGAGCCAGATTCAACGCGAATTTGCATCCGCCATTTTTAGCCTAAACACCATAAATATTCAAACAGTCTTCGAGAAGATGTTAAACCGGCAAGTTTTTTTATCTTATTTTTGTCGGCGCCTCGTAGACGCAATGCAGTCGTGGTATTTCCAAAAAAAATCTGTTTCGCTAACGCTTGTGTACTCCCAACATGACTGCCTTCATGTTGTGGAGTACTCATTCTTGAGCCAAGAGAGAGTGAGAGAGTGAGAGAGTGAGAGAGTGAGAGAGAGAGAGAGAGAGAGAGAGAGAGAGAGAGAGAGAGAGAGAGAGAGAGAGAGAGAGAGAGAGAGAGAGAGAGAGAGAGAGAGAGAGAGAGAGAGAGAGAGAGAGACATTGGCAAGCTGGATATGGATAGATATTGTATTGCTTATAACCTGAGAGACATCCATGAATGCTGAGCTCCTCATTTTCCCCGACACAGAACACCCCTTGCCGGGTCGCTGTGCAGTGCTCAACTCTGCTGGAGCCACCAGTGCTGACAGCGGCAGAACACAAGGACCACTGGTGTCTGTTAATGCCCGCTTAATACCCTCTACCGGGTCTTAGGGAGAAGGGAGAAAGGAGGAGAGGAGCGAGAGAGGGCGGGAGGGAGGGAGGGACAGTGGGGTAGGAGCGAGTCATGAGCCACCGCTGTGGTTTGGAAGACTTGAGGAACTGTTGTGCGCTTTTGTGGTAGAAGTGACACTGACATTTAAAGCAGAGAGGGATATGGAGCCAAGGAGCACGTTACTTATGCTTAGGAACGCATTATTTATGCTTTGGCAATCGATGACTCGATGAAAATAATCAATATCATAATAAGGGGAAATCAATATGTAATAGATTTTTCACATACAAACTGCCACTTTTGATTCTTTGATTTGTATTATTATTAGTTTGTTAATGAGGCTACGGAAGGATTTCCTGTATAAGCTAGCCCCTGACCTACTTTCCGTGCTAATGGTTGCTGTCATGGGAAGCCTATTATAACTCTAGATGAAATATTCAGGATGTTCACCAGAATATCTCATTTTTTCCTGGTTCTTATTTGGGAGTTCCTATCCATACAAAATAATGTATGAAACGTCCCAAATTTTCTGGATTCAGGAAATGACATGCACATTTCTGGAAATCAAGGAACAGAACCATCTTCAAAAGCACCCTTTACAATTGTCAACCCATAGAAGATGAAGTCGTATGTATTTTATTCATTAGAGATGGATTTCAGCCACTTAACGATTGAGTCATTGTTATTCATTAAGTGTTGCCACCTCAACCGTTGATGCTTTCTCCGCCAAGATCTGCTTTCAGTGGAGAGGAAGCTTATTCACACAACCTCCTGGTGTCTAAAAGCCTGCATAGCTTATTGCTAACAAGGCTATATCAAGGAATTATAATATCATTTTCTTTCTTGTTTTGAATTCGGTGGTATCAGCAAGGGCTTGCCATCGCCATTAAGACGGCCAAAGATGGTTCTGGTGAGTTTCCGTCAATTGTAAGGGCAACAATTCCTACTTAAGTACCAAAAAATGTAGATTTAGCTGTGTAACTCCTTTAACTCCTTGTAATGGCCAAACACAGCTAAAAAGCCAGGAAGATGTCATGAAACATTTTTTATTGCACTAGCACATCATAAACGCAATTACCTTCCATACACACATGGTTCCAGCAACACTTAATTTGAAAAATAACCTCTTTTCAACTTCCACTTGGTTTAATGTCCGTTTTCTTTTCTTCATTTTTTTTTTGTGTTCCACAAAACAAATTTTGCAAAGGGGTACTTTAGAAAATGAAGCCAGAACCTACATTTTCATGTAAGACCATACAATTGTAATGCTCATTAGACACAATGCTGTGATGCTGAGTGCATTAAAAGACCTACAGATCAGAATGGTTCATGACCATTGCCGTGCTTGGATATGATGCTTGGACCGGCTGAGGCTGTTGACCTTAATGAACTTGTTTGCCATATTTATCCAAAGTCCCTTACACTTTTCTCTCACAGGTTACATTTCCACACAGTTTGACAATGCCTTTCTTTGTTGACCTCGATGCCTCACAACCAACCGTGATCCTACTCCATGCAGCCTAATATCAATCTTTACCTAAGAGATCCTCTTCAAAGACTTCAGCTCAGCCAACCACCCTTTAAACACTTTCTTTTTTTTGAGCGTTTTTCATTTAATGAGAGGCACTTACAGCAGGCTCTCTAACACAATCAGATGGTTTCCCTTCAACCTCTGGGAAAGACATTAATGAAATGCTTCCCCAAGCTTAATAATGTCACTTGGTGGGGAAGCGACATTTCATTTCCATTCAGTGACCCTCCGTTAAATTAAAGCTTATTTCTCGGATGTGTGTTTTTCGCTTTGGCGGTAGGGTGTCTGTGTGTGTGTCTGTCGGGGGGGGACGGGGGACAGGGGACCGGGGTGACGGGGGGGGATGGGGGGATTGCTCACACCCCCGCACACGCTTTCAGCTGCACAGAGCAGAATGCTGGCCCTCTCCTGTCTCATTCAGAGCAGGGACTAGATCTGATTACAGTGCTCGGCTGGGCAATCCTGCAGCGCCGGGGAGCCACCGCGCAATCTCCTCCTCAGAGTCTGTTGGTAAATTTACACAATGCTTATGGGATTCCAGTGTGAGATTGCACAGCCCCCCCCCACCCCCCCCATCTCCTTCCCGTCCCTCCCCCAAAAATGTGTGGCTGTAGGAAGGGGGAAAGGATGAAGGGGACGCAACACTTCCTGTATTCCTGTACACGCACCTCAAACGGAAAGTTGTTATATTATTGTTATTATTGTTGTATTGCTAGCAGCAACTGTCACTACAGTGAGCACATCAAGGATTGTCCTTGATGGTCAAAAATCCCACAAAACAAAAACTTGAAAAACAAACAGAAACAAAGAAAAAAAAATAATTCAAGATGACATTGAAATATTGCCGTCGGGTTGCATGGCAGGAGTATACCATTTATTGTTTTACAGCAGACCACAGTATTTGGTAAATTGCCAAAAGGAAAATATGCCCTTCATTGGTTAAGACCTCCAAACAAGAGGACATTCCCCGGACCAGTAGACACCAGACCAATGGTGATCACACTGCTGTGATTAATAATGCATTAATTATTAATGAATACTGGTCAACAACTAAACAACAACCTTTTTTTTTGTCCTTTGGTGGAACTGTATTGTATTTAAGGGTGAATGTAAACATATTCCTTGACGGCAGCTCTCGACTGAGGAGAACTTTGTGCCACAAAAGCATGTCAAATCAATAGAAACCCAAAAGAAAATCAAGATTCACCTCCAAGACAGATCGACAGCTTTAGAAAAAGTAATACATCTTTGAGCTTTTTAACGTACTCATACAGTTACGGTATGTTACATTTCTCTCTCTTTTTTTTTATTTTGAATGGGTACAGGTGAGCTCAAGCATGACTGCAAAGCCTCCGTCAGAGTGAGGCTGGAAAGGTTAACCTCTCGTCGGCCGGCCTCAATTATAACATCATGTGCAGCATTTGGCAAAAACATGAAACCTCCTTTTAGTGAAGCAAAAACACCAGGATCACTAAAAGCACATGTAGGAGAGTACAAGGAGAGGAGTGAAGGAGGAAGAGGAGGGAAGAAGAGAACAAGGTAACAATTACGCATAGCTGGCCGACGATCCGGCCCACGATCCGGCCCACGTTTTAGTTTAGCTGATATCTTTTTTTATAAATCCTGTGTTTTTAGTTCTGTACACCTTTAACATGATCGCCTTCTGCAGTCGCTGACTGTTAGGATGACCGTCAATGCCGCCACTGGCCGTTGCCATGGCTCCTTAAACAATATTTCTGTTAAGCATATAAGACAGCAGTGATTCAATATAAAACTTCAATTCATTCGAGCAGGGGGCCCCCGAAGGGGTTTCCGGTGAGCTCTCGCATAAATCCATCTCTCTCGGTCGCCATTTATATTCCTTATCAACACACGCCGCAATTATTATCTTGTCCCCCGTAGCAACGGTCACGGATACACAAAGCCACCTGGTATTCTGCGAGAACCAAGGGCATTGTTCTCATGTCCCAAAGGAGAGTGGCGGGAGGGGGTGGGGTTGGAGGGGTTGGAGTTCATCCCAGCATAGCACAGTGTTCAACAGTGTACATACGTACTACGGTACCCACGGCACGTGACTTCTGGTCTTTGTACGGTGGGCTCTCTTGGGGGGTGGGGGGGTTGGGGGGGGGTAGGTGGGCGGGTGGGTGGTCAAGGTCAGCTACGCCCCCACGCCCCACGCCTCCCTCCCCCCTCCTCAGCAGAGCGTCATGGACAACAGGGGCAGCGCCAGGGCGGCGAGGGCCCCCAGGGGGCCACTGTGGTGGCTGGGCTGCAGCAGCAGCAGCAGCAGGGGGTCCTGTCCGGACGACTGGCCGTCGCACTCGCCCCCTGAGCAGCGCGCCCTCTCGCACAGGACGCCGGTGAAGCCCGCAGAGCAGTGGCACCGCTGGTGGTGGTGGCAGGTGCCGCCGTTCTGACAGCGCAGCATCGCGTTGTCGCACACCCGCGCTGCGGAGACGGAGGAAGGGGTGTGTGTGGGGAATTGAAAATGGGTTGGGGGGGGGAGAAGGGGGAAGAGGGGGGGAGGGTGGAGATAGATTGGGGGGGGGGGGTGAGACAGGCGGTTGGAGGGTGGCGGGGGGGGTGTTAGAGCAGTGATTAATAGATCGCAGGAAGTCAGTGGGGAGCATCCAGAAGCAGGGTTTGTCAGAGAGGAGGAGAGGGGGGAGCGCGGTGGAGCGAGCTGCCATTTCCCTCAACCTGCGTGCCTCGGAGGAAGGTTCCGGAAATGTGGCTTAACGCGTTGGGAAGGGATGAACCTAGCAACGGTCACGAGAGTGAACAAACAACAACACAAACAGGTGCGGAGCGCTTGCTGCACGCTGTTGCCCAGCCTAACCCTTGCAACCCTTTCAAAACGAGTCCATGCGGCGTGCCAATGATTTGTTGCGACAGGGACTACTGTAGTAGAAAGAACTTCAGTGGATTTGTTTTGAGCCAGAAAGGTGCACATGTAATACAAACATGTGAATGGAGGAGCCAATGGAATCCTAGCCTTGAGAGACCTTCCTGATCTCACAAGTTTACCTTAGGATAAGTTCAGATAAGTCCAGCCTTGGGGAGCCCTTCCCAAGGATGTTAGTGCTAAGGGGGAGAGAGTTTCAGAAATCTTGACGAAGCATGACCACTGCACTCAAAATTCAGTGTCCAAAATTGATGGTTTTATCCAAAATAGGCTGAATAATGCTCAAATACTACTCTGTCCGAGTACGGCCAGAGTAGAGACGTCTTTCCTTTTCTTCCGAAGAGATCAGGCAAGAGTGAAGAGAGCCAGGAAGTCACTTAGTCATTTAATCTGATTGGCTGTAGTTTTTGGAACAACATAAGGCGACGTCCATGCTTGGAAAGTAATTGCTGACCAGCTGAGGCCACTGATATTCTTTGGGAAACGCAAGCTTGAATATCTGGAAAGTCTCACAAGGATAATGAAATCTGGGAAGAGGCAGGAATCACTGTTGGATAGACTGTGGAATAGTGGAATGGAAATTAGCTTCCCTTGCGATTGAACACGCACACACACGCATAGACATTGGCTCGCATGTGTTCATGCACACAAACACTTTGATGGCATGAGGGTTTATAGGGGTGTGAATGTCTTCTCCTTTATTAACAGCACCCCATGCTCTATGTACTATATGCAAAGGGGCTTGAGCAAATTACCATTTCACCGTTATTACTGATATTTTCTTATTATTTCTCTATCCTTCCGAGACCAACAGCAAATAAACAATATTGTCATTGCTTTGTTTTAGTCTGAGCTATTCAAAATTATTAGAACTAGATATGTTTATATTGCTGTCTCCTGAAGAAATCGATATATATAGAGGAAAAAATATTTGTACCTAATCAGGTTATCTGGATCTTCCCTGCCTGCAGTTGTAAAACCCTGGAAAAGGTCTTATTTGCCAAGAGATTTCCATTTAATTGGATATCTCGTCCTGCATAAATAGTAATCACATATCTGGGTCTTTGTAATGGGGCTCATTCGCAGAATACACCAAACAAATAATAATTGCTTGCTCAGAAAGCAATTAAAGATATTTGGTTTGCATTCATCATTCATTCATTTATTTACCCTCCCCCCCACCAGTTCCACACACTTTTCCACATACAAGAGACAGATATACGTACACGCATTCAAACCCAATTTGAACATGTTTTCCCCTTTTTCTTAAAAAAAAAGCGACACTCCAACGGTCTGCTGAATCACAATTTTGTTTGAACTATTGCAACAGACAGACTGCTCTTTCATTGGCTAATCCATCTGTTAACTTGGGTGCCATTGGCTAGATTTTATGCACGCTCTGTGTTCTTCTGCGACACACCTGGGGGGCTATTGTCTTTCTAGAAGCTTTCCTTTTCACCCAATTAGCTTGTTTCCTTCTGAGGTTGGTGCTCCGGGTGTTTCTGTAAGGGCCCTATCGTTCCCGGCCTGACTTTTACTGTTCCGCTGCTGCACTTTAAAGGTATTTCGACTGCAATATCGGTTGTGTCCCCACAACAAATCATGGCAATTTCCTTGCACGCAAGGTACATTCTCAGGTCTTATTTTGGCAGTACTTATTTTGTTGGTTAGAGCGAGAAAAAAACAATGATTAACTGATCCATTTCAAATGCACACCGACGTGTTTCAACGCATCCGTCAGTCTGACTTGACGACTCTCCGGATACAGATGGATTGATAGATATTTACATGTAGATGTGTAAAACATGCAGTGGAACAGCGTATCGACATGCCTCATCATGCATGATATAATTGCAAACATGCAACCACCAGATAAACAAACACACATGCATAAAGCACGACGCTCGCGCACACCCACAGAGGCACAGAGGCACAGAGGCAATGATTTGTATGTCTCCCCTTTTTTCCTCCCAACACATTTCCTTTGACACAATGTTCGTTGCACCATCACCTTCCACCCCGCGACAAGGCCTTGCGGGTCAGGCATAACAAGCGCTGAGCGCTGGCTTGCGAGTTCAACGGGCTGCCCGACGCAGCCCTTGTGGAGACATATGTGCACCTCACACCTCTGTCGGCGGCGTGCGACACCCAGTAGCTGCAGAAGCTGTTGTGACAAGGGGGCCGCCCTGGCAGCACGAAGGAACCGCTAAAACCACTGCTACGTTGTGAGCACCTTGTTGTTTAATGTTACTTGGATTATAACATTTGTTTTATTTTTGCTGAATATATATACATTTCTACTACATTTTATATATTATATTGTATGTGTCTCTTAATGTGTTGTCTATTGTTGTGGTGTTGTCTATTTTCCTTTTGTTTGAATGTCTGTACTGTCTGTATGTATTCTGTATCCTTTTTTTGTAAAGCGTCTTTGAGTATTTCGAAAAGCGCTATAAAAAACTGATATTATTATTATTATTATTATTATTATTTATTACTCTTATATTATTTCTTCATATTATTATTATTATTTTTCCTACCACACCCTATATTGTACCAAACTGACAATTTCGTCGTCTGTCCATCTGTCACAGACTGCCCTCAACTGCACCTGTACCCAATAGCAGCGCTGGGTGAAGCACACGTTTCATTTCATTGTGGTTTTCAAGAGAGGAAATCACTGGCATGACCTTAACAAGTCCAGGCAGCGTTTCTAATCTGTTCATCTCCCACAGTGAACGATGAATGTGCTCAGATACTGTACAACTGTGATTTGTCAGATATGGCACCTCACAGTATGATACCAGGAGGAAAGTCTCAAATCAATAATCCAGGCACCATAACAGCTGTCACTCTACTCTGCGGTAGAAGCCTGAGCTTATTGTGTGTGTGTGTGTGTGTGTGTGTGTGTGTGTGTGTGTGTGTGTGTGTGTGTGTGTGTGTGTGTGTGTGTGTGTGTGTGTGTGTGTGTGTGTGTGTGTGTGTGTGTGTGTGTGTGTGTCTGTGGAAGACCACCAACAAGTTTTTATATAAAGCCCTCTGGCCACCGAGAATGAAATAACAACTCCTTTGCGATATTACTTGAATGAGTAAAAATGTTGGTTCAGGTTCTTCATATTCTTCTTCCTTGCCGGTCCGGGGCAATGAGATTAAAAATGTTTTAGGAAAGACAAAGAGCTCGTCAATACAGCGGGGCACATTTAAGAATTTTCTAATTATAAGCTTTGAAAGTGGATAGCGTAGCTCCAATTACCGCGGATCGATATCTCTCTCCGTGATGTCAGGGTGAGATGAAATCCAAGTTTGACCATGTCTCCGGTTATCACATTAGCTTGAGGCCTGTTCGCTATTAGCCAAGATGAGGAGCTTGTCATGCTATTACCAGCGGACAGCTGCAGAGCGCAGGAGCCTCGGACTGGCCTCACCTTGTCCTGGAATACTGCAGCAAGAAGTGAGAACTTCCCTCCAGTAATTCATAATCTGTATTCAGTTTGTAACAATAAGATTGTTGTTTTCTCTCTTTCCAGAAGAGCAAATACCCACTAACTTGGGCACCGGTTTGAAGTTAAAGAAATCATGCATTATGAAGAATTCGTGATTGAATTTTTGTATATATTTGCTTTTGTTGTATAGTATAATAAAAGGTTTTCATGACATTTATTTGAACTCCCCCTAACTTCACCAATACACTGCAGAACTATTATGTATACTGCTGTGCATCAAGGTCTCTGTTCAGTTCAAATCATCTTTTAATAATCTGATTTTGAGTCCGGGCAAGCAGCAGTCTTGCTCTGATCCTACCTGCCAATGCATGGTATCACGGTGTCATGGCAACTGGTACGAACCACATAGCCCAGACAACGTCTAACTTCATCCTGTAATCTTCAAGCGATGCCGTCTCAAGGTGTTTGATGCAGAAATAGCAACCGGCAATGGTAATTTGAACCACAAAGAATACCTGCCGTTTTCCAACGGTGTTGCTTGCTCACAGGAACATAGCCAAAACAACACAGAGTGCTAGTCTGCTGGAGATCAAAACATGAGAACACGGCATTGCACTCATTATGGTTGGAGGTTTACGAATGCATGCCACGCTATTTGAAAGCTAGAAAAATGTCATTAAGGTATGGTTTTAAATTAACTTCCACGAGATTCGATCAAATAAAAATGTTGGAATAAACGCTGCAAGTTGGTACTGCAATGGATAAAGGCCGACACGATGGAGGGACCTTGTTCCCAATGTGCCTAGAACTTTACGGACAAAATGTGTTCAGCAGAAAAGCAGCACTGGGCCTCTTTGAAACAACCAGCGGCATCTCTACCGGGGTACAAGTCTCTGGAATATGTTACCTTTATTCTATCCCTGTTGGAATCATGCCTTGCACTGGATGGGTTTACACCAGTGAATCAAATACCAATCATTAGAGCTGAGAAGGAAATGGAAAAAAAAAACAAACAGCCAACGCTACCTTACATGTTCTCATTGATCGCACGAAATCCTTAAAGCCCACTTTTAATTTATAGAGAGCAACAAAGCTGATGCGTCTGAGCACCCACACTGCACACGCGATCTGGGCTGGGGGGATTAGCAGGAGATAGCCAAAGATCAATCTACATAAACCCCCTCTGGAGGCAGCTCCTTTCTCACTATTCCATGTGTTAGTGGCCCAAAGAGCTGGATCGCACTCCAGAGCGTTCTGGGTAATTAAAAAAAGAGTGAGCATGGGCAAAAGACAGAAACAGCAAGCTGTGGATGTGTGTGACGGGGGTGAGGTTCCACGGTGGGGAATGATTTTTTTTCTTGCGTGCATTTCTTTTTTAAAAACATTTTACATTTAGGGGGTGCGTGCTAGGGTCCCGTTTGGGAGCTAGCCGTTAAAAACGGGGCCAATCGGGTGCTCGCTTTGGGGTTTGAATCGTCATGCTGAAGCTGTGAGAGCCTACCTTGGTTACGATTTGCAACACCAAGGGATGAAGCATTTGCCCGATCTGTGTAAAAATGGGAGAGGTCATAAATTACAATGGGTTTTGGTATAGATATACGCGTACGCTGCGGATGGATTTTAAGGCATACGCATGGACAGCATCAGCATGCATAGGCTCAGCATGCACACACAGCATGCCAAGGACTCCTCATGCATGTGAACGCCATCAGGGCTGTTGTCTACTGATTGGGTAACATAGTATGTTATGTTTCGAGGCTGGAAAATGATTCCCATGGAATGGGTTTTATGCACAGGACATTGCATGCTCAGGAGTAATATCATTTACAGCATACTGTCATTGCAAAACAATGCTAATGAATGCAGGAAAATCCACACTAATTTGACTGGTCTAGCAGTAAAAATAATTGCAGCCACATGTTGATTTAATAGAATAATGGTAATAAGAACCACCAACTACGAGCACCACTTATTAAATTTATTTTTTCGTTTCAATAGTTTGGTTTTAAAACAACCCAAATAATGTACTGTACTCTCAAATCGTATTTGTTGAATACTCCTTAGAGATTTAAAAGTATATAATTGTGAGGGGCATGGCTTTAGGCTACAAAGCTGTTTTTCTCTTGTTCCGATCAATAGCATCAATCAACTGAATATATGCCCACACGGGAAGAATGAACTCCCCACAATTCATTAGAAGTGGATTAGCCAGCATGCCAAGTTCTAAAGACATGATCTACTTACCTGAAGCTCCGTGACCACTGGGAATACCTGCAAAAAAGAACACAGAAAACAAATCATCAGGGCATGTCTTCACTTTTTCTTTTGATTGCATTTATTTATCTTTTTTAACCACACAGCGGTATTTACGGTTTTCCCTGGGCCAAGACAGTATTTAGCCAATATGTCTCTGCCTTGTTTAGCAATTAGCAGCAATTACAGATCAGTGGAGGTTCTAATCACTGTTCAAACGCCCGCCCTTTGCTGATGATAATAACAGGTTTGAAACCATGACAATCCCAGTTCCTAATCAACATTGGGAGAACAGCTTCTTTCCCCCGCACTCCAGAGCCTCTCCCTATGGGATGATTTGGGTCCGTCCTAGGAACACAGTTTAAACAGTGCCTTGTAGTATTTCACTTAGTCTGCTTGAAATACCGCATGGTATCTGGTTGTGAGAATATTTTTTCACTAGAGATATAGATATAAGGTGAGCAGGTCCATTAGTGGATTGTATCACTTCTCCAAGAGAACTGGTTAGCAAATCCAGACTCAAGTATTAACCTTCACAGAATAGTAGACAATATGGCTTTATTGTTACTAACCCAGTGTTGTTGGGCCATTGGCGTATTGTACTATAATCCCTTGACCTAAACTATTTATTTTTGGTTGAAAAGCGGTAAAAGGAGACACCATTACATTTAGCTTGTCGTTCAGCGGACACGTTTATCCAGGAACAACTTGGGCGAAGATGGGAACAATCAAAGCATAATCAATATTGGAGCATCAGTGTACGTCTAAGGTTGCCAACGAATCAGATACAAGGATAATATGGGACATGTTTTATTATATTGGGTTTGACAGGGCTGTTATGGCCATTGTGTTAATGAGGTTATTATACTATTAAGAAGAGGCGGGAAATACTGGGAATTAACGAGACTACTCTAAATTGCTCTGAGAAAGTGTTTGATACCATATCAATTTTGGGTATACCTGGGTGTATACATTCCTCATTAGTTTGACCAAATACTAATTCATTTACTCAGTTGCTGCATATTTAGGCTAGAATGATGAATAAACTTTGAAAAGTTTTTTAAGGTTAAATTTAATAAAATCTTCCTCTGGACTTGGAGCATATTTCTGGAGGGCAGCCTTTGTCTAAATTGTAACAAACAATTGATTAAACTCTACTTGCTTTGGACCGTCCTCCTTCTGTCTAGTAGTGTTGGTAGGTGGAAGATTTGCCCTTTAATCAGGGCATTTTTCATCAGGACCAGCATTGTTTTCTCGAGTGAATTGGGCATCCGTCGGTCAGTGATTTTGTTAATTCTGATTTCCTCTCTGTTCGCCAACATCTAATCAACTGAACACTTTCGGACGGTAAAAAAACAAACAAACAAAAAAAAACAGCTGCTGGCACTTACATGCCACCGCAGTTGGAAAGAAAAATAAATAATTCACCATCAGCAACATTCCTTCAAAGCATCCTGTGAGGGACATTTTTCCAGACGTCAACCTGTATTTCCTAAACTAATACGTTTGAGGAATGGAGGGGCCGGAAATACTGCCCTCTGAAAGGCGACAAGTTTGAACCAAACTATGAATCCCTCAGCCCTCCCTAAACTTCTACCGGCGACCTGTGAACTCGTTTTGTAACACAAGGGAGAAGGCAGACTGACGTTCCCAGCAAAAAGTGGCCTGTCAACATAATTCCGCCAGTGATTCCTCTTCGGCTCTGCAGGTGTCTAAAGAGATTTCTTCCTCCCCCTACCCCTCGCTTCAGGGGCCAGGCTATTGGCCGGGCTCCCATGCAGTCATCCAGCTGACCACCTCGTCCGTCCCCCTGGCAACGCTGGGTTCCATCTATGGCTCCTCACCGTATTAGGTGAAGGCTCACGTGTGACAGGCATATTTCCCTGCACGTGCAGAGAGATGTGAATATGTAACACTACTTCCCCCCCCCCCCCCCTTCACCATCACCACCACCCTCTATAATGTCCCTAGTTTTGAGATAGATGACTACCATGATTAAGGGGGAGGACTTGATGACAGATGAAAGCTATTAAAGTGTAATTACATTCTGCCCGTTCAGCGAATTTGTCTCTATAAGTCGTCCTTATGGTTAATATCCTCGCAGGGAAACATGAGCCCCACGGTACGGGCGGCAATCGGCATGTTGTCGGAACAGGGAAAGTGGGGGCTGCACTTTACTTACAGGAGAACAGGGATAATTCAGGACAAGGGAGCAATATCGTTACGGCAGTGGCGTATGCAACATTATTGTATTGTAGGCTCTTGCCAGACAGGCGTTAATATTGCACTTGATACGGCTAGGCCAGGTTTCATCAGTTCGGTGCAGATGTGACCGTAGTGTTGTATTATTTTCTTTTTTTTCCTTTTTTAATAACGGCCTGTCAATCCGGCGACAACCAAACATTGCGAGGGGGCTCATAACGTAAGGAGAGAGAGAGGTCGAAGGAGAATGATCGAGAGAGAGAGAGAGAGCGAGAGAGAGAGAGAGAGAGAGAGAGAGAGAGAGAGAGAGAGAGAGAGAGAGAGAGAGAGAGAGAGAGAGAGAGAGAGAGAGAGAGAGAGAGAGAGAGAGAGAGAGAGAGAGAGAGAGAGAGAGAGAGAAGAGAGAGAGAAGAGAGAGAGAGAGAGAGAGAGAGAGAGAGAGAGAGAGGGAGAGAGAGAGAAAGGAGCATGGGGAAATCAAGTAATATATCCTCAGAGTTCACAGGCGTGACTGCAAACAACCCCCCCCCCCACACACACACACACACACCGATCTCACACGTGATGGAGCACACTGCAAGCATGCATCGTTGCAAGCACAGGTATCCCTTGCACACAGCATCCTGCTCTAATGAGAACATACATTCTGCCTTTTGTCTGCAAATAAAACAGAGCACGATACCGCCATTGAGGCACGACATTCTGGAACAAAAACAAAAAAACGCGGAGCAACGGCTACTAAATCAACACCCTGGGTGAATCCATCACTGCGCACACATCAACAATTCAAATCTCAACACTCCCCTCCCCCAAAACGTACATAAAAACATAAATGCAAGCTAATCCAGTAGACTGCTAGAGCTGTGGCATCAGGGCTCAGGCAGACTCAGAATGGGGGACCAGAGGGAAACTGCTCTGCCATCTGGCCGGGGCTGGCCATCTAACCAGCTCCTCCCTGTGTGGTTGGATTAGATTTATTGAGGCAATGAGCCCCCCACCCCCGGCGTGAGATTTAATATATGTGACCCAACTCCCCTCCAAGATAAGAGCAGGGATAATGCAAAAGAGCACCTTCTGCCTCTCAGAGGTCACGTGAAGACGACGAATGGGAGAGGAGGAAGAAAGAAAAGTAGAGCCCAAATTAGCTCTTACGGGCGATGGTGTGTTAAGATTCTCCCCGGATAAGCTGCCTACCAGCTGCTTCATGATGACGGTAGCTTGTGTGGTGAATTGGCTAGTAATCGCTATAAAAAAAGAAATACAAATGTCTTCTAAATGTGGATGTGGTTGCCTTACTAGCAACGACGATTCCTATGCTGCGTAGAAAGTCACAAGGCAGTATGGTTGCATAAATAGTCGTCATACCGACTTCATTGGATATACATTTTAGTAGACGGCGTTCATAACACCTTGCCTGATCCAAATGACCTCATGTATTGAAAATGAGTGAACGCATATCGAATGATAGGTGACAGAAGAGATAACAGAAATAACAAACAAGATATTGATTCTATGTTTGTAACGTCATCACCAAAATATACAATTTCATGTTTGCCATCTAAACAGAAAAAAATAAGTGTAGCCTAAGATGCCCATTAAAGACGACAACAACAACAGATATGATTACACAGCTTTACAGTAATACTCACATATATTGGCCGTTCCTTTGGGTATGGGCAGGTAGGAGCCCACGCTCCAGGCCCTGCCGTGGTAGTGTCTCTTACAGCGGCTGCAGTCGGGTCCTGTGGTGTTGTGCTCACACTCACAGCCCAGCCTGCCCTTGTCGTACACACAGGTGTTGGCATGCAGGTTGCACTTGCACCTAAGATTAATGGATAGGCGAGAAGGGGGGGGAGAAAGATACAGGAGGTGTTAATAATAGAATGTTTTCCTTTTTGTCTGGCATGGGTAAAAGCCGCTCTCGCTGTGTTGTTTTTTTTGTGTTTTCTATCCACGGCTTTTCAATTTTATTTTCATTTATTCATCCATTTATTTTAATTGTGGTCCTAGAGCGTTATCAGATTTGGATGGTGGCCCTGCAAAGCCTCATTATGCATCCGTTTCCAAAAAAAAGAGAAGAGTAAGGAAAAAGGGAATAAAAAACAATGGCTAAATTCTGGCTCTTCCCGCGTGGAGAGAGACATCAGAGGAAATCGGTTCCCATTAGCCACTTTCAGCGCTAAATGGAAGGCGCTGCGTAATGGCAGCTAATTGAAGAACAAACCGAGGCGCCGGTAACGAGGTAATGGTTTAAAGAAGGAGACGCCAGGCGCCGACTTTACCCCCAGCTCTGACAAGCTCCTCTTGAGAAACAGGAGGCAGGCTTCTGAGTTAGTGCGATGTGAACCGCAGGGCCAACCTGCAGCCACAAGCCCCCAGCGGTCAGCTGTGTCAGTTATTAGGTGGAGGGAGGAGGAGATCTCTGGCAGACCTGACAGATGCTCCAGACAGGCAAGTGAAAATAAAAAAATGTCTGACATTCTTCTCCTGTATCCTACACACGCAAAAAGCCCAAACGTTTTCTGGGAGTAGAAAAAAAAGAGAGGGTGGAAAAAAAAAAAGGATACCAATATATCATCAGCCTGCGAAGAGGGAATTGTTTGGAGATAGTTTGAGGTTCACTTGTGTGAAGGATCGAGGCTTGAACTCCCTCGACGGACAGCGGGTAAATTGTGTGGAGAGAGTGCAGAATTCAGCCCACTCATTTTACTGAGGGCTGTTTTCATCCGGTAACAAGCTCTGGAGGAGGCCATGCTGTTTGAAATAAAACACAGCCCTTCTACATTGTCCTGTTTACAGCATGTGCTCGAAAAAACACATTATCTGACCAGACACACAAACAGGAAATATGCCTCTTCTACCGTGATGATGTCGGTGTGCTGCAAAGATCAAATCAGCAATGCAAAGTTTTCGGTCAAATACATGAAACAACATACAATAACCAAACTTGGAAATTGCCTTGCAATCGTCCTGAAACTTGAACCACAATCTACATTTTTCAATAAAAGGTTAAGTTTATAGACATATTATCAAATCAAAATAAATTATCCCCCCCCCTCCATATCCATACAGGAAACATGCAGTAGAATACCTCTTGCATGTTTTTTGTCATCCGAGATTCAGGCAGCGTCATATTCCGTCTGTACTCAAATACAATCCCCCAGTGTGTGATTCAGCCCCCGAGAGAGGTAAAAGGTTACGCTGGGTGACCTCTGGATCATGGAGAGCTTGGTGTATTTAGAAAACATTTGAGACATAGGAGTCGATCCGAAACCTTAGCCTTCCCCAAGCGGCGTCAGATGTATCGTTGTTTCATATCAGTGTCTGTGTTTGTTTGTACTACCGCCTTCCGAAGGGAGGATTTCTCCCATTTTAGACCTAAGTGATAGGGATCTGTTGGCCACGTCACTCAGGAACTCAAGGCAAGAGAGAAATGATGGGATCAGTCCGCAGACCTTCTTCTCTAATTGACTTCCTGGCCTTTGTTACATAAAAGACTGATGGATAGCTACATTGTTTGAAGGACACTGTAGTGCCTGTAGAGAATGAGGTTTATCTGTACCAAATTAACATGTTAATGAGCTGTTGTATGGGGGATTTGAAAAACGCTAATGACGATTGCGAACGAAATAAATACAGCTTGCGGCTGTCCACTTAAGTCTTCTCAAGCAACTGGGTGTTTGTTTTAAATTAAACACGGTTCTACTTTTTGTTATCTTTTAATCTTGCCAAAGTTGTAACAACAGATGCTGTGAATGGGCAAATAGTCCATCTCTTAAAAAAAAGGTTTGGTGAACCATTTAGTTAAAGTAAGTCATAAAATAAAAAAGTGTAAGTAAATGATTTAGCAAAGTTTTGCACTTTTCATTACATTGAGTAGCAATCCGAACTTAAGTTGCCTGTACAAACTGACCTATCTGTTTCCATCTGTCTTGGTTCTAGACACACGATGAGGAGAAATGCTGTCGTTGTGATGAACGTTATGGAAGTTATAGTTTCACTGACTGCAACAACAGACTGCATAATCATTGGAAATGTCATTACATGTTAGACCTACTTTAGGAAAAGCAGCCGCAAGCAAATATTTTTAATCAAACATTCTGTTGTGGAATTACTTTTTATTGCTTCAAAAATGCGTCATTGGTGTATTTTTGATGAAGGGAATTTAGGGATATGTCACAACCAAAATTAAGTGCGGGACACGAGCCATAATGCTGTGATTGAATAAAGCCACTTACACCACTTTGTGACTTCCACAAATGACAATTCTTACAACTATAAATATGGGTTTTCCATAGACAATGTGTGGTTGCAAAAGTTAACTCATTGGGCCCTATTTTAACGGTCTGAAACGCAAGTGAGAAGCGCCAAGTGCAAGTAGCTTTGTGGGCGGTTCTACGGCGATGTCGCTAGTTTACCGCCGCGAAAAACTACTCTTGCGCCCGGCGCATATCTAAAAAGGGGTTGGTCTGAAGAAGCCTAATTACCCGTAGGTGTGGTTTGGGCGTAACGTGCAACAAACCAATGAGAGTGCCAGGTCCCATCCCCTTTAAGAGCCATGAGCGCATTTGAATCAGACAAGTTGATATTTTGACAGCGCGTCTGCAGTCTCCGATGAGACAGATGCAGATGAATTTCAAACTGCAAATGATTTATGGCCAAATAATATGGCCTAATTCACACAGGGAATAAGGTTTTCTTCCACAACTTCAGAAATACTGAGCCCTCAAATAAATTCCGGCAAAGAAAACGTATATGATATAACATATGATATGCGGTAACTGTGGTTCTATTTAATGATATGCATACGCAATACATTATAAACATCGTTTCTTATCAGTATTGTATACATTATCGTCATTGACTTGTGTTCCTAATATGCATGTGTCCCCCCGTTAATATACATTGACATGGACTGTATTATGCGTCACGTGTTTAGTTTGCGTGTGTTTAAACAGATGGACGCACACACTCGCACCCGCATTCATTCATTCTTTTTAACACTCACTCGCGGTAAAATCAATGCTTTCTCACGATCAAATACTCATCAATTCTAAAAGTTATGGGCATGTACATGATGTCTGTGTCAAGAAAATATATGTTTGCTGTACGGTGTTCGCCGATGCATTAAAAGTACAAGTGCAAAGTGTGTGCGTGAGGTTCACAAGCAACATTATGCATGCTCCCTTAAAATAGCATCTGAACAACGCGCCACTGACTTTAAACCATGTATTTCCTGGTTTGTGGCGCAAGTGGTTTCTGAAACATCAAAACAGCACCAGGGAACGTTTGCGCCACAACACGCCTCCTCCTTTCGCCGAGCCGCCCCTTGGGGCGCAAGATCATTCCCTAATTTACCGACGCGTGGCGCAGGAGGGAAAAGAACGCTCTTGCGCCAGTTGCAAACTACCAACGACATTTGCGTCAGTGATTAAGTCAATTGCGCCGGATGCAAGATAGGGCCCATAGTATGTACGATCTTCCATGAGCATGCAAACATGTTAATTATAGTAAGACTATCGCACAAGCACGCCAGGTTTCAAGTCCCTGGGCCACGTTGAAGCGGACTGAATGCACTAGGTTCATATTTAGGCTAATTTGAGCATTTCTCTGTAATTTGTACCTCAGGGTCGGGCACATCTCAGCAGCATGTTTACTACATTTTATTTCTGTCTATTGTTCATTTTGAAAATGTGATGGTACAGAAGGATATATCCTGATTATGTACTATACATTATTTGTTTACCACAGGGTCAAAGTATGACCAATACAGTACTGAATATGACATATTAAGATAATACTTTTTCAAACTTTTGAGAATAAAGATTAAAAGAGGATCTTAAGAAACCACCCTTCTCAACCTCCATAATAATAAAAATTTCTCACCGAGCTAACTTCAGTCCGCCTTCATTTGGTTAATGACAAAAATGAAAGATAGTGTGCAGTCGCAAACTGAAAGTGTCATTAATTAAAGGAAACAGAGATCAGTACAATATCAAACATTCTCAACATCATGGCTGCCTTTATTGGCAAAGTATCGGTGCTGACCTTGCTAGAGCACAAACCTGTTCCAATTACAAACGTAATAATGCAATTACGGAGCTGGTGGGAATAACGCCTGCAGGGACAGTTTCATTCCCATCCCTAGGCAGGGGTGGGAGTGCAAGATAAGCAAAAACCAATTGAATCAGGGATTTTGATAGCCTGACATCGCCGCTAATTCACAAATGCATTTTAGTATGGAACCTCTAAGTTCACTTTTGTTATCCAAGTGCCGTTATCAACTGGCACAGAACAAATGCCTCTGGATGCAATTGGACAGACCACCGGCCAATCAGATCAATGAAACATGTAACACATCAGCGGCAGCCATCTTGGTTGTTTATGAAAATGCCTCAATGGCGCTTCCATAGGGTGCTTCTCTGGTCAGTCATCGTGTTAAACCCGCCCCATTTTGGTAGTGATTGGCCCGTGCCGGGCCAGGTCTACTGGATATCTGTCTGAAAGGGTTAGGGAACCAGATGCATATGCCGATTTGTCTGGTTCCCAGTCTAGGATGAAATCTTAGCAGAAAGGGTATTTTTGATCAGGCATGAGAATGCTGCATATGGTTCCCCCTTGCTTATACCAAGTTTCACTTAAAAAAGAAATGGCTCATGTAAGAATACACATAGAGTTAAAAAGAAAAAGATTTACGTGTATGAATAAGTTGTGTAGTACGATGAATATCAGAATATTTAGACTCTTCAAATTACATTTAATTAGTATACACATTGTTGTGATTGAATTAGATTTCAATTGAAGACCATAGAAAAAAAAAGAATTACTTTAATCACAGTGTCTGTGTAGTTTTATTTATACTCAATAACCACGTGTTACATTACAATGTAATTGTGTTTAATTGTCAGTTACTGTATTCAAATGCATTCCAGATAATATACAGGAGTCATATACTTTAAAATAACAATGACCTTACAAACGTCTTTACACCATCAAAATGAATGTTACACTTTTTTTTGTTTAGCAGCTTTCCAAGTGTCAAACAAAGTGGCCTTAAAAAATGTCCTGCCTGTTGAAATAATAACATATAAACATCTTTATACAACAATGAATAACTATTTAAACTGAGAAAGGTTGGTCAGGTGTATTCATCTGCACTGAATGCATGTAAGAAGGGTGTTAAGAAGGGTTCTGGCCAAATACAAGATACAAAACAATGCTACAAAGCAATGCTTTAGGTAAAGGGTTAGTAAATGACATTATAGACAAAGATGTGGAGTGGAACTGGTGGTACTGTTTTGTTGGAATGATTGGTCAAGGCCAAAATCCTCACTGTCAATGACACACTGAAGCCCTCTCTTGTAATTATAAGGACATTGATTTCCATAACCCCTTCCCGTCAGCAGGCACATACCACTTTCCCATCTGGAGATGCGCCAAGGTGTGGCTAATCAGGCCGCATCACAAAGCTTCATAAGCTAACCTTTTGCATTTTTGATGGGTTTTGTTGACATCTTCGGCGTATCACCGCCTCGCAATTACCTCCCCTCTCCCACATACAACCTCCGGAATCTGGGTGTTGTTGTCATGGTATTGAATAGCTTCATCAGGGTGGTTTTGTTTAAATTGTCAACTTTACACACACTACATAATGGGTTGGTTATCCTGACAGCTCTGTGAGTGTGTCATTCTTGGGTTTGCCTATTGTTATAGGGGCTTTGAGTCTCTCACACTGGTGAGGGTAGATGCTTCTTTTCAGGTTGAGTTAGGCTTCCTCACATGTCCGTCTGATGCCCACTGAGTCTGAGTGTGGGGACAAGCATGGCACTGAGTCACTCTGGCAACTCTGGAGTATCTAGCTGAGACTCAGAGGCTGTGTCAGTGTCAATGTCTTCATGCTGGTAAGAACGCCAGAGTCAGGGTCGACCAAGTGGAGTTCTTGGATGTCTTCTGTGAGTTCTAGAGGAAGGACAGAAGACAGCAATATCTAACACACATTTTCTTCGATGATTGTCATCTTGTGAAAATGGCTTGTACGTAATGTGTGTTTAACTCTTTTTAAAACAAAGTTGGATTATACTTGACTTGAGAGTGAACCCTAAGCTTGGAAGTTATGACATATTAATTGTTATTTGCTCAAAGCTCTATCTTGACTTGTCAATTGGCTTGTCTTGACAAAGAAAAATAGCCTCTAGCACTGCTACTGAACCCCCTGACTGTCTCGGATTGCCGTCAACTGGCTTTTTGTGTCCTTCCTGAGGTTGATCTCCCTCTTAAAAAAAACAGCTCTTGCTGGTTTTGACCTCTCTCTCCGTCTGTTTCGAGAGGCTTCTGATGTGGTTTCTGGCTCCCCTGTCTGCCCCATCCGAGCATACAGAACCTTAAGTCGTATTGCTGCTGAATGGATGCAACCTGACTCTAGATTGCAACTTCAAATGTAAAATGTGATTACATGCTGCTAATCTCCTTACATAGATAGCATTACAACGTAGCTCACGTAACAATGGTGGTAAACTCTTAATGGTTGTTAAACATTTTGCCATTTGATAACACGTATACCAGAACAATCACATAGACAATATAAAACGTATGTAGTCAACTCAATGTTTGACAAACACTTTAAAATGTGAGATTTATGTTACTTACCAAGCCATGTGTGTGCAGTGCGCCGTCAAGATGTAGCTGTTACAAACACACAAGCCTAATACATGTTGGTCTTCTGGCTTAACCGCTGGCTAGCTAGGACTTTTGATCACACAAAACTGTTTCTCTTAAGGCAAGGCAAAGCAAGGCAACATTATTTAAATAGCACTTTCATATACAAGGCTGACTCAAATTGCTTCACAGCCAGTATGAACATTCTCATACAATGTTTATATGTGAAGCTGGGTTTCTCTATCTGGTGTATACGTCAGGCCAGTAGGTAATCCTGGGAGATGGTCCATCCATTGATCGAGTATGAAGAGGTTGGCTAATCTGGTCCCATTGGTCAATGTTCCCTTTTCACAAGTAATGCTTGTGGTCAGGGAGTGTGAGTGACAATACATACAGATATAAGAGAAACTCATATTTTCTTCTTCAAAATGTGTTAGCCAACGGGTTCATGGAATAATTATTTTCACAATATGGCAACAATGTGTGGGCATACTCATGTCAGCATCTGCATTCAATTTAACAGTAAATATAGGCTACTATTAGCCTAAAAACTTTAATATTGGCTAATATCATTTGATGCAAAAGGTGCAAAACAGCATAAGAAAATGGTAAAGCAGAGGCGAATCTTGGATGTCTTTATGACCCCGTCATTAAGAGCAAATTATTTAAGGGAAATAATCATGTGGGAAAACATGCACATCCAATGTACGTTTTACTGCATATATTATTTATACAGATCTTTTTCATATTGAGGATTTCACTCGCCCATATGCCCGACAAGTTCCCACGGCTATGTCCCAGCCTGTTGGGAATCGTATGTTTGTTGTTGTTGTACATCTCTCACTAGATCCAACGTTTAATCAGACGTATAATTAATTTAGCATTGGAGAGTTATGGGCCGTATAATGCATCAGGCCAGGCCTTCAAAGGTTTAGTCACCAATTTCAGATGATGCGAAAACAAACTCTAAAGCTTTGATCGGGGGTCATTGAAATATGTTATCTACCAAGTTTGGTGAATATTTGTGTGCCGATATAAGCCAAAAATGTGTTCCCCAAAAAATCCACAGTGGCTGAAGAATTGTATAGGCACAAATCGGCATGGCCTGTTTCAGTTGAATCGACTTTATTGTGCCAATACTGTGCCAATGTTGGCACAATCATTTTTGTGCCAATTGCTTCTCGTTTCAGAAGTAATTAGCCAATATGTGAAACATGTTTAACCGACCATATGTTGGCGTAATTGATACCATGTTTTAATATGTTAAGCACCGGGGGCACCTGTCCATAAAGTATAAAAACGTTAGCACTTTGTACTCTACGAAGTGCTCTCGTGTTGAGATTTAAATTTCAACATGCCCCTATGAATTGTAATACTTCATAAAAAACCTGAAACATGTAAGAATAAAGAAAGTAAAAGCAGGAGATGATTTTCCTTTTGTCAATGAAACAAAGGGATACAGTAAGTAGATAGACGTCTTAAATGCTTAAATAATAATAAAGAAAGTAAAATAAAAAGATAATTAAGATACAGAATAACAATAGTGTGGCCTGCTTTGCAATCACCCTAATAACAATAATAATAATACTAATGTAGTATTAAACTGCAACAGTGAGTAAAAGAGTTTCATTAAGGCTTTAACCAAGGGTTTTTGTATGCTATTCCCCCTGCTATGTTAAGATTGGCTCTGGGTTTAGGGACATAACTCTACCGTTGCTGCAATCAAATATGCTTTTAAATGGTCAAATTGAAGCACAGGTCGCATGGCTGATGGCTTCCGTTGCAAATGAGTGACTCAACGCATCGCCCCCAGTCCAGATTCCCCGAGTGCTGGGCAGCCTCTGAGCAAACGGCTCCCTGCAGTCCTTAACTTTTGAATCAATTAAAAGAACCTGCTCCATAAAATTAAAGAGTGGGATGTACCTTGCTCCCCTTCAGCTCCCCCCAAGTGAAGCGCAATAAAATTTGACCTTCCACTTAATTAAAAACCAGCCGAATCTGGATCAACACTTCCCAGCCTGGGCGCGCGCCGCATCGATAGGGCAGGCACATCATTCTGGACACAGGGGAACTCTGGAATGCAATGTTTTTGCCGTGGGCATTGTCATAATGAAATCACAGAGTTATTCACCACAAGACCGTGTGTGTGTGTGTGTGTGCGTGCGTGTGTGTGTGCGTGTGCGTGTGCGTGTGCGCGTGCGTGTGCGTGTGCGTGTGTGTGTGTGTGTGTGGGAGGGGGGTGGTTGGTGGGAGGTGCAAAGAGGTCCCTGTGTGTGCCATTAAGCCTCCTGAACTGGCACAGTTACAAAGACATGTTTCATGAAGTTTTAATGACCTTTTGTCTTGGGCCCAGAGAAGCGACGATAGGTGTTATCCATTATCCAAACAAGAGGCTTTCCCTGGAAGAGTTAGAGAGATCATTCCCCCTCCACCCCCCCCTTGCATTTTTCTTTATGTTCAATACTCTCCCATCAATGTAAATATGCTATGCTCTCACAGTAGATGAAATGTTTATTTTAGTCTTTGAGTGTGTCAGGTCGAGGGAGATAGAGTGAGAAAGAAAATTGTCCATCTGTAGTGTAAGCACTCATTTTTCATAATATTGTAAGGCAAAAACTTGAAAAAGATGGAAAAATCATATTTCCCTAAGTGATACGGTGGGGTAGTAAGTATGTGTTTTGTGATGACAGTCTGGGTACTCTGGTGTCTACCTAACCCAGACCACTGTGTGCTTATTTGCAGTGTGCTGACAGGCTCACTGTGTCTAACATTGACTTCTTTCTCATGAAGGCGCCTGCAAGCCACAGTTTAAAACCCGCTGGAACACAAGAATACCCTGAAATATATACTGTACATGCCAGAAACCAGAGTAAAAGTAAAAAAAACCTCCAACCAACCAACAAATATTTTTGATAATTCGTGAATGTTATGGATATACTCAAGTTATATATATATACTCATGATGTACTCAGACAACACAATTGATAATATTTTTCTAAAATATATCATTTTGATTGAATATCTGATATATTTAGTTGAAGTAATGAAGAGGATTATGGTGCATGAAATAAATAAGCATATGCGGACAGTGTCGTGACGAACCACATGGAGCAGAGAACGTCCTATTGCTTGCAAACCTAGCACACAGTGTGAGACGGAAGCAATAAACTGCTTAGTGAGCTGGAGGACCACAGGGTGAATTAATAATGTAAAATAATTAATCCGTAGTGAAGCATTCCATCAGTGTTGGTCTGACCTGCTGTGTCAGCCAGAAAGGTGATAGACTGAAACATCACTTAGAGCTGTGGAAAGACAATGGGAGATATCTTATGCATCTAACATATGAGAGCTACGTGTGTGACAAGTACCTATTTTAATCTAAACAGGACTTCCTTTCAAGTTCTTTTGTTTAACATTTCATGTTTTTTAAATGATGCTTCTATTATAATAACATTATTGAGTTAGTTTCTGCTATCGTAAGCGTAGCAGAGTTAAATAGACTTATACTGTCAGGTGTCCACATTGCGATATGCCTTGTATTAACCTTACTGTCTATTTTGGAACAACATAGACTCATGTACTATCTGCATTGTATGGTTACCACTGCCCACTGATATTCCTTTTCCCTCTAAATTAGCTCTGGTTCTTGAAACGGTCGGTAAAGTAGTCTCGGCACCTTGCTGCTTCCTAGCGAACCAACAGCCTGTGTTCCCACCAGTATTGAGCATTGAATAATGCACACCAGACGCAGACAGTAGTAGCATGCTCTCTATTCCGACCTCTCTTTCCCTCCTGTAGAATATGAAATACTCACTGATGTCGTCACTGTTACACTTGAAGAAGGCCTGCTATTTCTGTTCCAGCTGGGAACCAACTTTTGGGGCTTCGATCCACGTTAGGTCACCAGGGTCGGGGTTGAGTCATCGGCCATCCCCTGCCCTGTTCAAATTTCATGCTTTGCAGATTTCTTAATAACTTTGATCAAGGCCTTTCCAAATAACTTAACTGTAATTGTTACTTTCACTATGGTCAACATTGTCTGGTCCCAAATTGGGGATGACTATTTTATCTCGAGTGTGTACTTACTGACACCAGACTCAACCTTTTTCTGTCAACAATTTGTCTCTGCACTTGGTAAAGTACTATGGAAAGGCTTCTGAACAGGATGGTCCATTATTCCATGAACTCATAAGGTCATAGGAAGCTGAATCTGTTCCATAACAAGAGCTAAGAAGGATAACAAAATAACTAACTTCCTAAATAAAATACTTCCTAATCTACCGGCAAAGTTTAATTGAGTGAAGCATGTTTAAGTTGATTAAGATTTTGAATAATTGTTGAACTAAAGGTTTTTACAAAAGTGGATAGATTAGATGATGAAAAAAAAGACAAATAACAGAAAACTGCAGCATTGATCTGCTGAGTGTAACTAAATGACCCATGACTCTGAATTAATAATGAATCTTCCTGAACAATAACAAATTAATTCAGCATGTGTTTGTTTGATAGGGGAGGGGGAATTTAAAGTAATGTTTGTTTGCCTTTTTGTTTGAGTTCACTCTCAGTTTCTCATCTCAGGTTCCCCCTTCAATAAAAAGCACAAGATGTCGCAACTGTTAACTTAACACACATTTGGTTCCAGTAAAGAAGAATGGGCAACTTTTTTGTCTTGCGTGTTTAAGGAAGGCCTGGCCATCAGAGGACCTGACAGGTGTGAAGAGACAAGTTTGAACTTTGGCCCCACTGAATTTTTAGATCAACGTCAACCAGCTCTCTGGTACTGCTGTGACCCTTGTGTCACAGTTTGATGTCTGCTACATGAGAGGTCTGAGAGGCCCTGTTGTGTCTGTCCGTCAAAGGGCTTGTGCATGGCAAATACCGGGGCATTGCAAAGTAAATAGGCTACTAGGATGAAATGCAGGATGTTTCTTGCAGATTATGAGAGGAGTTTTGTGTAGGCCTACTGACAAACTTGCTGTTGCTTGTGCTTCCCTAAGAATCTCATGTCACTGTTGCACACTGGGTGCTGTTTATTCAACTAAGATATTAGTTATTCATTCCTTCCAGTTTAGCATACTGCCATCAAATGGGTAACATATAGAAAGCAAATACAGGTTTGTCATGTTTATTCAATTTCATGGATCTTTTAACAGGCAATTGAGACGTACCCTAAGTAAAAATGATTTTGAAATAGGCGAAGAAGCATTCAAAGCAAAATCATCATTGATTCATGTGTGCATATCATATTCCTCAGACATGCAAGTATCCCAGAGGTTGAAATGTAAATGATTAAAAAAGTTCCTTGCCTTGTTTTATTCTTTTCTAAAAACGAAAATGTGTCTTTCTACGATTTCATTCAGGACTGAAGTTTTGCCAAGAGTTGAATACATATTAAACCGTTAAACTCCTTCTGCTCTGCTGTTAGAATGGACCTAACGATAAACCATCACAATGAACCATAACCAAGCAAGCCTTGTCCTGAAACATCCTGAAGGCTGAGAAGAGCACACCGAGTTCATCTTTGAGCCGCTGCGGTGCAGGGGCTCATCGATGGAATTTGTCCTTAGCAAACTTTGAAATTGCTCCGATAGTGAATCCAGGCGGAAATTATCTTCTGTGTCAACAACGGTGACCAGAGAAGAGCGTGGGGCAGACACAGCCCCGGCATAATGACTTTGACAGCCCCCACTCGATATTGGATCTCTTTCTACATTGCAGATGCCATTGAACTATGCGGGCGGGCACAGTTGTCAGGGTATCACCTCATTACGCTCGGCTGTGTCACCGTGAAATTGAAGAGTCCGATTAGGTTTGTTTTCGTTACTCCGTCCCGTGGCCAATCGCGTCGTTTCGTCCTGAGCGTAATGTAATCCACCTCAAAACAAATTGTTTTGCGTCGCATCCACCACCTCGGAAAGCTTAAGTAGGAGCCGCTAGGGTTACCTAAATTACTGGGGGGTGGAGGGGGTATATAATATATATTTATATATATATTACGAATGGATCACAAGTTAATTCCCCGGGCTTCAATTTTCTGCCATGATGAAATGGAATGTGAATTTTGCACGCAGTTTCGCCACCGCCGTGTGGACGCCTGTGATTTGTTTCCAGTGACAGGGTCCATTATTGAGGCTGCGCATTCTTGTAGGCATACAATATGGTAATTCCTGCTGAGACCCCTCTCGCCTTGGTTGGAGTGCCCGCGCCCCACTACGACGTGAGCCACACACATAGAGAGAGAAAGAGAAAAAGAGAGGTTCGTGCAGATGGATAGGATGGATGTGCGTGTATATTCGTGGGTTTTGGTTAAGTGTACGCCCTCATCTCTGACAGAAATTCTGAATAATACTTTGTTATTGGATTACAATAGTAAGGTGAATTTGGCATTAAAAAAAGCACAGGAGTACCTTTTCACAAAGCAGATGCATACTCACACACGTACACACATAGAAGGACCATAGTTGTAGGAAATGCCTTTATACCTATTCATGTATTCACACACACACACACACACACACACACACACACACACACACACACACACACACACACACACACACACACACACACACACACACACACACACACACACACACACACACACACACACACACACATACACGCTCATTCATACATGCATCTTTAGTGCTTTGAGGAAAATACAGACCGTCATCTGTACACAACCAGGTATTCTTTCTCATTGCATACACATAAACTCATTCACCCCTCCCTGTCGTCTCTGATACACACCAGCCAACACAACACAGAACACCATGGGAAACAGGTAGAACACAGAGTGGAGTGATATCTCCTGTTCACGGTGGTCTCTTTCCTCCAAAGACAGCTTATGGTGACTCTCTTTTCCCTGTTTTTTACTTTTTACTTCCCCGCGGCCATTTACTATTTACAAAGAAATAGCTGAGCTCCAATCAGCGTTAATTCGACGTTGGAGACGTGAGATGGGGATGATTGGCAGAAGTAGTGCATGGTGCGTGACAGACATGAGGTCCACGATAGGATGGAGAGCAGAGGCCAGAGGGGATGGAAGGACCTGGATAGAGCCAGGAGTGCATCAGGCCAGGGGGGGTTTGCTTTAAACCTGCACTTGACCCTGACTTTCTCCATCTGTCAATCAAGCGCGCTGCAGCTGTCACGGTTCACAGAGCAGTGAGGCTCTCGGAGGAGCCGACCACCGTCAGGATGGATGTTGATTGTGTGTGTGTGTGTGTGTGTGTGTGGGGGGGGGGGGGGGGGGAGAGAGATTGTGATTGTGATGGAGAGAAAGGAAAGAATGTAGAGAGTGTGTGTATGTGAGCTTGCACACATTCATCCATGGTATTGTGCGTCGAGATTGTAGCGGGTTACCTGAAAGTCAACAACACTAATTATTTCAAGTAAAAAGTAGCATTACACCACTAATCGAAAAACGAACAATTATCTCATTGCACAGTTTGATCAGCCTTATGTTTAATAAATACTTCCTTTTGCCATAACTTCAATCTGTTCTTATCCTCAACACAGCTGAACGACATAATAATGAGCCAACTGCAATGTCAAACATCACCTCCAGCGTTCCACTGCACTCTGATCTCCTTTAGTTTCTCTTAACGGCGTCGTGTTCTGACCACCATGCCACTGCAACACATTGCAGTCCGACCTCCTGGCTGCAACAATCTGAATCCTCCAACACATACGGAACAGTTCTCCCAGGATCCGAGTAACAGTGAGAACCCATCATGTCGGCGCTCTGCATCCTCCCAGTCTGACTATAGTCCCTCTCTCACGTACGGGCAATTTCTTGAACACGTAGAAGCGCATCCCCAGTAGAAGCGCAAAAATGCCATTCCTACAAATGCTATTTTTGTGTGTTATTAAACCGTCTTCGAACCATGAAAGGTGCGTTATAAATCAGCAGATATTTTTTTGAGGATAATTTTAATGTAAAAAATGTGCAAACAAGCAATGTGTGTTGGAGCACAGATAGCCAGGAGGTGTTGCGGATGGCCGTGATTCGGCTGGATGCTAGGCTCGATACGCCTGTGAGCCAAGGAGCGCCTCCAATGGGCCCTTTGAAGTGAGAGAGGCATGGTGAAGCACTTGGCACTGTGCCTGAATGACCTCACCGGGAGGGTGAAACATTCCCGCTCTTTACATAAATATATATTTCATATATATACTGTATATTCATACTGCATTAACCCTTGAACGGTTACACTCCTCGCAGCAAAGTTTGAATAAAAAAGTTGACTCTTTCGAGTTGCGTTTCAAGTTGCACTCGAAAAAGCATTTCCAAAGTAGGACACTGTCCCGTGTGTTCCTCCTGGTGGCTTGAGATGCCAGGTTGTCTTTCGTCAGATACAGGTGAGCACCAGTCATACTCAATCATCTTCTAAAAGCCTTCTTCGGCCTCCCCCGCGGACTGAGCCACTGCATTCCTCCCTGGACGTTTCCAGTGGCATGTTGTTTTAAGCTTCCATTTATATGCTTCAAGTTGAATCCCGGGGGGGTACGGCGAAAGGTCAGGAAAAACAGGGAGTGAGGGAGACAGCAGGGCGAAGCACAAGCAGCTACATTAGCACATATGGATTATCCGCCTTTCATTCCCGGGCCCTGCTACGGAACCTGCGCATGTGGCGCTCCGGCCCCACAGCCAGAGACCCAGGAGCTCATGTCTTAATCAACAGGCAGACAGCTGATCAATAGACGAGGAACGTGGAGAGAAAGCGTGGAGGTGGGACGGCTTGCCCGCATGGCCTTCCCGAAGCCTGACTCCTCTCTCTGTCCCTGTCCTCCACCTCCGCTGCTGGGAGTGGAATACCGTAAGCGATCGATAGCCCGGCGAACACCGTTTTATGCTCTGATGACTTAGCACTTAGGTACGGGCTGTGAGTGTGTGTGTGTGTTCATGTGTCTCTGTAAGACCTTCATTTCTTTACTTATGTTGTTATATAGGAGGACATGATTATTGTACAAGGGCATTTTTTATCCTCTGTATGGATGCCACAGCACTGTCTCCTGGACCGTTCAATCCTTGTTTGTAGGTTGTTGTTGTTTTTTTCTGCTGTACTTATTCACTTGATATATATATATGAGCCTGAATAATGGTTTCATGTGTAGAACAAGTTTTTTGCTGTAGTCCAACAATTAATAATGACCCAAAAGAGAACTGGGACTATTTCTTTCAGCTCAATCTAAATCCCATTTTGCAACTGCTAAATATACTTTTACCAGTCAAATACATTTACATATTCCCTTAATTGGCATGGCCGATTGCATTCCTCACCTCACAATACTGAACACAAGCCCTCAGGTTACCTGACGCAGCAAAAAAATCTGTCTGTGTGTCACGGAAAGTTTATCAGCGTTGGCAGAGCATTCTGGGGAGTTCCGGGATAGGATGGCCATTCTGTGATAAGGCTTTCGCATTTGGGTGTAGCCAGGAGGCTGCTGAGACTCTAATCACTCACTACCGGCTGGCCTTTTTCACCCCTCTTTCAAGCCAGTTACCGATCCCCCCTTCTGGACTCTGGACCGAAATCGTATGTTTATTTTCTTTCTCTCTCACACTAGAAACTTTTGGCGGAAAATTGAATTTAACGCCCAAGGGCATGAAGGAAAATTGGGCAAAATAGCTTATTTTCCTCCCATTCCACTTTTTCTCGTTCTAATGAATGGAGAAATAAGATATCTACAGGAGACGGTCTGTTGTCCTGGCTACTAGTGCTTGCAATTTAGAACCCATCAATTTATGTTAGCAGGATGAGTGTAAATATTGGGAACGTGCGTCTGGACTGAAAACCTAAAACAAACAAACAAGCATGCCTGACTGACATTACAGGAGGGAGAAGTGCACCTACATTGCTCAAGAAAGACGGTCAGAAATATCACATTTCCGGGAGGCTGCCTGCGTAATAACAGACCTATTTAAAAGGTAGAAATGACATACTTTGTTAACATTTTAGTGTACGGCTAAACCGAGGTAAAGGGAGGGAGGGGGGACAGGGGCTGCCAGCGAGAGGGGGGAAACGGCGGGAGGGAGGGAAGAAAAGGGGGTGAAATGTTTATTACAATGTTTTGTTTCGGGAATTTGAAATAAAAAGCAAAGAAAAAGAAATATCACATTTCCTCAACTATTTAACATGTTTTGTTTGCTCAATGCCTGTGTCATTAGATCAATTATCAAAAGGCTGCAAAATGCAAATCTGTTTGAAAATCCAAAGTTGAATTTGCTGATTAAATCCAATGCATAAGAATGCATGCTATTCAAACACTAAAAACATTTAAATGCCCCGTAAACATTACAAATCAAGGACTGAAACCCTTTGCTCAATCTAACAATGCATTGCTAAATTTGGATTCTACAGCCTCTCTGTTTAGCACCTTTCCAACTTCCCTCCGGTTTGCTGATACGTCCCCAATGGTTACCATTTAATCAGCGGCAAACGCTCTTAATTACAAGATTAGTCTCCAACCAATTAGCCGGCATGCTAATGGGTCTAATCCACCATTGACGTCGGCCTGAATTCCAATTAGGGACTAGCTGTTTCAATACACCCAGGACCCATCTGATGGGTCATTACCAGCTAAGTTATCCTCATAAACCAACCGCGTCAACCAACACAGGGCCCATTTGGAGAGCAGCCATAAAGGGCTTTAGGCCTGGTTCTTTTTTATCACCGCAGTTCTATGTGTCATGAAACCACAGAGTTCCCCGAAGAAAACAAAGAGGCCTTTCTAGAGATAAACACAACAATGATGATAGCTGACATGAAGCATGAATAACAACCCTTTTATGAATTTTGTTAGATAACACTGTGTTTGTTGGCTGTGCGTATGTTGTGTAGATGTTTATAATTTGTAAATATGGGAGCTTGGGTTGTTCGTACAAATGCTCTACTCGAGCCTAATAAAGGCTTAGCTGTAATATTGATGTCAGAGTTATTCTTTAAAGAGGTGGAAATCTACTAAACCTAATAGGAGTTATATTTAACAGGATTATTGTAAAGTGCTGTATTCATTATGGCTTTTCAACACCACCAAACTGTAGGCCTGATGTAAATGAAAAAATAAGAATATTGATCTCACAGTAATGACTTTGATACCATACTCGGGAATGATGAAAGAGAATAGAGCACTCAGAAAAGGCCTTTGTTGAATCTGCAACAACAAACACTACAAACAGAAATGCATTAAAAGGTCTTTACCGATCAGAACTGGAAAGATATTATGATGCTGCCTTCCTTGTTGCGCCTGACTTGCAATCATTATCGCTAGAGGTAAAGTTTTATTTTGTTTCGGGTTTCGACCTTATCGCGCTAAATCAATGAATGCTACTGACACACCCAATCCAGGCCAAATTCCCAAATAAAAAAAAATCCATTTTTTTTCACCTTAAATTCAGAACATTTCCTCTCCACTTTCACAAGATATAGAACAGGCCGGGGATTCCTACCTGCCCTGGACCTTGATGTCGGAGATTGCGTAGAAGTATCTCGACAGGTTGTTCTCGTCCACCATGGTTGCTCCGGTGGCGGGCTTCAGCAGCCTAATCCTCAGGTCCGTGATGGTGAAGAAGTCCCTCAGGGTCTTGGTGGTGTCCAGCTGTCCGTACAGAGAGGCCATGTTGTGGAGGCGGGGCCCTGCGAACAGCGCGAAGCGGTCCTTGATCTCGAAGCGCACCGTCTTGTCGTTCTTCCACACGTAGCCGCGGGAGTAGTCCTCGGTGCAGATGATGTCCAGCAGGGTGCGCTGCGTCAGCTCGTTCACCGTCTTAGGGTCCATCGTGAAGGCGTCCAGGCAGTCGGTGGCGTAGAACTGGTAGGGCGTCCAGGTGCGGCCCTGGTCCAGGGACTTCTCCAGCACCATCTGCTCCGGACGGCCCGACTCAGAACGTGAGGATGATGTCGTCCGTCAGCTCGATGGTCTTGTTCCAGGACAGGGTGAGGTTGACCTGCAGCGGCTTGGGGTACTTCTTCCACGAGGTGGACTGCCAGAAGGTGGTGGGGTTGCGGCCTTCAAAGTCAAACATCAGCTCTGGGGGGTGGGCCAGCTCTTCCGTGGAGGCGTCACACTCGTTGTTGCACATGTACGGATTCTCCTGTGGGATGACAGCACAAAGGGCCAGTCAGAAACAGGAAACAGAAAACAGAAGATATCTTCGTAACAGATTCAGAAAAATGCGCAACCATAGAGTGTTGATTGCGAATTTCTAGCTGTGTTTAACCAATGAGAGTCACTTTAGTTTATTTTAATCTCCTGCTTTCTTGAAAATTGGCTGGTACAACACAAGGAAGGTTTTTAATTATTTTCATGGCCTGCACACATACTCTAATTTTGCCTATCTTCACAGGTCTTGTTTAGCCCCTAACAGCTGCACAAAACACTGCTCCCCCTCATCATCAACATGACATTGTGCATCCCATATTCCCCGGCCGCTGCCGCCACCCAAATTGCCAGCTTAATTGATATTCCTGTGTGGTGCGCCAAGCGAGATGCGGGAAGAATCTCGATGAGCGGTTCTTATGAATCACGCAAAGGGAACATGCATTTTTCATGTGGTTGCGTCTGCCCCCGTGCCATCGACAGACAATCGTCTAAGTCCAGGTGTCTAGAGTAGAGTGTATGTGTGTGTCTGAGCATCTGTGTGTGCGTGTGTGTGTGTGTTTATTTGTGTACGTGTGAGCACATGGGTGCTCACACGTGTGCGTGTGTGTTGAGTGCTTGCTTTGCTAAGAGAGAAAGAGAGAGGGAGAAAAAATGAAAGCAAAAGACCAAATCCAATTGACATTCACCTCGCCTCTGCTCCGGGAACAGTGAGGCTAAGTGCTGATGAGTTTCAGATCAACTGTAAAGCAGCTCGATAATCAGCAATCATCTGAAAGTCTGCAATGTAACATTATCTAAAGGTGAAAACAGTATTGTGGCGCAACTGTGGCCTTGTAATCTGTCACACAGCCTGCCATGAATCGCAGCCAGACCTTGTGTAATATAGAGGGCACTGGATGGAAAACACTGTTGAGTGAATACAATTATCCTCCACGGCAAAAGGGAAAAAAAAACGATGAATGGGATTTGATTTGCCGATTTTTGAAATATGCATTTCTTTGTCTTTTAGTTTTCTATTCAGTGGGTTATCTTGTGCCCAAATCCTTCTCTATTTCTTGCTAAAGCCTAACCGCCACTTTGGCTCTATTTAAAGATAGTCATCTACGAGCATTTGTTATATTTTCCTGTATAACGGTGATAGTACACTATCAGTGTAGCATACACAAGCATTCTCCTCGATGACAAGATGGCACGCTACCACACGACTGAGGATTGTGGGTCAATGGGCCTGGTTGGCATGAAAAAATAGACGTTGTTTGTGAACCAATTAGAGGGCTAAATAAGTGATAGGGTCCTAATGATGGTCTTGAAAAAGTGAGTTACAGACAGAAGAAAACTGAAGACACAGAGACCAGGGAAGGCGAGTGTGGTTGATTGCCTCTCATGGGACATTAAAATGCATGAAACCAAACATTTAAAAGACTCTTTCACAAAACACTAAACGTTCTACCCTCTCAACAACACACATTTTCAATGGAGACCGGAAGAGAGAGAGAGAGAGAGAGAGAGAGAGAGAGAGAGAGAGAGAGAGAGAGAGAGAGAGGAGAGAGAGAGAGAGAGAGAGAGAGAGAGAGAGAGAGAGAGAGAGAGAGAGAGAGAGGGGGGGGGGAGGGAGAGAGAGAGGAGAGAGAGAGAGAGAGAGAGAGAGAGAGAGAGAGAGAGAGAGAGAGAGAGAGAAGAGAGAGAGAGAGAGAGAGAGAGAGAGAGGTGGGGGGGAGGGAGAGAGAGAGAGAGAGAGAGAGAGAGAGAGAGAGAGAGAGAGAGGAGAGAGAGAGAGAGAGAGAGAGAGAGAGAGAGAGAGAGAGAGAGAGAGAGAGAGAGAGAGAGAGAGAGAGAGAGAGAGAGAGAGAGAGAGAGAGAGAGAGAGAGAGAGAGAGAGAGAGAGAGAGAGAGAGAGAGAGAGAGAGAGAGAGAGAGAGAGAGAGAGAGAGAGAGAGAGAGAGAGAGAGAGAGAGAGAGAGAGAGAGAGAGAGAGAGAGAGAGAGAGAGAGAGAGAGAGAGAGAGAGAGAGAGAGAGAGAGAGAGAGAGAGAGAGAGAGAGAGAGAGAATAGAAAGGCAGATACTGTGATTCCTGTTCCCTCGGCCTCAGGGAGCCTAAACTGCAGCAGCATCCACCGTTTAGCCCCCTTGTGTTTGTGTGGGGCGTCATCATATTCCCTGTTTGTTCCTTAACAACCTTGGACTGGCTCTCAATGTGTGCTCATTACAAAGGGAGGAAGTGAGGGGGAAATAGACAAGGGTAAGGAGGGAGGGAGGGAGGGAGGGAGAGAGAGAGAGAGAGAGAGAGGGAGAGAGAGAGAGAGAGAGAGAGAGAGAGAGAGAGAGAGAGAGAGAGAGAGAGAGAGAGAGAGAGAGAGAGAGAGAGAGAGAGAGAGAGAGAGATGCAGACTTTAAAGGGGAGAGACCAGGTGCTCCCCCTTAGAGAGCATGAAGTTTTGCATTCTTTCTTTGTTTCATTCAACATGGCAGTTAAGAGGCAGACCTGGAGTGCTTTCTGTGTTAAAGAGGAACATCAAGAGGCTGCCCTCTTGCAGATAATATAAAGTACTCGAGATTGCTGTATCCGTGAATAATGGAAAAAACTATTTTACGCCTGAAGCCGGCAAAAAATTGAAAAAAAGGTGTCTATATGCTGGTCAGTCAAGTTCTAGTGGTAGACTCTTTCGATTTTTTTCTTGATTAGTTGGAATTAAAAAGGTTGCGAGTAAAAACTGTAGACTTTTAGAGAGAAGCTTCTCACGATACTGGCTGAGAAGAAAATCGGTGTGAAAAACAGGTGTGCGCATTAGTCAAAAAGCATATCAATGAATCCCATCCATAAGCAGTCTCCAGCTGTCATGCCATGATATCCCAGCTTTTTTCATAGTTAACCCCCCCAGAGATCTCTCCGTGGATCGCCGTCGGCTGAGGACAACCCTCCCATAAAATCCCCCCCCCCCCCTCACCTCAGATCACCATCAATAATACCCGATAAGGCGAAATCACTATTTTCCACTCGCACATTAAACCACATGCATTTGTATTGATTCGCCCCGCCGTAGGGCTTCACCTTTCTATTGGCCACTGTCGGCGCAGGAGAGATGGAGGCTGGGCTGAAAGGTCAAGACCTGACATTGGATATTCGGCAGGGTTATTTAACAACAGGGCAGGAGCGGTGCCTTATGAAGATCCATTCCCCTTGCTGGTCATTCAAGGTACAGAGCATGGATGAATCAAGCCCCTGGGCACCTCAGGAAATAATTATATATAAGCAAAGATAGAAACCCCTTGCTGTGTATGCATACAAATGGAATGTCTTAGATGGATGATTATAAGTAAGTAATATAAATAGTGCATGTATTCATCTTAACAATTTGCATACGAATCTGTATGCAAATCCTTCTGAATGCATTTCAATTGGGGCTATATCCACGCCTATCATGAGCGTGATCAAGCTTGTATCAGGGAGTAAATTGATTAAACACTCTTGCGTGTTGAATGTATGTGTTTTCAAAAGGGTCCTAACTGAATAATTCCGCAGTGGCAGGCAACGGCACGTGAGAGTCATTATGTTGGACACGACGCAACATAACACAGGCCAAAGGGGGGTTGATAGGATCTGAACTGTCGCTCTCCTAATGTTGTTATTGCTGACACTTGTATTGGCACGGCACCAGAGCCTGCCCTGTAATTGAGCCCAGCTGTTTTTTTCCTAGCCATGCAAACGTAGCACCGTCCGGGAGGCGGGGGGGGGGCAGTGGCTTAGTGGCGAGGGGAAGACGGTGAGGCTGAACGCTGCAACTAATGATGTCCTGAACTCGACGGCCAGCGAGGTCAATCCAATACCAGTGTGTGGAAGCAAGGGGGAGGACAAGGCAGGGAGCAGGGAGACTGGGAGGGAGACACACAGAGACAGAGGGACTGAGAGACACAGATGGATGGAGGGGACTGAGGGAACACACAGATAGATGACTGGGACCGAGAGAATAAAAGAGAATGAAGAATTGATAGATCGTTGATAGCTGCCTAACATTGGAATGCCGCTTCACATAAAAATGTCTACTAAAAAGTTCACTGAGTAATAGTACTTTTGGTACATTTTATATGAAATAAATTGGGTACAATGTAATTGGAGATTCGGTACATTCGTACATCAAAGCATGAGGGAAGACACAGGCTCCCACACATCTGAATGTGAAATAAACATATTTTAAAAAAAGGATAACATACGGGCTTCCAGACTGACAGCTGTAGCCCCCAGATGATGGCCGTCTGACACAGAGTGTGGCCAGTGAGATAAATTCACTGGCCAATGACAGGCGGCAGTGATGGATAGGCAAAAGCAATCCAACCGGGCAGTTTGGCTGACAGATTTCTGGACTCCAAACTCAGTGTCAGAGATTGAACTTGCCAAGACTGTTTTATTACCACTTTAGCCTTTACTCCTTAAATGATTCAGGATTATTACCTAATTTTTCACTTTATTTTGTTTTTACACAGTTGAAGATTTTATTTAAAGTGGCATCCCACGGCACAACACGACATTTTTCGGTTTGTCTTTTGCCACCGTCTTGCGCGATTGAACCCGTGTGACGTCGTTCTGACGTAAGGTGAAAATTGGTCTATTGGAAAATACATTAAGTATTATTTTTCACTATTGTTCATTTAATTTGATGTTTACGTATGTGTCTTCTTTGTTGTATATTGAAATGCTCATCTTGGCCAGGTCTTTCGTGGAAAATCGTTTTTTAATCTCAAGGGCTACCCTAGAAAATACTAATAAATATTTGATGACCATGTTTTATCATTTCTTTCTTTTTCTCTCGCACATCAATTGTGTTTTGATTTTCTTTGTATGTTGTGTATGCGAAGTTGTGGTTCACTTATTATCCTTTATTGCTGGATTTTGGCGGCTCACTTAATCACAACTTTATCTTATACTAGTCAAGTCAAGTCAAGTTATTTTATTCGTCTCCCTTGGGAGAAATTTGGTTTAGAGACAGGCTACTGCTGCATAGGCAAACTTGGAACATACAGAGACAACAATGCATAGTAATAATAGACAGTAAAACACCCAACATAGAAGCAAAAAAATCCAACATAGAATACAAATGGTAAGAGCGTTGTTACTGGCTGCGTTTTGTTGGGGGAAAAATATATTTTATTTTATTTTATCAGAGCTTCCAGTGTCCTGTTCCTCCTCAGATCATTCCCACAGCCCTCAGGTAGGCTGTGGGCCTGGGCACCTTGCAGCAGGAGCAGTGACTCCGGTTGGAGCCGAGGTGTTGCTGGATTAATCAGCCAGTCAGCCTGCTCAGCCTTACACCTTTGCAACCTGATACATGCCACCCACCAATCCTCGACTGACCCCCCACCCGGCTCTTGTCACACCTCCTCCTGCACAGGAAGAACATGGACTGGTCAGTGATGTCACTTGGCACCAGGGGATTGGACGAAGAAACTGGGACGAGCGACCGCTCACCAAAAAAAACCATAATTCATAATATTGAGGATGATAATGGTGGGCATGCATAGATAGATAAAAGATGGAAAAAAAATAGATTCATGGATACATTGAGATCTAGGTAAATCCAGATTGATATATCACTAGAAAGATGGAGAGATAGTTAAATACATAGATAGCGAAATAGATAGATAGATAGATAGATAGATAGATAGATAGATAGATAGATAGATAGATAGATAGATAGATAGATAGATAGATAGATAGATAGATAGATAGATAGATAGATAGATAGATAGATAGATAGATAGATAGATAGATAGATTAGATAGATAGATAGATAGATATAGATAGATAGATAGATAGATAGATAGATAGATAGATAGATAGATAGATAGATAGATAGATAGATAGATAGATAGATAGATAGATAGATAGATAGATAGATAGATAGATAGATAGATAGATAGATAGGAATATATAGCTAGAAATAGGTAGATAGATAGACAGATGTATAGCTAGACAGCTAGTCTGACAGATTGGTTTGAACAGTAACATGACACCAATACTGTACAGAAAATCCTCTACTGCTGATGTACCAGCTGAACTACAGCCCAGTCAACGAGATCTAGAGATACAGATCCAGATTCCCCGCTGTATTTTATTTATTTATTTTAAGAAGGCTCTCTCGTGCTCTCTTAAGTGTACAGTGGATAGAGGAGTGCTGATCCCTCCCAGGGCTGGAAATAAGCCCTGATGGAAGAGACAGCTGAGATGAGCGGTGGTGAGATATTGAGGGAGTCAGACGTTTGGCAGAAACTCAATAGGGCTTTAATGACCGGCAGTCAGGGCCAACTTCTGTCTCACCAAAGAGCCAGGGTTTATATTCGGTTGACCTTCAGCGAAATGAAGGACGGCGAGGTTGGACACACCTTGACCAGTGCTGGCTCCATCATATCACATTAGTGTCTCAGAGCATTCTGGGAGTCAGCGCCAGTGCACGGCAGCAAACTGGCAGCTCCTCGGACACCAATGCTGCAGGGCTGCAGTCGGCACGTCGGACGTTTTGAGGAAAAACAAATAGGAACGTAAGAAGAACACTGATTTTGGTATATTTGCCATCGGTCGGGTTGTCAGAAAACATCATCGCGACACGTTTAGACAGAAGCCGGGATAGAACAGAAAAGATAGAACAGAAGCCGGGATGAAAGCAAGTACAACATTTGTGGGTGCCACTGTGCTGCGTAATTTGTCATTTAGAAGAGTAATTTTAAGTGGCTTAGACGTCGGATCAACGGGAAAACAAAACATGGCCTGCCGTTCACACCACCCCTCTCCCCTCCTCCCACCCCCCCCCCCCTTTCAGCCAACCCACACCCCCCAGCCCCGCCCTACAGAACAAAGCCCTCGCGAAGCAAGTCCCTTTGAGTTTCCACGGTGCAGCGTATCTGGCCCTTTTGAAGTGGCGTCCCGTCGGGTTTGCAAATCAACAGCGCACGTGTCTACCGCTCGCAGTCTCCATTTGGATTCACGGGACGTTGGCAGATGAGCTAGAGTGCACGCCACATTAATTAACACCTGGCCACATTATCTGTCCCATGTGGCGCAGTCCCGTGGGGCCTAAAATTTAACACAGTACCCCTGCCCGTGAGCAGTCCTCCACGGATAGTGCTGGTGCTGCATGCGAGTGTCTGCATGCGCCCACGTGCATGTGTGTGTGTTGAAGGGTTGACGGATGGGAAGCTTTTTGCTGTGAAGCCTCAAGTGACAGCTTTACATGGCGCCATAATGAGTGGGTGTTTCATGAGTGTCTTTATTGGTCGTCCCACATTTTGGTATGCTTGGTATTTCCACGCGTCCCACCTGCACCTGAGATTGAAATTTGAGAAGTCTTCTGGCGGAGCACTTCCTTCATATAAAATGAAGTCGGGGACATGTTTAAGCAACACGAACCCAAGGCAGCAAATTTGAATTGGAAACAGGCATCTCTTGCGATCCTGTATAAACAGAACAAGTGGTTCATTTTGTTGCATGCAGAGCTATAACCGTGCCCCCAAGAGCACAACTCTATCAGAGCAGCAGAGATGTTTTCGTTAAGGTTGTGAATCAGCGTGTGAGTGTGAATGAATGTGAATGGATGTTGCTATTGACACTCAATTTGGCTTGTGATAAATCTTGAGCCGAATCTGGCATTGTTAAATCCCAAAAAAAAAGAGTGGGCTTCTATTTGGAAACAAAATTATCAAGGTGAATAAAGAAAATACTGAGGCAATATTTTGAATTTGTGGATAGTCACTCAGAAATTGGCCAAGTGGGGTGATACAAAATGTGGTGATACACAAGTGAAGCTGAAGCCGAACACCTCTTCGGTAGAGTAGATATTCATAATTGGTGCTCTGCAACCTGGGCAGCTTCAGGTAGTGAGCAACAACCCTTTCAGAGCAGCGAGCAAGCGTTGATTAATAACATATAGCAAATGCAAACTAACAGTAGGCTACTAGGTCACGTCTCTCCTTAGTGGTTTCAATGTATGGACATGTTGAGGGTGTCATTTGAATGTCAATGCGATGTGGGGGGAAAAAAAGCAGAATCAATGTTGGCTGGACGCCTGCTGCTTATAAGCCGCATTAATACAAGTTAAGGCCTGCCAATGAGGTGGAGGTGTGAGTGCATTCTATACCACAAGACATTGGAGGACGGAGATTCAGCGTTCAGCCATTCCCAATCAAATTCAGGGGGGGGGGTCACGGCTCAGAATTTGATAGAAAATAGGACACAAAGAATGGGTGGTGGATTGGATGCGGTTATAGAGCGAAAATAAGGAGAGAATTAAAAAGAAGAGCCCGGTCTGGTGGCTCACAGTACTTCAGCTCATCCTTTACATGTCCTGAATCTGCCTCGTTATTAGAGGCTTTTTATTAATTTGAAATGCCAAAGTCTGGGATGAAGCATTGCTGAAATGTCACCCTTTCACCGTGTATGATAAAAATCACTCCCGGAGCATTTGAAAGGCAACATTCTTCTCTCTCCGTCCACCCACACTCCTCCTTCGTTCTCTCTCCTACTCTTTTACGGCATGTCTTTATCTCCTCCCTTTCACTGTGTCACTTGGCATCCCTCTTTCTTTCGTGTGCTGTGCCCTTCTTTTCCGCTATTCCACTTTCTCTTTTTACTTTCTTAATCTTACTGCCCTTTCGAGACGATCTGGCGAGGAGTTGACTCGGGTGTTTTAAAGGGTTGCAACCACTTTTTGTTTTGTTTTACCTGAGTGCCATGACCCCAAACATTTGGCAATCTAGCTGAGAAATTAAGTAGTATATATTTGTGTGTTACACAGGTTTTGTGTTCAATGCTTTTATACCACATTGGTAAAAAACACCTTAACCTTGAACCAGCAAGAAAATGCATGTGTTGTTGCATCTGTTTTAATTCATTTGTTTTCTGTGATACACAACTGAACATCATTATGGGCAATTTGACATGATGATACATGAAAAGACTCTCTGATGTTTAATAATAAATAATGGAAACACAAGTTGCATTTCCACTGTTGGCAGTTTTGGTAGCCAATTCGAGATGTTGGCTGTAGCACTGAGTAAGCAAGCCAAAATAGTTGAGAAATTCAAATAATATTTCTTTTATGAATAATCCTGTCTTGTTTGTGAAATATGAATGATGCAGCCCCTATATTGCTGAGGATTGCATGTTTGCAACGCACAAAGATGAAATAAATCACTAGATATATTTTTTATTATTATTATTACAGAGCAATCTACTACTTCCATTTCGTATCATTCGAGGAGAAAGCACCACATCGATTCAAGACAGAAGGGCACAGGGCGCAAATACATAGGCAAAAGCCTCTGCCCGAGTCAAAAAAGCAAAAAGCCCTGCGCAGACGTTTTGGTAAATGGAATCATTAGACTATCGCTGAAGTGCCTCGTCATCTGTGTCAGCTTCAACGAAGCTCTGAATTACCGCAGCTCTCTGAGCGCAGTCATCTCATTGGGGCCTGAAAGCCACACAGGCCGGTGTGACATAACAAATTGTTCCGGGTGTGCTGGAGGTGCGAAACAAAACAGTGAGAGTGGCCCATAAAAGATTCATGCATTTTATTGGGCCCTTGAAGACAAAGAAGCAGATACGTCTCATCGTTGCACGGCTTCACCAAAGACCGGCGTGACGTGGCATTATACAATTAATAGGGTTCAATCTACCTCAGTCTGGGTTGGGCCGTGGCAGAATGTCTTTGTCACTTGTCATGGTGAATACCATTGAAATGCAACGTTATCACTTTTGCTTTACAGAGTTTAAGGCTTGACACCTCCCCTCAGAGGCTAGTGAACAATAACATATACACTTTTAATATAGTTCAGGCAATTAACACTTGCAATTAAATAACCCTTGCATTTAACACCACACCAGGATCAAGCAAAGAAGGCATTTCTAAAGGGATGCTTAAAAACAATATGAATGAGACTACTCTTTCCTCAGAGATAATGGATATTGTAGTTGATCAATAGTTTTAATTCCCAGCAGTATATACTTTGTTCGAGCGACATTGTCTAATTCATTGTTCAACAACAAAAGTGAATTGGTTTAAGACTTAGTTTAGTAACAGCTTCAACGTGAGAAAAATGCGAAAATAAATTGTTTTTAGAGTGTTGTTTTTAGAGCTTTGATATCAAAATGGATAAAGTTTTGACAGCCTTTAATTAAAAAAATCGTATTTCTTTCTTGTATGTGTAACTGGCCTAGCTACACTGTGGCTTATAAACTATAAAATTGTTATTCATAGTGTCCTCAAGCTATTTGTTCTGATCATATGGGTCAAAATGTCAGTACTTTACAATAATATATGTTTAGTTCAAACAAATTTGCTCTACTATTTTCAGTGCAATAAGATATGCATTAGAAAAATTGGGAAATTACACCAAATCGACTTTTCAAGCATTGTGCGCACTCTGAAAAAGAAATCCCCAGCACGACACACTCATGCGTGTGACAGAATGGAAATGTTGTGGACAACAAACCTGCACTGAACCACAGAGCTGCTGTGCGAGCAAACACTGGTCTAGTGTGACCACAAAACACATTGCTTGTTCTTTTATGTCCCCACATGCATAATTCATCCGTCTCTGTATTTACAACACTCGAAGAATTAACCTGTCACAGATGTCGAGGAGGGGAGTGGTGAGGAGTTGAAGTTAATGCCAGCATATCTTTATCTGTCAGGGGTGTAGGCCTCTCACGGGGTACCAAACCCTGTTCTAAACGAAGCCCTGGTATTATGCATCATCGGCTGACAGGAAACAAGGTGCAGGGAAATTAAAAAGGAGCCCAGACAAAAAAAAGGGGGCGGTGCACCTTCCTAGAGGATAAATGACGAGCCGACCGCCAATCTTCCCCGCGCCGCCGCCCCTCTAACCACCCACCCTTCATCTCAGGGAGTGTGGGGACGTGTCGCGTGTCATCCCGCCGTGTCGCTGTGCAGCAGTGCGGGGATGATGTGGCGGGCAGGGCAGGTTCACCGCAAGGAGTCAAGGGCAAGGGGGGGGGACAGTGGCCCGGGCTAAACGCTCCAACTGTTCCCTGTCTTCAAACAAACGCACGGGTGACTGGAGCTCACCCAAGGATAAACGGGCCGGACGGTGGTGGGCGATGACTCAAAAAGGTGTCACTGGAGTTGGGATTTTTGGGGCCCGCCTGGCAGTGACACGGCTTCAACCGCACTGATTTTTCCCTGGTTAACATTTTTTTGTTATGTTATTTACGTTTATCACCCTTCCTCCTCAATATAACGCAGTACGCTGATTATAAATATCTCCCTCTTAGTGTAGGTCACACGCAAGTGCCACCGCAGCCAGGGTAACTATAAATATGGCATAACGCCCACTTCACAACTTCACAACTTCCTCCAAAATGACCTCATATCAAATGAACAGCGGTCAAGCTTAGTAGCGTTGGGCTGCTTACAAAACAATGGGTATAATGACTTTATAAAGAAGGATTTGAACATTAATATACAACAGTTTTTGTGGACTCTGGCAACACTGATTTTACGTACACAATGGCTGCCACCATTGGCCACTAAGATAAGCCCGTTGCGATGACTGTCGATGGCATTGCGGTCTCCGAGCAGCTTAGTGTTGGGAGCGCTCATCTCGTCTTCCCATCCAAACCCGCCGCTGGGAAGGGGGGTTTCATGAGGAACAAACAGCTGATGTTCCTTTCATCCCAGTTCTGAAGAAATAGGAATAAACTACAAAGTTCAGAGTTGTTATTCCAAGTTCTTCGTCACTTTTACAAATCTTCTTTGGTCGTTTTGCCTTTTTTCGAGGCTTGACAAACTGATATGGATCTTCATGACTCGCAAATGTTTGGCCTTCACCGGGTTGTACCCCCTGTTGCTTAACTTTGGATCTAAGTTCCTTGCTCAAGGTCATCTCGACAATGGTTGATGAGTGATTGGTTAGCAAGACTCTGACTTGTTCACTTCCGTCGTGCAGCACACTAGGATTGTGGTTGAGGTTGTTTTCACATCTTATATTGATATACTATGCATACTTCTCATTGTGCCTCACTAATGAGGATGTCGTTAAAGTGATTAACTCCTTTCATTGGAACTATTAGATGTCAACTGCACCCAGTTGTACCACGAAGCTTCTGTCTAGTGTGTAGCAATGACTTACAGAAGTCTCCTTAAATTATACTCAACTTAATTAAATATTATTAGATCTCTATAGCATGTCTGAAATGTGAAACGTTAGCAGACAAAATGTATTTTTAAATTGTAAATCACTTGAGGCACAAGACTTCAAAATCCAACAATTGCTTGATGTTTTTGCTTGTTTATTTTAGCTCATTTTCTTAGTGCCCTTTACGTTATAACTGCAAACAAGGTGATTCAATTCTCAAAGGAAACTAATTGAAGAAAGCGAAACCACTTTCCTTCATTAAAGCAAAAGAAACGGCATGTGGTTATGGGGGAAATGTCATTAAATCCGCCACTACTAAGTCAATCGACACCTCAACAACACAGAGAGTGAGTATATAGAGAGACAGAGCGAGAAAGGGAGGCGAGAGGATGAGAGAGAAAGAGGGGGAAGGGTAAGGGGGGGAGGGAGTAATTATAAATGCTCTATAAACTATGAACGCATGTCTCCTTAATAAATTGAAAATGATTATGGCAGGATTTAAATGCTCCCATCTTTTAATAAATGTCCTTCTTTACAGTCATTGCCCATTAGACCCATGTGGTGCAACATTGTTATAGCTGCTGTTGCCTTTTACCTCTCCACAATCTCCTAATTAGATCATTTGCATCAATCTGTAAAAAAAATGTATGAAAAGTAACAAAGTATAAATCATGACTGAAAGAGGTACTGAGAAGGAAAGTACGCATTTTGCCCAAGAAGAACAGCTGTCGAGTAGATGGCAAGTAGACAACGAGGCAGTGTCGGCGATACGTTCCAGCTGTACGATCCCAGAGCGAGGCCCATGCCGTGTTTGCATCACCTGCCAGTCGTCTGGTGTGTCGCAACCGAGACCTTTAAGCCAGTGGTGAGTGACAGATGTGGTAGCACACCACAGGAGGAAAAGACAAAGGACATCTTTCGAGGAAACCCTCGAGCTCGGTAGCTAAAAATAAAATCAGGGCTAACTCCCAGTTGCATAAAACACCTGTCTTGAACACAAGGCTACTTTGGGAGACCAGAGAGCCTAGTGTCACGAGAAGCAAGGACGGAAAAGTATTCCTATTCATCCTGGACCGGGCTTTAAATATCCTGACGCTGAATACTTTTACCTTCCGACAAATAATGCCATCCACCCAGTGTCCCTTCTCTGTGACCTACACCCCATTTATTTTCAACAACAGCCGACGTCATGGAAGTAAACACCAAGCTGGGCTGAGTGTTTTAACAATCCTGCACAGCTTTGAAAAGCGCAAGCAGACAGAGAAGGTGGAGGCTATGCCCGCTGGTGCAATGGGAATGCATTCGTTGGAATGGGGGGGGGGGGGGGGGGGGGGGGGGGGGGGGGGGAGTAGGGTTGAACAAGCGAAGTAGAGTTTGGATGGTGGGGGAATGTCTGGCCATGGTGTGCCATGGAGGACTTTCCAACCTGATTAAGACTCAGGCAGGCGTCTGCAGGCGATTGGCTGCCGGAGCTCATTTGCATGCTATGCTCATCCTTCAGCCTCCTCTCCGGCAGCAGCACCAGAGGATAAGGTCAGCTGTGTCAGTCTGGTCGGCACAGCGGCAGGCCAGGAAGCAGACAACTGTACTTCTATTTAACACCACGCATGTTCTCCAGATCATCAAAGGGGTAATGATGGTCGATAACCACCTGTCTGTTGCAGCAGCAAAAGAGTGGTGATCTCGTATTGCATTCGCTGTAGTCTAAGTCTAAGAATATGAGAACTCAAGACTCCAGGCTCCTTGCTATGACAATCATTGTTTCATTGGCTCCTCCGATATTGCTATCTATCAAGTGACTTTACCACTATATTATCCTTATAAATGAACCTCAACCAAGTACTGTTGATAAACAATTCTTGTTTTCTCGGTTGCCTAGACCCCAAGTTCTTCAATTTAGAGTTGCAAATCTGCTAATCTGTAAAGTGTTCACCGAAGGGGACATATCTCTAGAACGCCATCTGAACAAGTCGAAGAGCCATGTTGCTGCTTTGGTCCAAATCTGTGCCTGTCGGGTCTTTTCCCCCTGAAATCTATTTTTTAAGCAATATTGAGGGAGATAAGTCAAACAAACCCTCTATATGCCAGTAGCAGCATCCTCCTTATGTTCAAATCTGGCTCCCAAAATATGCTGGCTATATCCGTTCCAAACCCAGAGAGCCAGCTTGGATAGAAATCATCTAATTGGCTTGGAAGGTAAATGCAAAGTGGTTCTCTGTCCTTTGACGGAAAATATGAATACAGTCTCTGGATATGATAATACAATAGGCTCAAAAGTCTGTCGATGGAAAATCTGCAAATCCTACATAACATAGAGTACTTTAGATATATTCAAATAATGTACACCTCTGTTAAATCCTATTTTAATCCACCAGGCGTTGTTACAAACATGCACATCTGTAATCCACAGAGCCCCTCCTAACTCACACTACTCCTTACTGTTTGTCTCCATTCTGTGTGTAATCCACCTCTGCTGTGCTTGTAACGCACATCGGGTTTAGCGCCTTTAACACATTCATACATAGATTTGATAGATATGGCCTGAACCACATCCCTCCTCCCCCCCCCCCCCCCCCCCGCCCCAACCCCTTGCATACCCACTGACTCACCCAAGCGCTGGCGTATTGTTATCGTCTCCCTGTCATCTGCTGGCGAGGCACACCGTACGCTACGAGCTCCCAGCCTTTCGGAATAACCCCCCCGTTTTAATAGGTAAATATTTACATGCGGCGGTGGCTCTTGGTGAGGGCCAGCTAATTGCTAATGAAGCTGCGTATCAGAGGCCTTTGGAGTTTCCTCCTCCCCCGACTTCCTGAGAGGGGCGGATTCAAACAAATGCAACCCGGGGTCTGAATTGTTGATAATGTTTGATAAGCGGCGTGCACCACTAAACACTGCAGCGTACATGAGACAAGAAGTCACTTTGCCGGATCAACCATTGTGTCACTGAATAATTAGCCGTCTTCTGTTATTTTCTGGTGGGCTTTTATGGGATTTTGTGTTTGTGCGTGAGCGAAGATGTATGTGTCAGTGAGAAAATGTGTGTTGTTCTGGGAGAGCCACATTTGTGTGCCTGCATGGGGTAGTGTGTGTGTGTGTGTGAGTGTGTATGTGTGCGTGCATGATTGAGTGTGGGTATGTGTAAGTGTGTGTGGGGGTGTTTGTGTGTCTGTGTGTGTCTGTGTGAGTGGCTGAGCAAATGTGTGTGTGTTGGTATGTACACTTGAGCGTGTCGGCAGACGTTTAAAATAGATAACAGATAGACTGTGTGCATTTCGAATATGTGTGTATGTGAATATGTTGATGGCTTCGTATGTCTCTCTCCATGAGTGTTTCTTGTAATTGTGCCCTGAGGCTGTGATCCAATAAGCGCATGTGTGTGCGTTTGTGTGAGCGTTATTATGCCATTGAATATTTGATTCTCCGATTGTATCAGAGCCTGTTTGTTTAAATATGTCTCCAAGCTGTGTTGTCTGTTTTGCTTCTGTGTCTTTGTTTGAGAAAGTGTGTGTGTGCGTGTGTGTGTCTTTATGTGAAAATGTGGGTCGTATGTGTGTGTTTGTGTGCATGTGTGAAATTACTGATGGTGGTTTAACGTTTATTCCTTTTATTGTCTAAATATGTATCCAAGTTTGCTATTTCCTAGGTCTGTGTGTGTGTGTGTGTGTGTGTGTGTGTGTGTGTGTGTGTGTGTGTGTGTGTGTGTGTGTGTGTGTGTGTGTGTGTGTGTGTGTGTGTGTGTGTGTGTGTGTGTGTGTGTGTGTGTGTGTGTGTGCTCCTGTAGCACATGACTGAGCATGAGCCCCATGTAATCCTAATACTTCCTTCCACACTCAGTTTATGTGTCCATTAATCTGTGCAACGGGGAGCCCATTGCTTTGCTCACATACACACACACACACACACACACACACACACACACACACACACACACACACACACCACACACACACACACACACACACACACACACACACACACACACACACACACACACACACACACACACACACACACACAAACACAGACTGAGTGCACACACACACACACCCACACACAGACACACACACACACACCACACTCCATCGTTGACCCAGTATGTGGTATGGTGTGATTCCTGCCTACAGCCTCATCCGTCTCCATCATAGAGCACCGGAGGGGAGGAGGGGGGAAGTGGGGAGACGAGGTGGGGAAAGGGAAGGGGGGGGGGGTGCAGTGGCGAAGGACTCACTAGTGCGCAGTATGTCTCCGGAGGGTCGCCACACGTGATGTTGGGGGGGTCGATGGTCACACGCAGGTACTTTGTCATGTCGACGGCCTCCGGCTGGCAGGCCATGTAGTCCCAGGCCAGGCCTTCCTCGGTGTAGATCTGGGACTTGCACACGTCGTAGTGGCCCCACGCCGCCGGGTAGTGCTGCATGCCGTGTGCGGCGCCCACACACACGCCCTGCAATGCGAGCAGCGCAGCCCACAGCATGGCTGCGTCTCTCTCCGTTCCCCTTGCGTTCTTTTTCCGACGTTTGTCCACGCCGTCTCCTCAACGTCCTCGGCGAGGTTTTCAGAACTTGTTTTCTTTTTCGGGGGGTTGGTTAGATTTCTTCTGGTGTCCTTATTTTTTTACAAGGGGATAATCACTGCGGATGCAAACTTGTGAATTATTTTTTTAGAGTAACCTCAGCTTCGAAAAACACCAGCTGCGAGGTCCAGAACTTCAATGGCATTTTCCCTTTTTTTTTTTCCGGTGAGTGTTTGTTTCAGAGGGTTTTTCATATGCGTGTCACAGCCTCGGGCTACCCGCCGCTCGCTAGTGATGTTAGCCTCACGGGACTGCCCTTTCAGTTGCGATAGGTGTGACTGGCGTGCTGCTAGTGGTGGGTTCCCGCAGTAGGTGGGGTGGGGTGGGGTTGGGGGGGGGGGTGTTGACGAGGGTGAAAAGAGGGTCAGCTTTCGGTCAAGCTAGTGCTGTAGCAGAGGGAAAGGAGTGATGGTGGGTTGAGACGTCCTTCCCCGTCGTCCACGGTCCCCTCGGGCCTGGGGTGCTCATCGGGTTTCCAGGGGCCTTCTGATCTTCTTCAAGTCAGGGGTGGGTCTCTCCTCCGTTCTCCTATGGAAGCAGATATAATGTCGGTTCAATACCATAGATCAGATATGAGACACCGTGGATAATGAGGGCGTTGCGTAAGCGCGGTTGACAAGAGCGGGAAATTGATGAGCGATGAAGATAAACCGATGGGGCAAACACTGGTGTAACTATAGTCGTGTGTAACTTGATCTGACCTCAGGTTTAATGCACAGGCACACACATATCCACTACACACAAAGATTAAAGGAAAAGATGTCACTATTGTTAACTATCAACATTTCATAGACACTGTACGGCTGCATGCTGGTTACACACAAATATGCACACTAAATGCATCACATCAACATACACATGAGTCGTCATGTACCCCCCCTAATAACAACCTTGCCAAATACACTGCATGCAATTCAAATGGAATCTCGTTCCCCAAGGCCTAATCTCCATGTGATTTTCATACAGATAGGCCTATTTCAGCCACCCGTCACCTCAACTGCTTTCAAGGTGTTTGCTTTTCCTGTCACTTGTTTCCTAAGATCCGAATCTCGTCTCCTGGCCAATAGGATGAGAGACGTGGAGAGTGTTCGGAGGAGGGGAAAAATTCAAGTACAATTGAGAGACAGAAATGGTCTAGTTGAGCGATTGAAGGGCTTACAGAGCTATCAGAAGCCATCAGTCAGAAGGCCCTTGTTGTCGGGTAATAGTGGCTGGCAACGTTTTGCCAGAGAACCCTCTTTTACAATAAAAGAAAATGGGTTCTCGGATGAGTTTGTGAAGGGTTGGCTCACAGGTGAAACAGGGCTGGAGAAGGTGGGTCTTAATAGACACACCTGCTTCAAACAAAGCCATGCCACTATCATCTGTCGCCTCGTCTCCATTATGTTCTAAGTCGCTGGCCTTCAGAATGTGGATACTTTGTCTGCGTTGAAGTAGCTTAACCTGCTGTTTTAGAAATGTTTGCTATTCCCTTCTCCGAAACAATAACGACAAAAGCTGTCAGTAGGCTCCTCCTCCCATTATTCTGAGCGCTTTGCTGTGATTGGTCCGTGACTTTCTTGGCTGAACAGCTTGAGCCTTCGCCTGACAAGCTCATCGGTGGACGTGCGAGAGAGAACACTGGGGAGCTACAGCGGGAAACAGAGTTGAGTCGATTCGGAAGACGCATAATGTTTCAATTCGCTCTCGCGGTGCAGCAGGATTTAGCACAATGCAGCCTGGAATTCAATCGTTTGTAATCTGGCAGAAGGAAGGCACCAAGCAAGCACGGGGTACGCTCTATTTTAGCAAATCCCTGCGACACATCAGTGTCAGTGTCACACTGCTGATATCATTGGCAGAGTGTGTCTGTTTTTTTTATTAGTGTGCGCGTATTAAAAGAGCAGACAACCCCAAGAGCAACATGGATATTAAAGGATTTTTTTTCCCACTCTTGGCCAAAAGTCCTCTGGCCAAGAGTTAAAATCCCTTTTTGTACTCAAATACAAGAAGCCGGCTAATAATATATAATCTGACTACTGAAACAGTATTACTAGGGGCTTCTTTCTTAAAAAGAAAAGAAGCCTCAAGTCAATTTTGGGCTACACGTCAAACTGACATATATTAAATATTATGTTACACCAAGTCAAATGTTAATGAACATGTAATTACACGCACAGTCAAATAAATGAGGGGAAGCAAGATAACGTGTGTCAGAGCATGCTTTGTGCGTTCTTCTTTATATTTTGACTCTGCAAACCTCGACATTAAGACTTGTGAAATCTTAATGACAAGTTAATCACTGGGAATGGGCCCAAGATGTCAGGTATGAAACGATATATATATAATCTAGTATAAAGAACACTCAAGGCAGCCTCTTTCCTCCGTTCCCTTCCTTAAATGTATATAGAGGCCATTTGTTCAGAACAGCCAGAGGTGAGGGGGCTCAAACATGCCAGCTGTAATGAAAGAGGATGTTCACTTATGCCACGAGAAATGATCTGCAATGCAATTCTCGGCAGCCAGACCCTTCAGAACGAGGCCGTTCTGGGAGACGAGGATGGCAGATCTGATTTGACACATCTCTGGAGGGCAGGGATGGGAGACTGCCTCTCTTCCTCTCCTTCAGTGTGGAGGAGGGGAGGGAGTATAGATGCACGAGTAAAATAATTTGAGTCTGTAAATGTTATGGCGTCAATCAACGAGACACTTAAGCAGATGTGAATTACGGGGTCGTTGATGGCAGGGGCGGGACGTTGATGATTGATGAATAAGCAATTCATATCGCCGTGCGAGGATCGAGTTGTAGTTGTTAAACACATGTCAGTCTCCGGGCCTAGCTTACTGGGCGGTGCCTTGGCAAACTAAAAAACCCATGGCAACGCCCACCTGGGTTCTGTGTGCGTGTACACGAGGCGCACAGACATGCACACACTCGCACACGATCACGCACACAGATGCAAAGATATGCACATGAGGTCGCACAAGCACACACGTTTTCCATGATGTCAAGAGAAACACGTCTCTCATACAGACAAACACACACACACACACACACTCAAAACACACAAACACACGCACACACACAGACACATATCACACACACACACACAGACATTATGATTACGCTGTCATAACACTGGATGATTTTCATTACAAAGGCAGCCAGATAAGAGGACTGGAGGAAGCCGGTATGGGCTCCACCATCTCATTTCGCCTTCATAGAGAGACATTCAATACTAATAAGAACGATAAGCGGATGGACTTTAAACACAGGGATCTGGTGTCTCTTCTCACCTGCGGTAAGGCTGCATGGTGCGGAGCTA
>OLKM01000025.1:132398-152398 GCA_900291075.1 Melanogrammus aeglefinus | reverse complement strand
AAGGAAAACTCCTTAAGGGATGACCGGTCTTGATGTAACATTGGGAGACTTTTGCACGCGGAGCGTTGCTGTTGGCGCGTTCACACTGATCCAGGAGTGAGGAGTCATTGATGTCACACGCGCACCTACAGGGTGCCAAGCCGCATGGCAAACAAATGTCGTGACGGGTCGTTTTGAACGAGCACTTTAATTTTGGTTTAATGCCAACTCATGAAGACTGCATGAAAAGAGCTGCCGCACCCAACTGAAGGTTATCAGAGCATTGGGCTGCCATACGTTCTTTGAAAGTGTATAATTTGTGGTAGGTTTATTTGTTTTTGTCTTAATATGAATGTAAGCATATTCACCCAACAGTATTAAGGGGTTTACAAGTGTGACGTTGTTGATACAGAATATGTGGGAAAAAAGTCGAAAATCCTATCAAGTCTATTCTAAAGCATATGCTGCTTAAACTGGTTTTGTAAGTGACCAATGACACAGATCTTATGTGAGACATGAAGTTATAGAAAATTGAGAATAGCTATTACATTATTATTAAAAAAGAATGTAATAGCTATTGATCTAAAGCACGTGGAAAAAATCTTTTTCTTTCTATTTCCATCCAAATGTTCATACATCATAATCATCGTCATCCTCTGCCTTGCTTACTTTCTCCCTTTCTTCCTCCCTGTCTCATTTGCAATGGTAAAAGTAACATTTAACCCCCGTCTCCCCCTTCTCCTCCCTCTTTTTCTTTTGATTGGTCGACAGTTTGCGTAATTCAGGTCTAGCCGAAATATGACCTCAAACCAGATGAACACTTGTATTGATCACATGCCAATTAATATGCAGTTAAACACCCATAACCCCATTAAAGTTTTACAGCATCATTTCCATGCTAATAAAGCCAGCTTTGGCGGACGGCTGGACAGGAATGACAACCAGTGTCTCTCTCTTATTCCTCGGAGGAGCGGTGGAACGGCGGGCGCTCAGACGCCGCTCCCAGCCACCGCTGCTCTTGACATTTCCATTAAATCACGGTGGGGGGGGGGGGGGGGGGGGGGGACTCGGCCCGCGGACACACCGCCTGGCCTCTGCCGGAAAGGAGGAAATATCCTCACACGCAGGATGGACGGATAGACAGGTAGATAGACAGACAGGCACAAAGACATAGAGAAAGTGTTGATAGGTAGACAGGCAGATAGACAGACAGGCACAAATACAGAGAGAAGGGGCTGACAGACAGACAGGTGGACAGACAGACAGGTACAGAGAAGGGGCTGATAGAGAGACAGGTGGACAGACAGGCAGAAAGACATAGAGAAGGGGGCTGATATGTAGATAGGTGGATTGTCAGCCAGACAGGCACAAAGACATAGCGAAGGGACTGACAGACAGACAGGTGGACAGACAGACAGGCACAGAGAAGGGGCTGATAGATAGACAGGTGGACAGACAGACAGGCAGAAAGACATAGAGAAGGGACTGATAGGGAGACAGGTGGACAGACAGACAGGCACAAAGACAGAGAAGGGGCTGAGAGGTAGACAGGTGGATTGTCAGATAGACAGGCAGAAAGACAGAGAGAAGGGGCTGATAGAGAGGCTGACTGGCAGATAGACAGGCAGATAGACAAATAGGCAGATGGATATACAGACAGATGGACATAGAGACAGGGCTGATGGAAAGACAGACAGGCACACAGAGAGACAGGAAGAAAGATAGACTGGGGCAGCTAGATAGACAGGTAGAAAGAGATACAGACAGGGCAGATAGATAGACAGGTAGAAAGACATACAGACAGGGTAGATGAATAGATAGGTAGAAAGACAAATATAAGGAAAGCAGGCAGACAGGCATGCAAGGTAGGCAGACCGATAGACAGATAGATAGAGGACAGATAGACACAGAGATTGATCTTGAAGCCATATATAACCTAAATATCAATAGGTTTTGAGCAAGCAGTTTGAAATCCATAATGCAATCATGTTAGTGTTTGATGAGTCGATCAAGAGAAGATTGTTCACATGCTTTTGATAATGGATCCATTGTTTTTTCTTATGTTTAGCCAGTAGTATAGCCAGATCTCATTGCTGCTCATAGTTTCTCTCGTTTCTGATCATGACATAATAATCAAACAATACTTTTGTTTGTATGGGCCTCTCGCACACTCTCTCTTGCCGTTATTTATGCCATTGAAGACAAAGTAATGAATCATTCAATGACAGAAATAATTCTTCCATCTAATGAATCAATCCAGACGTAGCTTTATATCTTATTTGTGTGTGTCTGGATAAAGTCGTTTTATTCTGTGGTTCCCCGTGTCTGTATACAGCTTCAAAGTGGCGAGTGAGGGCCACTATACTCTGTGCTGACAGATAGTCCAGGGGCCACATGGGTCCAGGGGCCACATGGGTTGCTACAAAGAACCAACAATGCCTGCTCGATTCCCCCATTGTGAGTCAGGCATTCCTGCCAGCAGGTGTTGTTTGTCTTGGTTTTTATATTTTTGGTTATTGCCGATGTATATATATAGAGAGAAAGAGAGCGACAGAGCGAGGACAGAGAGGCATTGTCTGTCTGTCTGTCTGTCTGTCTGTCTGTCTGTCTGTCTGTCTGTCTGTCTGTCTGTCTGTCTGTCTGTCTGTCTGTCTGTCTGTCTGTCTGTCTGTCTGGTATGGGGACAGACAACGATAGAGGTCTTATTGTTTGATTCTGATTCCTGCAGAGAGGATTGAGAGGTTCAAAGAGGGAAGTCCACCGGCAATGGCTTTAATCATGTGCTGTAGCCCCCTCTACAAGTCCAGGACAAGGCTCCCATTCTCCCCCCCTGCATGTATGTGTGTGTGTGTGTGTGTGTGTGTGTGTGTGTGTGTGTGTGTGTGTGTGTGTGTGTGTGTGTGTGTGTGTGTGTGTGTGTGTGTGTGTGTGTGTGTGTGTGTGTGTGTGTGTGTGTGTGTGTGTGTGTGTGTGTGCGTACATAAACACTTACACACACCAACATACATACGTACATGTGTGTGTGCATCTGTGTGTGAACAGATGTGCATGTGTTTTGCGTGTCCACGGATGCGTGTGCGTGCCTGTGTGCGCATGCACAGGCGGGTGCGTGTGTGTGCGCATGGGAAAAAAAGCTTGGAAAAAAAGCTGAGCGTCTCAGTATGCGCCGGGAGATTCTCCGCTCTGCGTCTTGGACGATGGTTGTTTTGCTTCGCCTCAGCGCCCTCCCAGGCATATCCTTTCATGAGGTCATCGCTATCTGCCTAATAGACACTCAATCTGTATTTATTCTACTCTGCCTCCAGAGGCGGTCCCAGCATATATATCTTGCTATTTAATTCAATTCGTTTAAAAGACTTCTCCACAGGCATATATGCTGTAATTAATGCGTGCAATTAGGGACAACATAAATATTTGATGGCTTCCTGCATCCCCTGTGGATCTGGAAAGTTTTATGTATTCAAATGCATCAGGCTTTTTATTTTTTATTTTTTTACAATGTTTTGATGCTTTTTTTTATGTCCGTAAACATCTTGAAATAGTTTTCCTCACAGTGGCTGCACTTAAATATAAGGGGAATGTCCTTAGCGATAAACATCATAAACATGACTCGTGTATTTTCGGCAATGGTTATTTACGTTTGCGTTTATTTTACTTAACAAGGTCACCGATAGGCTACCGATAATTCGAAAAAAAGAGAGTCAAGCTCTTTCTCTGTGAGGGTAAAAAAAAAAGAAGTGTCTTCTTAAAAGTGTGCAGGAGTCAGGGTGAATCCATGGAGCACACATTAAAGTGAGTGCATACACAGGGATGATGTGCAACTTTTTCCGGGGGAGCGTGGCACAGCTATACTGCAGCGAGGTGCAGCAGCTTGAAGTCGGCAGTAAACAGAGCCACGAACAGCCGATGAAACGGCAAAGAAGACTGGCAGGAGCCTTCGTTTCTTATGCATAGGCGAGATTCTGTTTTGTCTGGCTGCGCTTGTGTGAGTGTGTGTGGTTTTGGGGGTGGATTGTGACTGTTTGAGGTTGTGGATGATTGTTTGTATTTATGTTTGTGTGGGTGTGTCTGAGTGTTTACTTTGTAGGTGTACGAACGAGCCGATACAGAGGCACGACAACAAGATACTATCATCAGAATCGGGCATATCCAAAAGGCCATACGACAACATACCATTCTACCCGTAGAACGGTATGTTATTGTCTGCCCATTAGGCCAGCATTGCACACCTAACCATCCCTCAAAGGAGGGAACTGCTCTGTGGTCCTTCTCAATGCTCTTTGATTTTGAGAGGAGTTTTCCCTTGCCCTCATGGGCTTAGGGTTAGGGGGTGCCATATAATTGGGCCTGTGAAGCCCATTCAAACGGTGACTGTAAGGGCTACCAGTGTGTGTTGATGAAGCTGTTTTGCTGGTTTGCTATGACCCCAGGTTGGTTATTGATATTGTCTACGCGAGATATAAATCAGCCATCATTTATGTTCAACTCATCCCCTCTTTGTGGTGTCTGCTCATTACGAAAATTAGACAGTGGGCGAGCCATTGACATACGTCCCATTCCAAACAAAAGTTTAGTCTGACACAAAACTGTGTATACAAACTGCAATGGTTAGTTAGTTAGAAAAAAAATACACAAGTCTGTGTTATCATGCCAATGCACTACCAGAATTATTGAATGTTAAATGTTAGGTTAGCCTGAGCATGGTGGTGAATTTTGGATTGAATTATGGATTTATTATTGCTTAGAAGCACTGGTTGCAATGGACTGAAATTTAAAAGTTATAGTATCGCTCTACATTCATTCATACAACTGAGTACGGAGCACTAAATGAAGTGAAAGCTTGAATGCATACCAATTAGTAAAAAACACAACCTCCTACTTCACTCAATTCTGAGTCACCATCTTTGCTCAAAGCGTCTACTAACCTAAGTCCACCTAAAACCACCTAACTAGGGCAGTTTGTACTGCCTTGATGTCGGACAAAGCAAGAGTACAGGTATGGAGGCTGCCCAACCCTCAATTTTGAATATAATGGAAGTCAATGGCTCCCCAACCGGCCAATTTCAGAATGTGTTTACAACGAATGACAGGGTGAGTGGAACAACAAACAGGGATTATTTATATCTTGACATAGATTATTTCATTAAAAACCGAGGGGTCTCAGCGAACCAGCCAAATTCTTTGATCACACCTGCATGTTTTGGTACACTTTACCTCCAATGCATAAATAATAAGAGGGTTGGTTCAGCAGCCATATAAGATATATGTGCACGGTTAACCTGTGTGTTTACAGGATAGAGAGCATAGCAACAAACTGCATTTTGACGGTGTTTCGATGTCTCTAAACGGCTTTGTAAATATGACTTTAATACTTGTTGGCGTAGAGTACATCCTCAGTACTTTCCATATAATTATTTCCCTCAATCGGTGAATGTAAACAGTTCCTTCCCTTTGCTCGTCCTCCCCTGCATGTGGGTGTAAAGGAGGAGTAGTCTATATGAGCACAGGTCACGACTCCTCCTTGCCTGACAGAGGGTGCAGACCAATATTATAATAAAACAATATTACAGCCTCGCCCACTCTGTCCTGAGCAACCTTATGATGAGCATCATGGCTGCTTTTCTAAAGTAGCATTGTGCCACTGTTTATTTATCTTTTATCCACCCAAGCTTGGCTGCGTGATAATAACCTCAACTTTGAATTTATGAATAAATCCAAGATCCCAAAGGCATTAATAATGTTAGGTATCACAGTGGCTTATAAAAGCTCAATCCATTGTGCATGAAAGCCTAGCGAGTCTAATAAACCTCATGGTGTTTTGCGTATCATAACGGATGTAGGATGTGGTCAGGGTTCGTCTTTTTGGACGGATGATATATTATAAGTAAGGAAAGGATATATTGACGCAACCGCCTAGGGGTAACAGCCGCAACATAAAATGGTCCACTCCTACCTTGGCTTCCAAGAACATACTTAAATATTAGTAATACTAACGTAATGTTGCGAAAGCATTACCCCCCCTCCTATCGCTCCCCTCCAGACAGTGCTCCACCGCCTGCATGTCCACAATAGTACCGTATAGCGTAATATAAGGCCAGGCCAGTTCTGTTTCTCTTATCATCGACATGCACCCAATAAAACAATCAGTTTTTATCTTGCTTACGCACCTGTTTCTTGACACCTGAGTCGCGTTGTCCTACCTTGCAATCCATTTGATGGTTGCATTTTGACCATATCGTCTTCACCTCCTCTACTTGTCACCAGATGTTTCCACAGTTTTTCTCTAATGTCACTATGTTTAATCCCCTGACTATAACCACTAAATAAGACTGAAAGCAAGGGAATGCAATTAATTAAATTAATTAAATGCAAGTATTTTTTTGTCATATTTGATGAAATTCTCTTTACATCCCGACAGCAATCAAAACTCTGGTAGATGTGGCTGCAGCAGACCTTTAATAAGCCCGGACAATAATTAATTTCAACCTGAATGAAATACTTGCATGCGTTCCGCCCGTGTGCTCATTGTGCAATACCAATGTCTTCCACCAGGCTAGGCAGACCTGTTGCCAATCCGATTCTTCTCATATAGTTAAGAATCGACTTTCAAGATTCTTAACTATATGATCAGTGGCCCTTTTAATAGACTGGTATTAAACATGTCTGCATGGCCTGCCTCAAACCCACAGTTACCTGGCAGTACTCCCAGCTTCACCCAGCCTTCAGAACAAATTGATTGCAGATTAAGTAAATCGGTGGCCTACTGTGTGACGTCTGTGTGAAATGTTGATGTGAAAACACTTTCAGGCATCAATATGTTTGGTTTATTCAACGTATTGTATGCTTCAAAGTAAAGGACGAAAACACGTAACATTTGTCTACGAGTGCCGAGACATACAGAGGGTCAAACAGTTGGGTAGACAGACAGGCCGAGAGACAGACATATCTATATATCTACCGTAAATCCTCTAATATAGGCCCGGGCCTTTATTTCACTCAAGTGCATCGCGGTCCAGGCCATTAATGGAAGGAGGCCAGAATTAGAGACAGGCCTCTATTTCTATTCGAGCAAAACAGACTACCAGTGGAATTAATAAAAACGAGATTTTGTGTCTATTTGAACCTATAAAATACTAGGTTCATTTATTGAAAAATTACAGTTACCATAACGGTATACAGAACAAATACCGGTAATTCAGGCTAAATTCCAGTGTAGTAGATATGGTAAACAAAAAACGTAGCAAACATAACCGGTAGTGCATTGTAAACACTTAACCATACATGGTGATAATTAGGCTATTGATTCATAACAAAAGGCAACTTACAGGTTTAAACACCTTACCGCGTACGTTACGTTAGCCTACCGGTGACTGAAAACTGAAGTCTCACGTTCGAGTCAAGAGCGAGGTGATGACCAGGCTACCGTAGCTATGGTTTGGATTCGTTAGCAAACATCACCCCCCCTGTGTTACTTTTATGTTACTATCACAAGTATATTGTTGAGGCCTGCCCAGAAAAAACGTTGGTTCTAATATAGCCCCGGCCTGTATGAGAGACCGGCCATTATTTACCTCCTCCGACAGCGAGACCGGCCAATGTTAGAAACCCGGCAGCTAATGGAATACAGGCCAATATTAGAGGATTTACGGTATCTACGTGTGTCTGTTTAAACTCAACAAGTCGACATATGGTCACGTCAGCTGAACCGGGAGTGTGTGTGTGTGTGTGTGTGTGTGTGTGTGTGTGGGTGTGGGGGGGGGGGGGGGGGAGAGCCGGGGCGCCATGGAAACGAGGACAAAAACATAAACTGAAGAAGAAGTGGCGGTGGGGGTCCCAGTGTGAAGAAGAGCGGGCGACCCGCCAGCCTCTCGGGGAGCCGTTCTACATTTCAACGACATGATGGACGACACAAGTCAGTTTTAACCTTAACAACCAATCAGCGCATCAGCAACTTCCCTCCCTTCCCCCACGCGCAGGGGCACACTCTCGCTAAGGGCACCCCTCACATTTTATTTCCTTCAAATTTGGGTGATATTTGGATGGCGCGAATGTGTGTGGGAAAAGGTGTGTGTGTGTGTGTGTGTGTGTGTGTGTGTGTGTGTGTGTGTGTGTGTGTGTGTGTGTGTGTGTGTGTGTGTGTGTGTGTGTGTGTGTGTGTGTGTGTGTGTGTGTGTGTGTGTGTGTGTGTGTGTGTGTGTGCGTGCGTGCGTGCGTGCGTGCGTGCGTGCGTGTGTGTGTGTGTGTGAGGTGCAGTGACTTATCTCATCTCAACAAGGGGCTCATTTGAGGGACGTTGGGATTATGTCCCGCCTGGTTATTTAGTGTAATAAGCACCCACTCAGAGGAGAGTACTTCACATTAGCCGCTGGTTTAACCAACTTGTCACAGAGATGACCTTGCGGAAGAAACAAAAGCCTGGGGCTGAAAAAAATATATAATATAAAATTTGAGAAAAGTAAGCTCTATTAGCCGGGGTGATCAAATAACCTTTTACTCTCTGAATGGATACATTTTTTTTATTAATCTTGTTCAGTCATCGGTAACACTTTACTGCTAAGTATAATCAAATTGCAACTTACGATACTTCTTGTGTGCCACTCGGCATTAAAGATAAATTAGAAGTATAAATTAAGGTAAGTGGCATTCTAAAAGGTGTGCTAAAAGGTGCTAATGATTCTCAACACTCTGGTGAGATTTAATAATATACATATCTCGACAACTAAGCAATTCATCAATGTCATAGAGATTAGTGTTTAATTCTGTCAAAGCACAATTATTCTTCCAATGACTGCATGCAATGAGCCTGAAAGCATGATTATTGAAAACCAATGGGTCAGTTCTTGGAGCATGTTGCAGCATTTATGAAAGGCTCTTGCTGTATCAGCGGGGATGAAAAACAAATGATTAGAAGCAAATGAATTGATCCAGCCAAGATACTGTTTCCTGGCCCCGATATTTGTGGCATGTAGCTCTGTTTAGCAGGAGCACATGTGACATCCAGGCTAGACTTCCCAGAAGGCTGACAAAAACATGGCACTCATCCCAGAATCAATTATTTTTCAAAATTGGGTTTCATTACAAAGAATTGTAGTCTGTGAGTGCACCCATCAACAGGGCGACATGGGAGGCCTCAAACAAAAGTGCCAAAAGTGTTTTTGCTCTACTCTGTTATGCGGCTTTCATTCTTTTCCATAGGAAGTGCCATGCGGGATTGATCGAGCATACTAGAGACTATTAATTGATTCGTGTTCTGTAGCTTTCTGCCTTATTAATCACCATGCTATCAATTAAGGCGGTGCAGGCTGCTAACTGCATTAGCCACATATATCATGCTATTTATGTCTGCCACGCAGAGAATGGTTCATTACGTCTAACATGGCCCTCTGGCAGTAGACAAGGCTCCGATTGACCTCTACCTAATCTACTTTAGATGGAGGGTAACCTAGTTGGATGTGCACATCAACGGAGCCTCCCTGCCTCTATAACTGAAAGCCTACCTGTCCTTGATTATAATAACAATACGATAGAGAGAGAAACCAGGATATTCAGTCCTTTTATGCATAAGCCTTTTATGGCATGCTCTGAGCTAACATTTGGCAAGCTATTGCCAACCTACTGTATTGCACTTTAAAGCACACTTGGATGGCAAACCCAGTTGGAAATATCATGGGTATTTCTTTAATAAATTGTGGTCCGATGGCAATAGCAATGGTTATGCATTCCAAGGGAAGTACTCTTTCAGATGTGGGGCTGTGGTGGTACTGCCACGCTCCCCTGTTGCATGACCCCCTCCTCACCGCTTCTCCCCCGGCACAGGCGTTGCATCACGAGCCCTGTGATTAAAGGGTGGGGAGGCGGAGAGCTGAATCCTGAATTCGGGTGTCTCGTCCTCAACTTTTCTCGAGTACTGTGCAGCGGCACGCTTTTATGTAGCTAGACAACTGCCATTATTGTTTTATTTTCCTGTCAGTCGGTTCTCTGTCTCTGCTATATGTTGTGGCAGAAAAAGCAGCCACTACTGTATGTTTCTCTCCCCGCTTACCACTCAGCCACAGAGCTGTTCTTCGTGGTCCTCCCGATACTATCGACACCTTTTGTAGCTCGTGATTTATTCCACCCCATCTTCTAGACAAACACACAAATACACGTATGCAAACAAGTACACAGTGTGTTAAAAGATATGTGCAGAAGTGACACCTATTAGTAAGCAATCTGAGTGTTTTCTCTTTCTTTCTTCCTTTCTTTTTTTCAACCTTCCTTATCTCTCTCTTTGTCTACTTCTCTCTCTCTCTCTCTCTCTCTCTCTCTCTTTTTCTCTCTCTCTCTCTCTCTCTCTCTCTCTCTCTCTCTCTCTCTCTCTCTTCCTCTCTCTCTCTCTCTCTCTCTCTCTCTCTCTCTCTCCTCTCTCTCTCTCTCTCTCTCTCTCTCTCTCTCTCTCTCTCTCTCTCTGAATATATTGCTGTCTCTCTCTCTCCCTCTCTGTCTCGTGCTGTTTTCTCATTTCCATTTCCCCTGAAAGCTCCTTGAGGTAACCTTCTCTTCATTTACAGAATCTGCAATGCAGACCGACTTCATTTAGCTGGTTGCTGTGCGGGCTGGGTTGGGTGGCGTATGTGGCGGGTTGAGGTGGAGACGGTGCTGGTATTGATGGTGCTGGTGGGTGGGGACCAGGCTGCATTATTTATGATGAGACAAAACCGACAGCTAGTGACAGCCACCCAACAGGCACGAGAACAGCTCTCTTGCATCGGAATGAAGCAATCAAACACATCTGTGGAGTTGCCAGCCCCCCAGACCACCACCAGCTTTGAACCTGTGGGAGGACGAGCTCAAGAGGGAGGTCGGACCACGCCTTGTTTGCCTTTGGCACGGTAATGAGGTAATGGGCAGGAGTGGTTTTTTTCAGGGAAAAACTCAAGAATTTGCAAAGAAAATGAAAAAGAATAACATTTCTGTCCCCGGTGAGTTATAACTTGGGGGTGGCAGAATGAGAAAAGAAAAGAAAATCTCTGGTACAACCCGAGCAGGCAGCAGCAGCAGCAGCAGCAGCAGCATCATTTCTCTCAGTTACAGACCAGTCTGTGGCATTTATATGACTATAACCAAATAGCACCGTTCCATTATCAGCCGCTAGTGGAGCCACTCCATGTTTGTCTGGTTTTCTCCTTAACCCTGTGCAGTCGGGGGCTGCACTGGCAGACAGATGGGAGAGAGGGGGAGTGTGTGTGTGTGTGTGTGTGGGCGGGGGGGGGGGGGGGTTCTCTGCAACGTTCACGTTGTGGAAAATGAATAAGGCATGAGGACAAAAGTGTTTGGTGCACACTGGGGTCTTTCCAATGGTCGACAGGAGGGTGGAGGGCACGGGGGCGGTGGTGGTGGTGGTGGTGGTGGCAGCGGCGGTGGCGGCGGCGGCAGCGATGGCGGCGATGGCGGCGGCGGCGGTGGAGGTGGCGGTGGTGGTGGTCGCAGTGGTGGTGTATGGTAATGGTGGAGGGGACAAGGAATGAGAGATGGGAGATTGGGTTGAGGGGTTGAGGAAGGTGTGAAAGACAGGAACAGATACACGTGTGTAGTTGTGTGTGTGGTGGGGCGGGGAATAGGTTGGCAGGGCCAAATGTGCCGAGAAATCCCAAGTTTTCAAGCTCGGTATGCAAGGCAAGGTGACAGAATCCTGAGAAGACTCTTAAATATTAAACGCTGCAGCCACCTGCGCGTTCCCTCCCCTCTTTTCCCCACTTTCACTCTCACCGTTCAATAATTGAGGACGGTTGTCGAATGCCCTGATATTTCTAAAGTGTGCAACAGAGCGGCGCTCGCTATAAATTTGAATGTCACAAAACCTCATTGTTTTTTAACAACAAACACTCGTGGCTCTGAGATGTCCCCCTGGTTTCACTGTGTCTGTGGGGGTCTGGCTCATTCACCCACAACACTCTACCGGTGTTACCCCCATTTTTTCGAATGGTTGTTTTTCCCAACAAGTCCAAAGGGTTTACAGAGGATGTTACGACATATCATGCTAGCTTCACAGGAAACTTCACAACACCATCAGAGCCTAGGCAGGGACATGAAATAAATATAAACCAGAGTTAAAACATCTACTGTACCACTAGAGAGTGATTGATCTACTACATGACCCACAATGCTTTGCTAGTTGTCAAAATGGGCCAATCTGTCCTCTATTGAATCTGATGCCTTCGTCATCTCATTCAGCCTCAAACTGGTCTCGCGATACCAGATAGTCTGCAATCTAGCCGCCAAAACTGTGAGATCACCTAGAATAACCGATAAGCTTGTTGTTACATTGCTTATCAGTGTGTGTGTTGGTGTGTGCATGTACCATGCTGAGTGTGTTGGTTTGTGTGTTTGTGTGTGTTTGCAGGCTTGTGTGTATGCATGCACGCGTGATTGTGTGTGCGTACATGCATGTGCATTCAAATAGCAGTCTATGAATGCAGTTGATACCATTCCAATGTAGAAGAGTTTGAATTTGAAGAATCGTTACACTCATAACAGTTGGAATGTGTTAATTCAAAGACTTTTGTAGAAAACTGAAGTAACTGCTGTCGTTGGATTACACTCATAACAGTTGTGATTTGTTAATTCTAGGACTTAATTCTAAGGACCTGCTGCTGTTTGGATTACACTAATAACAGTTGTGATTTGTTAACTCAAGGACTTATGTGAAAACTGAAGTAACTGCTGTTGTTCTGTCAGACTTTATTTTTCTTTGAAATCTGTGAAAATATATTCCTGCTCTTTGTATCGATGTGCTGATTCAACTAGAGCGGTATGGTGCATAGACTAAATTACTTAAAATTAGACTATGCTTGTGGTTGAAAGCACACTTGTCATTTTGCTGATTGCATTATTTCCCCAGGAATAACCTTTAATTCCCAAAACGGATTTGAGCAATTTCTCTGGAGGCCCTTTTTGCACTGGCCTCGTTTGCTGATCAAAAGAGTTATTCTGGAACCCCCCCCCCCCCCCAAACAGCCCCTACCAGCCCCACATGGTTTGGGACAGATCTGGGATTAAATGGTTATCATTGATGAGTTACTTAGCCAAATTACAACTCTCTCTCCAGAGTTATCCTATGGTTGCTTGACTCTCCCACTCGATCTCCTTTCGTGATCTCATCGTGATCTCATTTGGAGGGTAATGAACAAATAAAAACACATATTTTGAGATTCCCTTCGTATTCGTTTGTGTTGTTGCTCTTACAAAGAGCAACATGTATGTCTGCTGCCGGATATGCCGTTGCAATGGTTAATAATTTAACCCTTTTCTCACAGATGATTTCTCTTGTCTTGAGCGCTAAGTGGTGCTGGACCAACAGCTCCCAGGAGGGTATACGTTCTTGACACGGCACAGTTTCTGAATGCCAGACGAGCGAATGCTTATATTTGCACAGGACCGGTAATGCAGACGAGTAAACAATGAATAGCAAAGATGTTAGAGCATGACCATAGCATTACAATCAGGGCCGCTGCTGGCCGTTTCGGTGCCCTACGCGAGCAGAAATTGAGTGATGGGTTATACAATTAAGAAAAACAACGGTGGGTCTCTTCATAACTAATTTACTTATTTTTTTAATTCAATAATGTAAACTTTTTTTTCTTTTTTTTTTTACAAACCTTAATTTTTGGTGCCCCCCCCCAGGTTCTTGGTGCCCCACGCACTCTGCATACTCTGCGTACTCTGGGTATAGGGAGCAGCGGGCCTGATTACAATGTCCTTATGTTTGGTTTGAGAGTATAGTCCAAAGAATCAAAGAATCCTGTGAACATTTGTATGAATACAAAGGTAACCTTTAAGAATCTAAGCTTGTGTCTGTCTTTGTCCTCCTTTCTCCAGTCACTCCACTTCTACTTTGTTTAATTGGGTTCAAGCAGAGGTGATCCCATACTTTTGTCTTCTTCAGTGCATTTTTGTTTCGGTTGTAAAGTTGCTGAGATCCACATCTTTACATCACATTGCGTGGCTTTGATTCATTCCGAGTGAATACAAGGAAAATAGTTTCCATTTAGAGCCAATAGGGACACATCTGGGTCACGGCGTATTGCTAACTCATTCCAGTGTTGTTGATGTGCCTTTGGGGCATGCCAATTTGTCACTCCTGGTTGCCCGTACACCAATAAATGATCTCACAGCATTTGCAAGAGTAAGTGAGAACGTCGTTGTTGATAATGTTTTTTCCTAATAGAGAATATTATATTTCAAATACAAATCATCCAGGGATATTGTAGACCGTTCTATTTACCAAATACTCCCTTTCTCTCATTTAAGTTTTGAGGCAGAAAAACGTCTTCAATACAAAGTGTTGTTCACAACCCATGAGAGGACACATCCAACAGACATAACAAGTAGGTGTAAAGAGTAAAATGTGTGACAATGTCTCCCGAAAAGAATAAGTGACAAATCGCTTTTTGCTCCATTCATGTCATTGGAGCACAAAAGAAGGTTCAATTGTTTCATGGACTGTTTAAAGACGGCAGGGCCCTGGTAAGTACTCTCCCTGTCAGTCACAACGCGGAGGTTTAAGGTCCTCCGGGCTCTGGCAGGGCTGCCGCTGCGCCTCTGCGGATGAGGGTATAGTGAATAGAAAAAGATACCAAATGAGCATGCTTGTTCGTGTGCATGTGTATACATGTGTATGTGTGTGTCTGTGTGGGTGTGTGTGTTGTGTGGGTATGTCTGTGTGTATATGTCGGTGTGTGTGTATGTCAGTGTGTGTGTGTGTGTGTGAGTGTATGTGCGTGTGTGTATGTCTCTGTGTATGTATGTGTATGTGTGGCTGTGTGTGTGTTGTGTGTGTTCGCGCATGTGTGTGTGTGTGTGTGTGTGCGCGCAGTGTGTGTGTGTTGTGTGTGTGTGTGTGTGTGTGTGTGTCTATGTGTCCGTGTGTGTGTGTGTGTGTGTGTATACAGCGATTCCCTGGGCGCGCCCGCGATGAGGCTCGCTTTATACACATTCAGTAACTGTCAACAACAACAATCCCAGACGGAGGAAGCAGAAGGAAATGAGTGGCGAGCACGGCGGCAAGACGGGCAACAAATACAAACAGGATCCGGGAGAAAATGGTAATCAGTATAAACGCCATCATGCGCTGTACTCGCCAGTGCCGGATATATTTTTTTCTTCCTCCTCCTGCTTGTTTAGGCATTTGCTTTTCTTCTTTTTTTTTCCTCTCTCTTCCCTCTTTCTCCGTTTGTGTTTGATGCCCTGACGGACGAACAATGAGCCCATAGACATGTTGACATCACCAACTGGATACCCCCATTTCAGTGTGTGTGTGGCGCAACTCCCATCTCTCGCGCGGCGGCGCACACACGCACACCTTTTCCTAGATGGAGAGGAAAAGTCAACAATACCAGGAGCTCTCTGTAATTGAGCACTCCATCAATTTTCCGAGGATGGCATCGCCGTGGAACCCTTCTCTTAAATGTTAATCCCCTGCCGTCTTTCGCTCTTCTTCGTGGGAACTCGTTCCAATGGGCCCCTAAAGCCCTAGCAGCCCTGCACGGGTATGTGTGTTTGTGTGTGTGTGTGTGTGTGTGTGTGTGTGTGTGTGTGTGTGTGTGTGTGTGTGTGTGTGTGTGTGTGTGTGTGTGTGTGTGTGTGTGTGTGTGTGTGTGTGTGATGTGTGGGGGGGGGGGGGGTGAGGGGAGGTCTAGCGGCTCTCTGTTTAAAATGTCTCGTTCATGTCGCCCCTGTCGGTCCTGAATGATGTGAGACATAGAGGTCATCAGGGAGGCAGGACGGGGTGGGGTGGGGGTGGGGTGGGGTGGGGGGTCCTATGAGCTCTCTAATGAAGTGGGGAGTGAGCAGCGGTGTGGGTGGGGTGGTGCGCCGAGTGGAGATGCGCTCGGCGCTGTCAAGGCGACGGCTGCCGCTGACGGAGTCCTAATACCCGGGCTTTAAAAGAAATGAGAAGGAGAGTGAGGCTGGGGCGTCATAATCCCCCGCTGGAAAGGTTTTCCATCTGTCACCGAACGCGGTGACCGGCCTCGCGTGATTTCCCCACAGGATTTACAGACAACACGAGCGCACACACACACACACACACACACACACACACACACACACACACACACACACACACACACACACACACACACACACACACACACACACACACACACACACACACACACACACACACACACACACACACACACACAAACATACAAACACATACACACAAGAAGAACGGCTCCTTCTAATATCACCCACCTGTGAGAGGCAGACAGACGGACAGACTGGCAAGCTGAGAGGCGGATAAACAAACAGACTGGTAGGTAGCCCAAAAAGCAGACAGGCAGACTGGTAGGTACCCCGAAGAGTGGACAGACAAAATGATGGAAAGGCAGACAGACAAACTGCATACAGACAGACAGACTAACTGGTTGGCAGATAGACAGATGGACAGACAAACAGACAGGCATACAGGCAGACAGCCGGACAGAAGTACGAACAGGCAGGCATGCAGGCCGACAGTTAAACAGACATGCAGAAACAGATAGACTGGCAGACAGACAGACGGACAGACAAATACTGATACAGGCACACAGACACTGAGGGAGACAGACATGTAGAAAAGAAGTAAAGCAGACAGGTAATCAGGCAGGCAGACCTGCAAGCTGTCATAGGAAGGAAGCCAGCCAAGGATGCAGGTACACAGGCAGTCAAAAAGACAATCAGACAGACAGGCTGGCAGATAGGAAGACTGACAGACAGTCAGATGGTCAAGCAGCTGCAGCACTAGCAGTAACTCACAGAAGCAGGTGAACCATTTTATTAATTTAAGATGCTAAACCACCTGTAAATACAAACATAACTGCACGTATTTAGGGCATATTCGGTTAACATAAGAAGATAACTCACAACTTGTGACGGTCAAGAACAACATTAAACTGAATATGTATGTATGCTCTGTTTAATATGGCAGCTAGTTTGTTGTTGTTGTTGTTGTTGTCGTTCTGGGCTCACTGGAGCGGGTCCAACCAGACGTCTGCTGAATATATTGACACCCTGTATCAGCTGGGCGTATTGAGGTTTGATGGAGCTCTGTGGACAATAATAAACAGCAGTTTTGGTTACATGATATTCCACGCATATCACCATGGCGCACAATGGGGACCTTGGTCCATTTCCCTTGACTCGCAACTAGTTTTGTTTTCTGAGAAATAGCTAAATGCTGTCCCTGGTTGGCCTTGATGAGGGGCAACAGGTTTACTTTATTATTTGATTGACCTTTATTTAAAAAGGTTAGTCCCAGTGAGAGCCAGACTCTCTCGTCCAAGGAATACTGACCTGGACAACATGTGAATATGAAGGTCAACACAACCTTCAACAACACTTAGAAAGGATTTCACAAATGCATCGCAGTGTGGATCTTTGTTTTCAAGTACCTGATGAGTTAGAAATGCTTTTGCAGATTTTCTTGGGCTTCATGGTATTCAGCGATTGAAATATGCATTGCTTGTGGCTTCAGCCGGAATGTGATTAAAATCTTGTTATTAAATATAAATACAAATATTTTAATCAGGTAGTTAATTAAATTGGTTACTTGGCCTAGATTCTAGGTGCAGTCTCACTCAGTCCTAGCCTGGGAACCAGATGAATCTTAATAGTTCATGTTTTATTTGCTCTGGCAGATGGTTTCGCCCCCCCCCCCCCCCCCTCCTGTTCAGACAGATTTCCTGCGGACTTGGCTCAGGTTGGGCCAATCACAACTGTGTATCTAACATTTTCGTAAAAAACCAAGATGGCTGCAGCTGATGTGGAAAAAGTATTTTGCAGTGTTGCAACAGTATGACAGTAAGACAAACTGGCCTTGATTTTCTCCAGAAGAACAACACACAACTTTTGAAGAAGTACTACTTCCACTTGCTATATACTAGGGGTGGGAATCTCTTGGCACCTCACGTTTCGATTCGATTCCGATTATGACGTCAACGATTCTATTCTGAAGCGATTATCGATGCATCTCGATGCAACCATTTTTTTCTATGTACATTTCCATGCGTGATTTTCAAAAATATATATATACACCTGGGTTTGCTACTCAGAGCTTGCTAATCACTTCCTACTTTTGTGATGATCATTAAAGACATCAACAGATGAATTCACTTATCTAATATTTCATAAGAGAGAAAGCTTTTGTCACAAATATGACTTTCTATGAACAAAGCAATAATCAATGCAGCTTGCATTATAACACAATATGGAAGCATGCAAAAAATAGGTTTCAGTTTTATTTTATTTCTAATCTTTCTTTTCTTTGTCATTAACGGAAAAGCTGCTCTTGAATTAGAAGGAGTTATTGTGTCTGGCTGTGCGTTTGTGCGCATGCTATGCGTAGGCTGAATCACAATCATGTCAAGACAAATCAGATTGCCCAATACGCACTGAAGATGAATTGAATATTTTTAAAATGACAAAAATTATCCCTCTCTGGCGAACAGAATGTTGCAGCAGGCAAAAAAAAATAATAATATATATATATATATTTTAAATTCTGATTATTAATTTATCTGCATCGAGACAGAAACGTTCTAGCGGTGCATCGAAGAATCGATTATTTTTCCCACCCCTACTACATACTCTATACAGTTGAACACACATACCCAATGGGTTTGGGGTTTGAAAGGCTACCTGTTAAAGCAACCTGTTCTTGCCTTATCTGAAATGGGACAACATTCAAGAATGTTAATGAGAAGGCAGCGGCTCATGGCCTTGAAATTATGTCCGTCTGACACGCACCCTTGAGACGCAGTGCCGGCTGAGGAACCAGAGTGTGCTGTGCCGTCCATGATTATGCACCTTGACTGGCTGGCTAGAGAACCCTGCTATCACTCTCTCTCGATCTCTCTCTCTCTTCTCTTATCTCTCGCTTTCTCTCTGCATATATCTGTTGCTGTCTCTTTCGCTGTCTGTCACTCGCTGTCTGTCACTCTCTCTCTCTCTCTCTCTCTCTCTCTCTCTCTCTCTCTCTCTCTCTCTCTCTCTCTCTCTCTCTCTCTCTCTCTCTCTCTCTCTCTCTCTCTCTCTCTCTCTCTCTCTCTCTCTCTCTCTCTCTCTCTCTCTCTCTCTCTCTCTCTCTCTCTCTCTCTCTCTCTCTCTCTCTCTCCTCTCTCTCTCTCTCTCTCTCTCTCTCTCTCTCTCTCTCTACCCTCAGCGACCAGGCTAAGAGCATCCTGCAACTTAGACTCTTTTGTTCGTATCGTCGTATATTTGTATGTTCTTGATTGGATTAAGGGCTCCTACGGTCACGCCGCTGACTCTTTCTTTCCCCTCTCTACTCCCCTCGTCCCCTGCCTCTCCCTCTGAACTGGATCTCCAGCAGTACAGTAAGCAGGAGGTTAACTCTGGGTAATGTACTGCACTCTGGGGCCCGTCACCAGAACCAAAGCTCAGCGGAGCGAGAGGGGGAAATCGACAGGGCTGGGAGTGTGGGCGGGGGGAGGTGGCTGGGGGAGCGAGGAGCAGGAGGGGAGGGGAGGAGAGAGAAGGATTGGGGACTAAGTGTTATGCGGAGACAGGCGTTGACCTCGTGGGAAAGGTACACACCAACCCCACCCCCCCGACACACACACCCCCCTCCTGGTTCATGAATCCACTCCAGATGGGAACTGGCAAGCCGGAGAGGCGGAAGAGAATTATATCGACAAGCTGTGCCTGGCGGGACCCCCGAGCCAGGCCATTAGCCTCGCCGCCGCTACCGCTAACGTAGCCACCGCCACCGCTGTCACCCAGGGAGTACCTCTCCAGCTCCCTGAGATTTCACTTCACCAGAACTGTCCACGTGAACTCTCCCTATGTCTCCCTGTCTAACAATCACTCTAACTCACTCTGCCTCTCTCCTTCTCTCTCGCTCTAATTCTCGCTCCCTCTGTCTTCCTCTCTCTCTCTCTCTGTGTCTCTCTCTCTCTGTGTCTCTGTCTCTCTAATTCTCCCTCCCTCCCTCTCTCTCGCTCTCTCTCTCTCTCTCTCTCTCTCTCTCTCTCTCTCTCTCT
>OLKM01000025.1:101547-124047 GCA_900291075.1 Melanogrammus aeglefinus | reverse complement strand
CGCCGACATGAAACAGAATCCAGATCTTTTGAAGTCGAGTGTCAAAAACATGACATTGACTTGTGAGGGAATAAGTAATGGCTATACCACTTGGGGTCCGAAAAGGGTTCCTCACGGATCTCCTGGAAGATGTTTGACATTTTCCCAGTTTGTAGTTGCTTTTAGCCTAAGTTTCGAAATTCCCATTCCCAGCAAATGAATTGTTAATTCATCAATTAAAAAGGACATAAGTGGTTTAAATAAGTAATACAGGCCATGAAGGCCTACTTTGTATAAATTAAAGACATAGGTTCAGGTTTTCGTTTAAAGGTTTCTTAAATCTGATAGGGGCTTTATGAATCATTGTAGTTTGTGAAAAATATTCAGTTTCTTTAATCTGTCAATTCCAAAATAAAAATTCTCATCCAAAAAAGACCACCCAAACTGCCAGTAGTCCCCAGACTGCCGGAGGGCTCACAGCACCCTGTGAATTGGAACGCACCCATTCCCCAGAGCGGGTGTAGAGTGGTTTAATTGTTACACTGATTCATAAATACCCCCGACAAATCTATCGTGGGCTTTGAGGATCTGGTGGTCTATCTCCCAAACTCCGCCCCCCATGTGAACGAGCGTTGAACCCACACACACGTACACACACACACACACACACACACACACACACACACACACACACACACACACACACACACACACACACACACACACACACACACACACACACACACACACACACACACACACACACACACACACACACACACACACACACACACACACATATACACACACAGAAAGGCCCTCGATCCTAGTCCAACTCCCCCCCCCTCCCTCAACCTTCCTCACTGCTCATTAAATGACTCATTTCTTGAGTCGCTCTAATGGCTCCTTAATTGTTTATGGGCCAATTTATTTTGTGTGTATAGAATCCTAACACACAGTCTTGGCATACAAACAAGTAATTATACGTTTGGCTGGATAGATAATTGGATGGGCCCCGCTCGGCGATAGATGAATGCATCTGTGGAATACCGCCTTTCAGACACGCTTTGTGGCTGGAAACTACAAGGTCTGCATCGCTGTGTCCAATAGGACCAAATCAATTGGAATATTTAATTTCACCCCGTTCCATTGGCTAATCAAACAGCATTGTTTTATGGTAGATAGATACAATAGAAAAGTTAAACATGTTCGGTGTGATTTGAGGATATAGGCCTATAGGCCTACAGGGCGCACGCGGAGCCAGTGTTGCACATGGGTTTCATTGCATAGGACACAAGCTAAAACCGCATTATTACAGGTTTAGTGTCACATTTTAATATACTCTACTCCCACTGGAAAAACTGCGTTCTACATATGATTGACATATTATGACAAATTCATAAACTCAGGGGTATGTCAAGCACCAAAAAACATTATAATAATGTATTTATATTGACAAAAAAAATACATAATGTGAATGATTAATCACAGAGGCTGCAATACATTCATCCTGGAGTCATTTTAATCAAAGAGGTCATCGGCATCCCAACTACACACAACAAAACATTATCAAACAAGGTGCTTGCATGGCGGAATATCACAAGCCTTTTTGGAGAGTGGCAGCCCCACCGCGGTATATATATATATATATATATATATATATATATATATATATATATTATATATATATATATATATATATATATATATATATATAGCAAGAGCTGGCGGCTTTTGAATTTTGAGAGAAAAAAACCTCTCTCTTTGTTTTTTCTGATGGGAAATCTTCATCAATGTATAGCAGCGCCAGAACTCCAACCTCGCGACCGCGTCAACCCTGCGCAGCCCCCCTCCGCTCGCCAGAGCATGAATGATTTATTCACGTGTCATTCCTCATTTGTTGAAACAAGGTGTCAACGTATTTGTTCTGTTGTGCCAGTCAAGTCTGTCGAGACGACTGGCGGAGGTATATCGGCGACGGGACAGGCTCGTCCTTGAACAGAGGGAAAGTCAATGTGGTAATTTGCTTTCCGTCGTCTTTTTTTTGCCAGTAAGGGCTGTTTTTTTATTTTCTCTGCTTGCTGTTTGTTGCTTGGGGCCGTTGGGTTGGGTGGGAGTAGGAAAAAAAAATGCAATTGCAGGAAGACAATGGCTTTTTGAGTCGTTCATAAAAGCCAGGAGGCGACCGCACAATGCTTGTGCGTGTGGCGTAGGCTTAGAGATAGTGAGGTGCTCTGAGGATGTTTTTTTGCGATGACATGATACACTGTCTGTTTTTTTTCCCTAACACTCTTTGCTCTGGGCAGCGTCTGCACGTCACGCACTCTACACATTCATGAATAATTAATTTGTCCATTTGGACTCTAATATCGGATTCAAACAAATTGGATGGCCCTGTCAGATTGTCAGGTAATAAGAAAATTGTTGGACAATCGATGTTTTTCAAATTGTCCATCCGAGGGCCTGACATAAAACCAACCTTTCTAGTTAACTGCCATAACTGAGCAGTTCATCAGAATGACTGACTTTGAAGTTTGCCCCTTAGCCAAGAACCACAACAGCCTGCTTGGCTTATCTTTTTGGCCACGGGATCTATTGGTTTAAAGACAATTTCCCCAGGTAGGCAAACATTAAATGAACATACACATGTACATATTGTAAAGCTATTAAAAGATTGTCAGTATTAAAATAATTATATATAAAACCTAATATAAATTTCCTAAAGGTTGATGTGTGCCGTTCTTCTCCAAAGCATTGAGCTGCAAATTTGCATGATTTTACACAGCACTATGCATTGGTGGTTTCTTTACCCGACCATCTGACACAGACATATGCAGGAAAACCTTCCTCTCTGACGATCCGAAAGCTTGCCTCTTGTGCTGCTAATCTCAGTTAAAGTTTTAGGATGCACATTTAGGATGAAATTAAACGTGATTTTCTTCTCCTGCGGTTGCGCAACCCGGTCTCACGAAAATACGTGACACTGTCACGTTATTTTAATCTATTGTTCGTGATCAGGGACACGTATTTTCAAAATTTTCATGTCAAAAAGCACAATTTTCAAACGGAGCTCCATACAGACCATTGATTGTTATATTGTTATATTGAAATTGTCTGCGATAACTAACAATATGACAGCTTTTGGCCACCCGTTTCTACTTAAAATTGCCTTTTGGCCAGCCGTTTCTACTTAAAATTGTCTGTGATAACTAACAATATGACAGCTTTTGGCCACCCGTTTCTACTTAAAATAGTCTGTGATAACTAACAATACGACACCTTTTGGCCACCCGTTTCTACTTTCGCCTTTGATTCTGAGAAATTGTAACAATTCACGGATATATTAAATGCAGGTGTGCTGCTCTGTAGGCAAACCGCGAAGGAAACAAGGGTAGCCGCTTCATCTGTTCTTTTTAGAATGGTATGTCTTGATGTTTATTGTACCTACCCATCTATTATCTTGTTCTTGGCTATGTGAATGAAAGTCTGCGTCGATGCCTAGCAAGTCCAGTGTCCGAGTGGACGTTGCCATGACATCTAGAAATCATACCGTATTTAATGGGTTATCATCAAAATGGATACATGAGTTTGAAAATTGTGCTTTTTAACACGAAAATTTTGAAAAAACGTGTCCCTGATCAGGAACAATAGATTAAAATAACGTGACAGTGTCACGTATTTTCGTGACACCGGCTTGGGTTGCGATAGGCTTTTGCAGATGAAGCAGGTATTTATCAAACCTGAAATAAACCACAACAATCGTGGTTTTTCTATGTTTTTGGTAAATGCTTGACTTCAAACATGGTTGGCTGGTCTCTTCGCTGCCATCACAGCTGTTACCACCAACATAGACTTTGTCTTCAAAGATCAAATTGATGTGCCTGCTCATGTCAATAGATACCGTCTGTGGTGAATAACTTGCTCCAGACTGTTTTGAGAATTTTATGCAGAAGGCAGAAGGTTTTTGGGGAGATTTAGAAGGTTCCAGTGGGCGTCTGTTAGACATTAGATTATTCATAGATCGTGGCATACTAGATGAGGGAAAAGATCTGGAGTAAATATAAGCCATTTTAAGTCCTGTAGGGATTTCTTTATTTTTAAATAAATTCTTCACAAGTACTTTTATTGAACAGAGGAGGATTTCAACCACACCAGAAACGAGACTTTAAAGTCCTGTTATATCTAAAATATCTAACTGCAGGTGTTTATACAACTTATTATGTTGGCTTCAGTTTTCATGTCAAAGCATTTACATTTTACAGATCCAAAGTCATTTAGCAGACACTTATTTTAAAAACCAGCTACACAAGAGGCAGTTTTATTTTAAATAATACTTCTATCTCTGTGATACATCTCAGAGATGGTTCACACCCTTCCCCCCAACATGAGAGCTCCAACAAAGTGCCCCAGTCAGTTTATGAGACATTCTGTTGCGGCACAGGGACTTTGCAGACTGTGGGAAGCTTTGCTAGATGCCTTTGCCTGACAAATCTTTTATTTAACCTAATGGATGCTGCTCCGTATTAATGTGTAATTTTATATGATACATCACAATTCCTTCATAATGCAGCTAACTGTAGTATTTCTGTGTGATGCATGCCTCCCTGAGCAGATCTATGATATTGTCGACCACTGGGCTGGGTCTTTAAGACGTGGATTCATAAATAATTAGATGTAGCGTATTCCAGTCGTGTTCCCCTGCATGTTTTGTATTGCATCAGTTAGTATGTTGTGATGGGATGGTTTTCAGGGTGTGTATAAACTCACACCAAGGATTCAGCTCATTCCCATTCATGCACAGACCGTGGCGAAGATTGACCACCCTCCCCCCCCCCCCAAAACACACCACACACACACACACACCACACACACCACACACACACACACACACACACACACACACACACACACACACACACACACACACACACACACACGCACACACACACACACGTGCGTGTGCAGACACATACACACACATGCACCCACTTAGCCAAACAAACGCACACCAAAACACCTTGGAGCGCAAACAAAGAATCAAACACACACACAGACACACACACACACACACACACACACACACACACACACACACGCACGCACGCCACGCACACGCACAAGCACACACACACACACACACACACACACACACACACACACACACACACACACACACACACACACACACACACACACACACACACACACACACACACACACACACAAACACTCACTCACACACATGTGCTTCAGTTTGGGTGAGCTTGTCCTCATCCTGTCAGTACCGAGGCCGACAGACAGGCCGCTGTGTTACAAAGGAAGTGGTATGGTCTGACCCCATGGGAATCACTAACTGCACACTGCTGAGGAAAGACAGTGAAGGTGAGAGACCGAGAAACAGAAAAACACAGAAAGAGAATGGACGAGAGGCAGACTGAGTACTGCAATACAGAGGGGAGAGAAGAGAGAGAGAAAGACAACGGTTAGTGGAAGCGGAATAGAGAGGAAGAAAGGAGTGTGAAGGGGTGTAAGTGTAGAGGTGTGTACATGAGTGTGCGTGTGTCTGTGTGTGTGTGTGTGTGTGTGTGTGTGTGTGTGTGTTGTGTGTGTGTGTGTGTGTGTGTGTGTGTGTGTGTGTGTGTGTGTGTGTGTGTGTGTGTGTGTGTGTGTGTGTGTGTGTGTGTGTGTGTGTGTGTGTACTGATGTTCCCCCTGCTCTCACAAACAAGACAAAACAGCATCCCTAAAATAAGCTCCAGCATCCTATCTTGTAAGGGCAAGAGGGATATTCAAAGTTTACGTTGCCAATATGCTTTTAAACCCCTCGGAAAGTTAGCCCCTAAAAGAGCGCACCCAATTCCTGACTGACTCATTCAATTAAATAGCGCAGAAGAAAACTGAATTGTAGAAACATCTAAGTTGAGCATTTTTTAAACAATGGCATTCTTGACAACCCATTATAATGTTCTTGCTTTCTGAATAAAATGAAACCTAATTAATTCAGTTGAAAAGTTGTTTCTTCTGTCAGGACAGCACATTGTCATATGGAAGCACACGCACAAAGACACTCACACGCAACAACTCACATTTCTGTTCTGAACAAACCTCTGCGGCAAACATTTTAAAATAAGATAAAATAAACCTTCAATCCCCGGAGGGAAATTCAGGTGTCATAGTAGCAATATCCCTGACAAGAGGAGAGGTTCAGGTCAGATTAAGTGACCTGAACTAAGATTGTTGGGTTGCGACAGGCTTTTGCAGATGAAGATTGTTTTGGTATTGTTTATTGATGATTTATTCTGTGCTTTTGATGATTTTAACTGCTGTAAAGTGTCCTTGAGTGGTGTGAAAGGCGCTTTCTAAATAAAATTTAAGTACAGTATTTTAAGTCATTTGTGAATTATTATGGACCTTTCTGTTGCTAATAAGGCTAATGCCATACATATGTAATACACATGAATGTTACTTCCTCATGAGTCCAGTAAGAGATAGAAAACTAAAGGCACCGGGCTTTGGACATAGAAAAGGTCTAATGCAGGAAGGGATTCAGCTTGGTTGTCCAATTATGATGAAAGGGACATTTGAAAAAGCTGACATCAGAGAGTGGGATTAACCATGAGTGTGTGTGTGTGCGTCAGTGTGTGTTTATTTCTATTTCTGTCTGAAGTCTGCCTCCGAACCATTTTAAACTTTCTTTCTAGCCTTTTACTTGATTAGAGACTTGATATGCTTTGCGAAAACAATCCCTGAAGAATTCCTCCAATTGAACTACTAACCGTACTACTAAATATATTTAAATGATAAAAAATGTACATAAAAATGTATTGCTACATGTACATAAGTATACCGTCAGTATAACGTTATAAAAGCATATAAAACCGTAGAAACTTTAGAAAAACATAATATATAAATTGTTCACAGCTAGTTTTAATAAGACAGACACCAATTTATAGATGTTTGCCTCCAAAAGTCATTTTAAGCAGTTTAGCACTACAGACTTCAATAGGATATTTTCTAATATGTATTGATGCAGTGCACCTAGATACGGTATTCCGAGTCTACAAAATGTACTAAAATTGGTTGAGAGCAACTTCAATTTCAAAAGCAACGTAATAAACAGACTGGTTGGGTTGCTGTCACCAGGCTCCAGTGGGCCAGCAGAGTGTAACCTGAGACCTGGGGGATTTGATTAAAAAAAATGCAGTTGTTTTTTTTTGCGAACATTTGGCAAAAAACCTTGTTAAACATTTGAATAAGGGCAGGCTTACAAATACATGCAGCTAGCATGTTGATAGCGGAGCGGGGTTTCTGAGCGCCCGAGGCCATCACAGCAGAGCGATTTGTACCCACGGTATCTCTCCTGACAGGGCTTCACATTTAGTGTTCCTCAAAAACGCCCAGAGTATTATGGTCTGGATAGCTAGGTAGATGGATGAATGGATGGATGGAGGGATGGATAGCATTAAAGTCAGTTATTCCAAAGTGCCACCACAGATATATTGATGGATAAGTGTTGGATGGATATATAGATAAACACAAACAACACACACATCACACACACACACAACCCCACACACCAACACATGGACACACCTTAAACCCAGTTCTAATGTCTGTATTGATGTTCCATTTAAAAAATGAAGGAAAAATAAAAAGGCTGCAGAATGCACCATTCAGCATGTGCTCATCGCGGCTGAACGGGGGGTGATGACAGCCTGGTGTTGTCCTGCGCGACCACAGAGATCCTCTCTGCCTTAATCTCCACGCTGGATTAAGATGTCACAGAGCAGGCTCGGACACCTCTCTATTCTATACGAGCCGCGCTCTCCGCTGTGAACGTATATATATATATATGAACGTATATATTTCTATTATATATATATATATATATATATATGTATATATATATATATATATATATATATATATATAGATTATACAATCTGCTTAATATTCCCAGACTGCAGCTCTGTGTCCTTCCGTCCTACCCTTTAATTGCATATTAAAAGGGAGGTTCTCTGATCTTGCACATTTTAAGGCGAACCGCCTGTTTTCCAACCTGGCCCGCTTACCGCACAGCGACGACCCAAGACGACACAAGCTATTTTGCTGGGAATTAATGATTGGTTATCGCTTTTAATTTATTTATTTATCTATTTATTATTATTCCTTTTCAAACATATCCTGTCGAGGGAAAGTGTTGATGCAAAATTGGAGGTATTAAGGATTTTTAAGTGGTCCAAAGAGATTAACTTCATTATCCATTCATTAATTTAAATAAAAAAAAGGAAGAAAAAGAAAATGAAGAAGGAGAGGAGCAAGAAATGTGGACGTGTTTTTGAATCCACACTGGGAGGACGATACCGGTGATATGTAAAACGACTGGAATAATTTAAACACAAGTCGATCTCATTTCCAGGCAGACAAATAGAAGGCGAGACAACAATATGCTGGAACGCCGACGTAATTACTTTTACAAACTAATTTCCTTCCTCTGCTGAATTAATATAAGTCATGGAAATACATTGTTATTCTGATATTTTGCAAAGCCCCCTGAAAATGTCGATCGACAAGCAAGATGCAGGAGGAGGACCATTGGTCAAATAGTGCATCAGACTCACCTTTCATTTGTCCTGATAATAGGATGAACATACATTGTATATAAAAAATATACAAGATGAATGCAATTAAAAACGATTCTACAGTGCATTTGCTACTCCAAGCAGCAGCATCAAACAGGTCCATTCAGGTGTCAACAAGACATCTCATATAGCCGTTACACAATACCTCCTAATTGCACTACCGCACCCCCCCCCCCCCCCCCCCCCCCCCCTCTTTAAGACTATCCTGTGTGACCTTTACTTAACTCTGAAACCACAGATGCATTCGCACAGAGGGCTAGAAATTTCAGGTTCACAAAATAAAAGCCCTCCCAAGTATTCCCAATCAACCATCTGGGTTTTGATAATTAGCAAAGGCTTGGAGAGGTGTGTAAAAAGAAAAAAAACGTAAGTAGGCAAGAGAGCTAGGAAAAATGCTGGGTTGGAACAACAACATGACAGGGGGACTCTCACTCTGTGAACCTGGGAGGATTATTTTTCATCCACCGCTGCTGTTATCCAGAGAAGTGTCACCTGACCACTCCTGTATTAGCATTTTTTCGACTGATTCTCCGCTCTCAGTCGAAGCACCGCGGGGGAGCCGATGAACTCTGACCCCGCTGGTGTGAGCGCCTCTGAGTTGAAGTTGTTTTTATTTATTTGTTTTTATTAATTCATTTTCTGCCGTGTTTCTCCCTCTCTCCCTCTCTCCCTCTCTCCTCTCTCTCCCTCTCTCCCTCTCTCCCTCCCTCCCTCTCTGTTATTGCGAGCCCATAAGCGGCGACCTTGAACATAGCGCTTAAGCATCACAGGCAGGGGTGGAGGATGTGGACGCTGTAGCGGGGGGCGCGTTTCGAGAGGCCGGGCGCTAACCAATCACAGGTAACGAGGCAGGGGAAGGCCAGCGGGAAGCCCCGCGGTCGTCGTTAAGCTCGAGGCGCGGGGCTTATGGGAGGTGGACACACAGCGGCGCGACACGTTCCGCCACTTCTCTTGATTCACTCCTGCTCCGTTACGAGTGTGCACTCTTCCTCTGCTATCTCCCTCTATCGCTCTTTAAACACTCTGCTTTTTATTTCCCTTCCCCTGCTCAATTGTCTGTGGGTGCGGTTGGGATCAATGTTTGTGTGTGTTTGTAGGTCTTAGTGTGAGTGTGTGTGTGTGTGTATGCGTGTCGGGGGAGGTCTGTGCCTGGATATATGTGTATTGGAGGGTGTGTATGGTGTTTGCAGGTTGTGGTGTGTGTTGTGTGTGTGTGTGTGTGTGGTGTGTGTGTGTGTGTGTGTGTGTGTGTGTGTGTGTGTGTGTGTGTGTGTGTGTTTGTGTGCGTGCGTGAATTTCATACAAATAAGTATTCACTGTAGCAAAACAACATATAATTGTAAAAATGTGGCAGTTGGGCAACTATGGTTAGACTGAGATGCTCAGATTTACTGAGACAGATTTAGAAAGATTCACATATTGCTCATCAACAGGAGGGAGTGATGGAGAGGGCAAGGGAGTGAGTAAGAAGGGTCAGAAGGAAGGTAGGAAGGAACCCTTGAGGGGGTAGGAGAGATGACGCATGGTGGGAGAGTGTTTCCAGAGGAGAAAGAGAGGGTGAAGAGAGGAGGATTAAAGGGAGAGATGGAGAGGGAGAAGCGTTGGATAGAGAACATGAAGGAGGCGATTAGGGGTGAGTAAAGGGGTGGTGGAGGAGGGGGGGAAGTGGTTTGGGGGTGGGGTGGGGTCTCATCTGTAAGCACTCGCCGAATGACTTGAAGAGTCTGATGAAGTAATCATACCCTGTGTTACATGGCCATAATATCAGCGCTAACACGCGGCTAACAATGAGTCCCTGGCCCATCAGTGGGCTGGCATTAATGACTTCTCCCACTCCTTTCTCTTCTGCTCCTCTCCAGCTTCTCCTCCTCCTTTCCTTCTCTACCTCCTCCACCTTCCGTTTTCTCGTGGGGCCTGCCCTATCTCTCTGTCTCTCTCTCATGCATCCCTCTCCTTGTCATTTGGTCATTATTGACTTAGGGCATCTTGCTAAAGGTAGACATTGAAAACCGGGAAGTAAACATTCAGAAATGTTTTAATTATTCTCTAATGTGTAACCAGGCTCTGTTACATGCCCTAGGTTCACAGATGTTTCCCGGGCCCATATCAGTGTAACACACGCTTTGTGTTACGTCTAGTCCCTCTATTTCATAATAATATTTTTATTTTATAATGCTAGGGTTGGTTGTCTGATGAGAAGGCCTTATCTTGGTACTCTGGGTTCAGAGAAATGGTCCATGTGTTGGTTCATGGTATGGTCAAATATACACAAACCACTGTGCAAATCGAAAAATATTCTTCTCAAAAGGTTTGTAGTCGGGAGGTCTGAGGTATTACTGCAGAGCAAACGACCGCAATCAATGTGCCGAAATTCTCCAAACAATGGAGTTTGAAAAAAAAAGAAAGGCAACAGAAGGAGATGATTGAGCAGATGAATCATCAGGAATACTGAATTTGTTTAGCTAACATAACAAAGTGAACACAACCCGGCACCAGATAAACTCCACTGGGACGCCCCGCTCAAGAAGCTCTCCTACCTGAGATTTTTCTTTACTCCATTATCTTAGACAAATATACAGATAGAACTGATGGCGTTTTGAAGAAATTTACATTCCAAAATGATTTCAGGTTTGGGGTAATTGCCTGTGCTCCGACGGGGAGTGTGCTAACAAAAGCCTTTTCATTCTCACTCATCTAGTCTCATCTTCCATGGTGTGTGTGTGTGTGTGTGTGTGTGTGTGTGTGTGTGTGTGTGTGTGTGTGTGTGTGTGTGTGTGTGTGTGTGTGTGTGTGTGTGTGTGTGTGTGTGTGTGTGTGTGTGTGTGTGTGTGTGTGTGTGTGTGTGTGTGTGTGTGTGTGTGTGTGTGATCAATTCATCCTGCCAATCACTTAAGATGTTAATGTTTTAGAGATTAATTCAGGGTGTCAGTATTTGAAATGAAAGTTATCTACACACAAAGAAAGTCTAATAAAGGCTATATAATTCTAATTCCCAAATCACTTAAACCACATCCTTCTTAATAAATTGCATATAGCAGACTGCCAAACAGCAGAGCAAATGAATGAGTGAAAGGTGAAAACAGACATAGCACAAGTTTGAATAAGCTGGTCAATTGAAAGCCACCTAGAAATCAATTGTAAGAGGAGAGACAATAATATGTGTGTGGCTTGTCTGTGGTGGAAGGCGGGGTTAAGCACCCTCTCCTGGCCGCGAGTCAAACGGATTTGACTCTGGATGCGACAATGCATCACAAACACCTGACTAATCAATGCACACAGGTTTGACCATCAATCTCCACACACACACTCAAGGAGATCTCTGGCATGGCAGTCAATACAACTTTGGCAGTAAACATGGTTCCAACATCCACACCCTGTGTCTTGGTCATGGAGGTTAGGGTTAGGGTTAGATTGGAGGCGCCCTGTCACCGATGGCTGTCCTGGGCCCACTGTGGAGCAACCACCGCAGCCAAGCTCCACCCAGCCCATCCAGACAGCCCTACTACCGCCGAACACCTCCCCCTGTCGCGGCAGCAGCCCAGTGCCGTGTTCCAATACCCGTACTTCCATGAGTATACTTAAAGGAAGTACACTTTCTGCACTATCCGTACTCACTTGAGTACACACATTTTTCAGATGTGAGTGCTGTTCCAAATCGAGTACTCTGTGGTGCACTTATCGGAAATGACGATCGCGACAGCCGCCGCTCGTCACCCGCCAAAAACATCCCGCTTTGAAGTTTGGAATAAAGTACCCGTTGTGTTTAAACATCTTTTTAGTTGTGCAATATGGGTCCGTTAACGCAGCAAATGTGGAGAATGCGCCGACGTCGTCGACGTTACCTCCTCCTCCTGACGGAGACAATGCTAGGGTAGGTGTTATTTAAACGTCATGTATGCTTTTTTTTGGCTACCAACGTAGCTCCAACCCAGTCTCACCAAAATGCGTACAGATCGCACGGTTTGCCATGCGTGCAGTACATACGCCAAATGACCATTTCGCGTACATATGATACGCAAAACCCAGCATTAACTACTGTGGAGGGCGGATGCGTACACATACCACGCATCACTTTATACCCATACCGACGTCACCAGCAATGCATGCTGCATTGAACTTTACTCAGAATTCGGGAATTTCCGGCCTTCCGATAAGGAAAAGTGCAATAAAATGGTTGTTAAAGTCTGAAATTCGGAAGAAAAAATATCCGCCCTCCACATAGTTAATGCAAGTCTGAAATTCGGTAGTACGTCACAGCCACAATTTGACACCGTTATTTGCGTATCATATGCACGCGAAATGGTCATTTGGCGTATGTACTGCACGCATCTCAAACCGTGCGATCTGTACGCATTTTGGTGAGACTGGGTTGGTAGCTCATACAACAGCAGCATTAGACCTGTCATTTAAGTTATAGTGGGGGTTTACTTTTGTGATTAAAGTTATTAAAGTCGTAGTCATGATATTATGAAATCAATGATCAAGTTTAGTCTAGTATTTTTTCGAGTTGAGCGCTCAGCCTGGCTCCGCCTCTTCCGCTACGTAGCTAAGATGACTGCCGTTGAGTACGGGGAGTGTCCTTCGATCCACACTTCACGATTAGCCCGTTTTGAGTATGGCATCCGGGTCCTTGAAGTATACTTCTTTTCGCCGGATCTGAATTGGAACGTACTGTGTACTCAAATTTTGGCTACTAAAGTACGGGTATTGGAACACGGCACAGGCCTCCGGTCTCCAGGTTGGAGGCTGGCTTGGGTGGGGGGGGGGGGGGGGGGTTGGCGTGTCGCACTGGGCAGGTGTGGGACAATGTTGTTTGGGCGTTGTTTTATTTTAGTCATGGCAACTCTGGAAAGGGTCCAATTGTTCTTTTTAGGTATGGTCTTCTTTTCATGAGGTGATTTTTCCCCGGCCCCAATTAGGTGTGGATTGTGTTTATGTGGTTGTTTTTAAGCAGCCTCACATATCCTGAGTGAGACTGATTGGACTCTGGGGATGGGGTGAGGCTGCACACCTGTTGCGCGTTGAGTAATCAATGAGCACAGGTTAAACCAGCCATCCCCAAACCCGCGCTCTGGGAGATCTCCTGCATGGCAACATGGAGCACCATCTGTCTATCATTATACAAAACCTCTATGATAAACTGGGTTGTAACATCACCGCTCTGCATACCTCCAGTAGAATGTTTTCTTTTAAGGCAGGCGGATGTCTATCGGATACTATCAGTGATATCACTCGCAAGACGGCAGAATGGAAAATGCAAAAAGAGCCAAAGCCATCAAACTCTTCACTTACATTTGAAATATGTCACAGTCAAACTAATATAAAAGCTTCAATGAAAAAAACAGCTTGCCCCTTCATGTCAAAGGAACCCCAGAGAATCACTATGAATTTGTCAGTTGATAACATTCAGAAATGTTTTCTTCAACTGGAAGAATACATGATGTTAAATGATCGCATGAGGGACAAAAAGGATAGACTTTTGGTCTCTTTTACTCCACTCAAATAATGATAGCATGGATGTACAGAGCTTGCCTTGTTGGTTTGCCTGGTACAGTGCCATTTTTTTTGCCATATCTTAAAGCCTGACACACAAATCTGGCAACATTTGAAAGTCGAGGGATGAAGCTACAAAACTGTTATGAAGCATTCTTGCATGTGAAGCCACAGAATATATTTAAAATAAATAAGCATGTCCAAGTTAAGTTGGACACAGACATACCGATACATTCATCTAGTCATCCGATCAAATATGTTTATCCATCTGTCAGAGTGACCTCAGTCTGTTTGTCCCTCAACCCATCCATCCATCAGTATCAATGGTAGCATTTTAGAATGCCTTCAACTCTGCCTGAATTTCCATCCATCCAACTAAGCTAGCGATCCAGACCATAATACTCGTTTTTTGAAGAACACTCACTGTGAAGCCCTGTCACGAGAGATACCATGGGAACAAATCTCTCCGTCTTGATGGCTTTGAAACAGTGGCATCATCTCCTGAGATACAAACCAATATCCGATGCTAAGCGTTGAAGTAGCTTGTTGTCTATATATGTGGGCCTAGGATAAACACTTGATAGGACTTTTCTGAGAAGTCTCCTCTGTTTTGGCAGACAAGGTGACGAGGATGAGTCTCATTTGTCAGCTGATTGACAGCCATAACGACCCCCATCCATAGAGTGGCGCTCAAAGGGGTTCATTTGCATATACAATGAGATGGGAAGATTTCTCTCTTTTTTTCTTCTGCCAATAACCCAGCTGTTCACCGTGGGTAACATTATGGAGATAATGATCGTTCCTGAAAGATTTAGTGCAATCAAAATCTTCTTGGTAACCCCCCCCCCCCATCCATCCCCCCCTCCCCCAGGCACCAAACAAACCTTTCCCAAGGATTTGCTTCTTTGCTTCAGTTCTGCACGTTCAACACTAACAAGGGCATCTTCAGGTAACTTGAATCCCAGTAAAAGCCAACGAAGACCACAGTGCATCATTTATTTGCATAATTTATTTACCACGTCCGTTGAGGGTAATTGAGTTTTAAAATGCCCTGCCTTGAATCCCTGATTTATGACTTATCGATACACTAGTATTGACGATAGTTTAAAACGATAGTTTAAAAGGCATTCTTTCTGTACTACTGACTATACATGAGTTTCAGCAATAGAATACATTTACATTTACATTTAGGGCATTTAGCAGACGCTTTTATCCAAAGCGAAGTACATTTGTCATAAGAAGTGCAACAATATATCGCTATCGGTACAGTAAGGATGTTCATAGAACCAAGTTCAAGTACAACAATCACTAGGCTAACCAATTCCCCGTGTTACAGCAATGATAGCAGCTACTGCAGTTGCTACACAGTTAGGTACTATAACACAATACAATACAACACAATACAATACAGTGTACAATGGTGGCCAGAGGGGAGGGTGGCTATGCAGAGTCGAGGTGGACCTCTGAACAAGGTGAGTCTTGAGTCCTTTTTCGGAAGATAGTGAGAGCGACTCTGCGGTCCTGAGAACGGCAGGGAGCTCGGTCCACCACTGAGGTCTCAAAACCGAGAAGAGTTGTGACTTTGCTGAACGACCAGAAAGTTATGGTGTGAAAGAAAAGCAAAGAGAAGCCCATCGAGGAAGAGAGACAGTACAAAGAAGAAAGAAACATTGAATGACAGGTGCTATACGAATGAGAGACAAGACGGATGTATAATGTGTCAAAGAGCCCTCTATCCCTGAAGAGGATAAAGAACATCTTCCAAGCCCAAACTCTGGCATTGTTGTTTCCCTTTGCATCATAATCATTATTCCAACCATGTGTGTGTGTTTGTCTGTTTGCGTTGTGTGTATGCGTGCCTGAAGTCTACATGTCTGTATGTATGTGTGTCTGTGTGTGTGTGTGTGTGTGTGTGTGTGTGTGTGTGTGTGTGTGTGTGTGTCTGTTTATGATTGTGTACATGCGTGAAGTCTACATGTCTGTATGTGTTACTGCATGCATATGTGTATGTGTGTCTGTGTGTGTCTGTTTATGATTGTGTGCGTGCGTGAAGTCTACATGTCTGCATGTGTTACTGCATGCATATGTGTGTGTCTGTGTTTGCGTGTGTGCATGGTTGTGTGTGTAAGAGACATTAGTGTGTGTTTATGTGTGCGCATGTGGGCACACACATGTCTGTTTCTGCATGTGTACACTTGTGTGTGTGTGCGGAGGTCTTCTGTAGTAATATTCCCCCCAATGTCAATGTATGATGTCATACAGTCAACAAAGTTCCACTATTGGGAAAGCAGCCTGTGTCTGTTAAAGACAAGAATCATACCAATGCTCACTAGGGAACCACAAAAACACACAGTCCATCAAACAATAGGAAGGAAATGAATATAGGACGCGGATACTATATATAGAAAATGATATAGTATATATCGACATAGCATTTATAGTTAATCAAATTTACTATAGTGTTGAGTAATGCTTAATTTGGAAACCGATCATACCCTGTTGTTCTGGACTTTGTGTGTGTGTGTGTGTGTGTGTGTGTGTGTGTGTGTGTGTGTGTGTGTGTGTGTGTGTGTGTGTGTGTGTGTGTGTGCGTGTGCGTGTGCGTGTGCGTCAGATGAAATTAGGCGTCACTATACGTCACATTAGATAACATTTGATTTCATTACAGTAGATTATCTTTATTGTGCTTTTCTGTAATTTTGGCTTTGGCTTCCCAATATCCTGGCCTCACAACACTGTATTGTAATCCCACGCCCCCCCCCCCCACCATCCCCCCCCCCCCCCCCCACCGTGGTCTCGGAACGTGATCTATTTCCAAACAGAGCGCAGGCCGTATCGACAGCACGATGGATCTGGTGATTAATGTACCCCCCACTCCCCCTTCCCCCCCCCACCCCCCAACTGGCATCCAAGCCTGGAGACATCATTTCCCGTGTGCATGATCAATAGAAGCAACAGCATAAATAAAGATTGGGAAAGGGAAGGGAAATAATTGTTATTTGGACGGTGAATTGGAGCCAAACCGTCCCCCCCCTGAGTAATTGTCATTATCCCCTCCCCAAATTACAGATCTTGTTTGGTTTAGTATTCATTTATCTTTTTTTACTTTTTGTTTACTGTTTTCAATTTACACACTCTCACACACTCACTGAATAGCAATAGCAAGGGTTGAACTAGCCATTGCAAAGAGAAAAAAATATTCTGGACAAATATATATAAATACTGATACATTTTTAATAACCGAATGCTTATGACCAACTGGTTGTCAAAACAGGTTTGTTTGGCGATATTCCCTATAGCTCAGAGAAAGAAAGGTATGCAATACTTCAAAGTAGTACTACTGAGTCAATATTAAGTCTGATAATAAGACTTAAACTAGTCCTGCTGACCGATAAACAGATCCACTTTAGCCATTAAGAGTGTTTCAATTGCAGAGGTTTGATTCTGGGATATGAACTAAGTTAAGTAGTTTGGAATTATATAATCAACTAGGGCAGAAGATGATGGATATAAAAAAGGAAGAGGAAGTTGTGTGACTACAACGAGACTGCTGACCTCTCACTAACGTGACGGAGAGAGATAAAATATGTATAGGCAGCCCACTAAATATAGCCACCGTCTCTTCCATCATCACTCTCCAAGTTTGGTGCTAAAATAAGGACCAGAGAGAAGGCGTGGGTCATTTGGAAACCTTATTATCTTCTAGGAACATTACAGAGGATTGTCCAGAGATAGAGAGTGTGTGAGGCTGTCAATGTGTGTGTTGTTTTTTCATTACACCATGAGCCACTAGCATGTGAGTAAATGGTTTCTATCACCTGCCTGGGAGAACTCACCTTTAATAGAAATGCCAAAGTTTATTATTATTAAGACACAAAAAAAAATATTATATATATAATGACACAGCTATTGCGTGCAAAGATTAAGTAGGCCTAATATCCTGATCCTGCCAAATTGTTTGAATGAAATTCATCGTCGTTTCTATACATACTGAAAACTTCATTTCTAATCCATTGATTGCATAGAGAATGTAAAACATATACGACAAACGTTCTTCCTTTTTTTATTTCAAAACAAACGCCTCTTTATCGGAGAGCTGTCGCAAGAAAAAAACCAACCGGCCCACCGACAAAACAAAGAAAAACAAAAGGCAAAATAAATACATAAATTAAAACGTGATTCATTGGTAGTTTCCTCAAGTTCAGCGTCGGTTGGCGGCCACTGATGACTTTGAGAGAATAATTAAAGTGCAGGCTGAGCTGTTGCCCGGGGATATTTTACATGCAGTTGGGGTGGGGGGTGTGTGGCACGGTAGGGCGGGGATGGGGTGTCGTCGGGATGGAGAGGGTGGAGGGTTGGTGGGTTGATATTGATCACAGCTGGGATCCCAGCACCACAAGCAAAGCTTTCAGTCCAGACGATGTAATCACCTGTCCCTGTACTTGATATGTGCAGGTCACTTCAACCACCGCAATCGCCTCCTTTTCTCCTCCCAACCGGAGAGGAGCAACGCAGGAGGGAGGAGAAGGTGGGCACGGGGGTGTGGGTTGAGTGCAGGACGAGGAGGAGGAGGATGAGGAGGGGGGGGGGGGGGGAATCCAGGAAAGCAAGCAGATGGAGGGCTTAATGTTTTCATCTGCCGTAGTGCTTCTGCGTCTGATGAATTTGAGGCCTTCAACTCACGGAACGGTGATCGGACGAGGTCTTAAATAAAACGAGAAAGCAGCGTTGAAGGTTGATAATCCGGATCACAATAGACCATGTCAAGGTGTGACTGGAGCCCAGTTGGGGCTAACGTGGAAGAAGACAGGGCTTTCATTTTTGGAGCACCTGCTCTGATGGACAAACGGCGTCCCTTGTTGTTGGTGTTATATAAGGCATGTAAGGTGTTCGCTAACATCCTGAACCCATTCTGTCCTGCGCTCCATTTGGATGCTGTCAGGAGTTGTTGGACAGGACCTAAATGTAATATTGTCTTCCACGCCTACTTTACACTCTTTTCATTGTATAAAAATAGAAAGATATTGTTGACTGTGGTTTATATTCTAAATACAAAACAAAAATAATAATAATTCATTGAGGCAGCCAGCCCTTCAGTCCTGTCGGCTCTGAAGGCATCCTAAGACGGATGCTCAGACTCATTATTTTTTTAACTCCTTTAACTGGCACTTTTATGTTCTGCCGTCCATCATTTGAACATTCATCAAATGCCGATAGAGGCCCATTAAAGGCTGCAACCCTGGCAGACGAGGCTGAGGCGATGCTAATTAACTCTTAGCGTGGTCATGTTAATTGGCTTGTGTTAAAAGGTGTTTGCCACCTCTTTCCTCGTTTGTGAAGATAAAGTTGAGCAACTATAGGGGAGCACTTTAAGAATGACTGCAACTATTGTGACTATGTCAATAAGGCCATAACTCAGGAGTTGTTGTGAAACAGGGCAGATTAAGACTTACAAAAGAGCATGACTTTTTTGTGCCCTAAAGCGAACACACATTTAAGAAATCTATTTGTGTAGGTTTTTCTAACTATAAAGTCTCATGCTTAAGGGGGCTCACGGTAGCCTATATCGGCGCACATTATAGTTATGCTCCTGAGAGTTTTTGATGTTGCTGCCAACACTGCACAGCCGGGGCAGAAGCAATTGTTTCACAGTTTGGATGTGACAAAGCTTTCAAGGTGGAGAAGTTCCAAAGCAGCGCCCTTGAGATGGTCAAGGGTAGCACTTTATTTATTTATTTTGAGGACTTCTTTTGTTGCGCCGCACAGCCCGCAGGGCGTCCCTTGGAACATCTTCCGTCTGAAGCGCCGCGTACGAAGCCAGAACATCTGACGTGCGCCGGGCCAGGTGACAGCACGCTCAGGGTGCCTCTGTCCTCGCCAGGCATCAGTGACATACATTTACCCAGCGTCACTGGCAGAGCTTTACTTACAGCCTCACACAGGTGGCACGACTCACGCCTAATCCCACGACGAGCTCTACTCGATTACGACAAAGAGAGTGAGCGAGAGACGAGACATGTTGAGGTTTTGTTTTGTAGCGTTTCATTAGCCTCATAGCGTAATTGCTGCAGTCGTATTTAGGCCAGATCCTGATATCTAACCCAACTCTACTCTCCTAATGCTGCTGATTCACTGTGCCCTAATGGCTGTATCCTAAGCCGGTGCTTTTTACATTCCATAATCACTTTCTGCCTGAGCCATCTATCTGACTAAGGCATTTTTCCCTCTAAATACATGATGAACCATAAAATATAACTGGGGCAATTATGCTATGAAGCTAACGATTTATGTTAATGCATTTCAATATATTTACAAATGCATAACTATTTAGTTTATTTTTACTCTGCGAAACTTTAATGTTCGATTTAACCTTAAAGAATTTAGACTCCAAGTAATACGATAGGATTCTGTAAAAACAATACTTTTATAAGGCACAGAGGCCCTTTTCCATTAAGGCTTGTGATATTTTTTGTTTTTCTTACCCTTCATAAAACACCTAACCAACAACGTGCTCATGCCTCTTAGTATTGACTTTCTAGTCAAAGGGAAACTCACCTTCAATGTTTCCTTGTGATCAGGAGGCAAAACACTGACACAAATCTCCCCTATATACATCTTCCCCTTTCCCGAAAATATTTTTTGTGTACCAACTTTCTAGAAGATTTGGGTGTAGGGAAAACACTGCATATGCAAGCGCTTATTCTCTTCAAAGCAGTTTTATGGGATAGAGATTAGGAGAGATCAACAATATAAAAAATAGGAGTAGGCCAACCCTGATAATTTGTGAAAGTCCTTTTAAGTTCACCACTTTTAAAAAAGTTTTAAATAGTTTTCATTTCCTACATCAAAAATACATATTTGATCAAGATTGAGTTCAAAGAACAGTATAAGATTTTGTAGGAATTAATGTGCACCTTTCGTACAAATGCCAGAATATAACAGAATACCCAAATATTTGAATGTGCGGGTGAAAACAGGGCAGTTAAACAAGGAAGGAAACCCAACATCCTTTTTCTGATAATCAAATCCTGTTATCGTCAAAAAAAACTCATGGAGAGTTTGGGTGAAATTCTGTTTTACTGCCAACCAACTAAGAGTTGAAACACCTTCACTAGGCTGATGGTGGTTTGGTGTAGCAGCGTTTTGCGTACATCATCCAGGACCCACAATCCCTGCTTCCCCCGAAATCCAATCACCAGCTGCAAGTTAACGTTTTTCCAATTTACAGACAGACATTCCAAGACTTTCCTCATCCACATTCGAAACGAATGATTCATTTTTTAAGCATTTCTTACAACATTCAGTGGAGAATCCAAAATACAAGCCAATTACAGCCGTGACATTCTTTCGACGAAAAAACCCATTATTTTTAGAAAGGAAACTTTCGTTTGAGGTTGAACAAAGTGTACAACCAATATTGGAAAAACAAGTTAACTGAATTACCAAGGCCTGTGAGGTTGGAGACCAAGAGTCAGGGCCAGAGTTCGAAACGGATTGAAACGTTGTCAAATTAGCATCAAGATCTGTGTAAGAAGCGTTTTTTTACTACAAAATACAAAAAGACAAGGGCAGGACAGCTGCAGCAGTTAAAAGTAAGGGTGCTTTTTTACACTACTCGTGAGTGTAGAATCACAAGGGCGTTTTTTTAGGCAATAATGTTGCATTCTGGGAGACATTTACCTCCCAGCTGTAACTGCTGCATTGGGATAAACCTTCACAAAACCACCCCCCACCACATGGGAAGTGAAGGAGCAGTTCTCAGTGTTCAGTCAATACTCAATCAAGACCTGGATGGTGGTGGGGGAGGGGGCAGCTGTGCTCTGGACTTGATCCTGTATAATTAAGACCTCCCCCCCCCCCCCCGGGGTTATTGAGATTAGAAATGGTCAAGATCAGAGGTATCCTCTAGATGAGGGGCCCCTCATGTGAGTGACAGGATGATAGGGGGGGGTACCTTGATAGAGACCTAATATCAGGGAATATCAGAGTTGCTCAAATAAGTGATATGTGAGCCTACAGGGATCATTGCAAAAGCTGAATTTGCCAGGATTTGGTCCAGTGTCAGCCGGTTCAAATTCATGTCTGATTTGAGTGAAATGGTGTGAACCCACCTTTCACATCTGAAACGTTGGAATTATACATGCCTAACAAGGTCAAAATCAAGGAATAAACTATGCAAAAACACACCACTGAAACACCGAAACACATCATGTCATGACTTCACACAATTGCGCTTTATTACTTCAGCAAGTCGACCTAAATAAAAATAAGCAACATACTAGACCAAAAGCACAGATCAGAACCCTCCCTCCATGTCTTGAAAACCCAACAAGGCGACAGCATGGGACCAAAGAACAGTGCAGCTGGAATGTGGGCACCGATAATTG
>OLKM01000025.1:79047-99047 GCA_900291075.1 Melanogrammus aeglefinus | reverse complement strand
CTGAGGCCCACCACCTGATCCCTGATGACGAGTGATTGAGTGAGTGAGTGTGTGTGTGATGGGGGGTCTCTGAGAGAGAGCCTGTAAAATGAACAGAGGAGAATTTTTCCCCGCAACTAGTGAGTGTGTGTGTTTGATGTGTGTGTGTGTGTGTGTGTGTGTGTGTGTGTGTGTGTGTGTGTGTGTGCGTGTTTGTGCTTGTGCTTTTCTCTTGAGTTGAGTTTGTGCAGAGAAATAACACAGTCTCGTTAGGCGTAAGCGCGGACCTAGCCATTGGCTGTCACTAAATAACACAGTCTCGTTAGGCATCAGCGCGGACGCGATCATTGGCTGTCACTAATTGAGGAACGCGTGTGCGAGTGCGCAGCTGCAATTTCGAGCAGACAGCTGCAGGACGTATGAGCATACCTTTACCATATGCTGTCATCATGCATCGCATATGGCGCTACTTCTACCTTGGCTACAGATGTTCAAGGACTTTGGTTCACGCAGGTGCTGTTGTTTAAGGCCTTGAGGTAATCGACACGAAAAAAAACCTAATGTTAATTCATGTGGAACCGAAGAGAACAATGTGAAAGATAAAAAGCCCCAAGGCTGTTTTCCAGACTTTAAGCTAGCATACCACGTGTGAGAACAATTTTTAGTGTGTCCGAAGGCATGTTTACACAAACAAAAAGGAAAACTGTTTATTTAAAGCACGCGGATTGCCTAGTGTTTAAAGAAATGTGTACACTACGGTTGCTTGGATCCCCCAATGCATTTGGACAGCAGGTATAACTGTTTATGAATCCCAGCTGTCTTAACCAAAATGGTTGAATTGTAATAATAATGCAAGCGATAATGATAAAAGAGAAATAGATAGAATTTGACAATATGATATGGTTACAGTGAAACTCAATATTTGACAAGAAATGGCCCGATAAAGGTTCACCATCTGGTGAATCTTTGGGATCATTTTGTGAAACTGAAGCTCAAATAAGATTCAACTGATAGATGAGACGATATGTCTTCTGCAAATAAAATTAATATTTTTTTTAAAAGATTTGTGAACGTGGCTAAAGTGCACTATGAACAAAGCGCAAACAGCAGGGAAATGTTGCTGAGTCTAGAAAAAGAAGCACAAAAAATAAGCCTATATATGTAGGGGATAAAGTATAGAACGCCGGTGATTATCGGGAAAATAAGCCCTGACAGGGCGAACAGGACACCGACGAGCCATGGGGGTGTCTTGCTTCGCCCTGAAGGCACTTATTGTCGATAATGACGGCGACGTTCTATACATTATCCCGCTTATTACACGGCTACTTGCCAAAATGAAAAAAAAAAACATGGTGTGTCTTTTTACTAATTATTTGTTACCAGCATTCGTAGTGTTGATCAGCAGAGAAAAAGGCGGCCAAAGACATTGACGTCGCTTAGCAACCGAAGACGCTGGGGTCTTCGGTTACCGGACTACTTGCGGAGTGATACCAAAGACGTCATTATAGGCAAAAAATCCTTTGTTTTCCTTGACAGTGGCCAATTATACTTATCAACGGTGAATTATCAAATATAATTCACAGCCGGAAGTGGTGAAGGGCCCATGCAAGTGAAGGGAGCGTTTCACGGCATTGAGAAGACCCGTGTAATAAATATATATATATAGCAAACTGACCTCCATGTGCAGCCACCACACAGGCTCCACCAATCGTCTTCCAGGAGAAGAGATCCGGGGGGGGGTGGATAAACCTGTCATTCCCGCTGTCCGTCTGTTGTCCAATCTGCAGGCGGGCAACGTTGGCCCCCACTAAAACTCAGGCCAGAGGTCAACGGCGGCAAATTAATGGCAAGAAGCCGGGCCACGCGGGAAAAGAGCGGTTACCCACGTGACCTATTGATCCCATCGATCGCCACCTGTTGAATATGCAAACGACCCCCCTCCTCCTTACCAAGACATCTTTGACCAGAACGACTGCATGTAATGGGTGTGTATACAACACAAAAACAAGGCTGGAATGACAAATTCACACATTCACATTCTCCGCTACACTGTGGGTGTTTTGACTCCCCCCTCTCCCAAAAGCCTTAAGTGTGGGGTTGTGAAACAATCTATATGCTAAAAACATTATGCTAATTACAAACATCATTAAATCAACTTAAAACAAAGAATTGGAATATGCTTCATGCTAACCTCTGAATTCGCCTAAACCCATTTTTGTAAGAACGCAAAGTTCCTTTTTATCACAATGCATTGAATTACCAATGCCTTGGAATTACAAAAAAATGCATGACAACATGTGTTTTTCTGCTGCTGTTTTTTTCACTCTTTCATTATTTTCTTTGTATTTATGATCTGCTGTGATTAAGCAGAGCAAAATGTCAATACATTTTTTAATTTTACTTCAGAGTGGTCTTTAGGGTATTAGGGTATCAATTTAAACAAGTGGTCTAAGGATCAGGATCTGAAGTTACAGATTTTAACTCCATTTGAATGTGTGTGTGTGTGTGTGTGTGTGTGTGTGTGTGTGTGTGTGTGTGTGTGTGTGTGTGTGTGTGTGTGTGTGTGTGTGTGTGTGTGTGTGTGTGTGTGTGTGTGTGTGTGTGTGTGTGTGTGTGTGTGTGTGTGTGTGTGTGTGTGTGTGTTTCAAGTGTTTCAACTTTAGTCCTGTAGATGTCCTCCTTTCTCCCCTTACTCTTGTTTCCCTACATTGTCCCCACCTATGTTCATTAGCTAATTGTGTTCACCTGTGTTTTCCCTCATCTATTGACCTTTGGCTCTACCATGGGCTCTTTGTCAGACTGGCAGTCGTCATTGCTAGAAACCCTTGTATTCTCCAGTGAGTTCTTGTTTTCAGTTATATATTAGGCGAGCTTCAGATGAGGCATGCGGCTTCGTTTGCCATGCGTCAGAATGCATTCTGGAATGAAAAACGTAAGAAATACCTGTGATAACTTCCGATGCGATGAGTCACCTGGCTTTCAAAACTTGCAGTAGTTTCAGGAAAACAAACGTCCGCCTGCTTTTCTGGGCATTTGCTCTCGAATCACAAAAGAGTGGACATAACACACTCCCCTCATCCTATCAAAACGTGGAATTACCACTTGGAATTTCCCACGTGAGAAATTACCTAACTCCTTTCAGAGAGGCGTGCCTCGTGCCCTCTCACAAACTATGCATATTAAAAAGAGACGCATTTGTAAATTTTCACTTCAACACTCATCATGTATTTTCTATTTTGAATGAGGGGCTGGAGATTGTTTAATATAAAACTACAATTGGCGACCAAAATCCCTTGGTTGCAGAAAATTCAGCACCTTTGCTCCCAGCCGGCATTAATAAGGGGACTTCCAATGTGTCATATTCGTCTGCTACGAAGCGACGCAAGCGCCACTTGGTATGCCATCCTCCTTGTTGACGAGAAGTTCAACTGTGTCCACCTTGACGTGATGGGAACTTGACGTGACTATGACGAGTTCCGCCGGATCTTCTCAAGTCTCGTTGATAAATGCGGTCCAATGCAGACGATCTGAAACTCGCCTATTTTTTTAACTAGATCAGCAGATTGATGCTCATTGGGCGGTCCATATCGGATAAACCTCTGTGATTGGCCCGACCCGCACCATATCTGCTGGAAATCTGTCAGAACAGCAGGGGGGCCTGACATGAGCCAGCGCAGATAAAACATGATCTTGCAGATTTAACTGCTTCCGTGGCCATTTTAGCCATGCAAATTCTTGAAATTGTTGTTTGCATTAACTTTATTAAATACTTTTTTGTGCCTGCATGAGAGACTGACAGACTGAGACTTCCCTTCCGTGTGACAGTGGCAGACAGTGTTTGTGTGTTTTTGGGGTAGCGTGGAAATCAGTGAATGAATGTCCAACTGAGTGGCGTCCATGTGCTACTTCGAGATAGTGTGCTTACTGCTTGCCTCCGTCGGAAACCATTCTTGGTTGCCGTTGACACCCGCTGGTGGTTTCCAGGTGTGTCGCTTCTGTAATTATAGAAAACTAATATCCGGGTGTGAGATTCACAACAGCCATCATTTGTGTCATATTGTGTCTGTAAGTAACTTAACAATGTCTGTACAATAAATAATAAGGTAACTCGCTCTATTATATTCCTAAAACAGATATCCTCACTGACATACTTTGGCCTGTAACGAATGGAAAGTGGTTATTCGGAAACCGCGGCTGCAGAACCGCTGTGAAAAAAAGGAAACACTGCACTGGATGACTGACGCTGTGGGGAGCCATGGGTGTGCCCACTTCGCCACCCGGCATTGACCCATCATTTCAACATGTTCACTATGACCTGATCACACACAAACACGCACACTCGCACAGGTTAATAATTACCATCCCCTCTGAAGCAACGCCTCAAACCCCATTGCCTCTTCAGTCCCTCTGCCCGGCCGTAAAGACAACAAAGAGCTTCATAAATCAAATGGACCCCTGTGTTAAAATACGTGTGAAGCGTGAGCACGACTCAGCACATCTTTGATTCTCCCTATCTGTGATTCTCCCCGTCACAGCTTGAAAAGGCAGTCCAATAAAGCATGCTCCCTAGTATCCTAGCAGTGCACCTGGGCCCCGTGCTGTGTGGCCCTTCAGTGTCCATGTAACACTGTTATGATAAGCAATCATCCCTGCAACGAAAGGCCCCGAGTTGGGCCACAAGTACACACACACACTCACACTCATTTTAAGTGCCCATCAGCATTTTACTATTCTGTTTTTATTTGAGTGGAAAAGTAGCCTCCTCTGAAAAAGTTAAGTGACCGCGTTCTGGTGGTCTCCAGGCGTCGGGCATGAATACCAGAACCCACAGGAGAAGGGGAAACCCATGGTGTGTTATTGATAACTATTCAACTCTTGAGCACTAGTTGAGCTGAGAGCAAAATGGGACTTAATTATTTTTTAATTAAAGTGGCTTGGTTGCTTCTGAACCCAGCTAGGGCAATGCCCGTCCCAATTTGAATGAATCGGGTAATTTTCCATTTTAATGCAAATGAGGAAGACGACGACAGACTTCAGCGAAGAGAAGTTGAGAGAAAAATGCAACATTGGGACCAAAACTCTGGCATTTGCGACATATCATGCTGTGCGCTTCGCAACAAGTGGAATGCTAGTGACAGGCACGTTTGATGTGCGCCGAGGGAAAGCTTTGTAAAGTATTAAACACTTGAGGGGAATATATACAATGCACCCTCACAGTAGGACGACAGAGGAGGCTCCCTTTGCCGGAGACAAAAGAGACGGGAGCGGCTTTGGCGTTCTGAAACAGAGCAGGGAGAGCATTTGAAGCATGTTCCAGGCTATCAATACAAGTAACACGATGATAAAAAACCTTGTCCTGGCCACGGTTGGAGGAGCAGAAAGGAGGATACTCCTCTTCTTCGAGCTGCCGTCCTGGGCAGCTGGAGAGCTGCGACGTTAGGGTTGGTGGTTCGGGAGAGCGTAGTGAGACCGGCGTACGTCGGGGAACTGCCATATGCAGCCAAGATCAAGGTGATGACGCTTCCGTCAAGGCATGCGTCTCTCGTTTCTGCCTCTCCTTCCACCTCGGAGTCCATTATTCACCAGAGGAGGAGTTCTGAGTCAGGGTTGACAGGTTACTGTCCCATTGGTGGAGGAGGTGAAGATGGAGCGAAGTATAGGCCGATCCACATCACAGATTTCACCCAATTTGTTGTATCTGCATCAGCTATGGCTTTCAGCTCCCACGCCTCAAAGTTACCTGGAGAACATCCGCAAGATGAGGATCAGCAAAAAATTGATTCAATCAGAACTTTTAAGGCCACTCAGAACCTAAGGATCCCTCAGATCCTCTGTCCATTGACCTTGTGCCAGACCGAAGACCAGGGGTGAGCACTCCTTGTCTGTTGTGGCACCTTCCCTGTGGAACTGCATCCAAGCACTTAGACGGCACGTACTGTAATGGAGACCGGTCTTCCCTTTCTGGTTTTGAAAAACAAACTAGTTCAGACAGGCTTATTATTACTAGCGATTCTTAGTTTTTACTACTGTATAGATGCCTGTTTCTGTCGCCCTTATATTTTCTGGGACACAATTTGTCCCTTTTTGTTTTGGAAATAAAGGACAACTTACCGAGGCCAGAAGATCCTTACTCAGGGGATCATCTGCTCGAGGCAGAGGCTCCAGTATAATAACATCAGGCAGAGATGAGATGCAGCGATGCTGGTTCTAGTGTCCAAACAGCGGTCATCACCTTAGGTGAAGAGAGCCTGACCAAACAGGCTAATAATCCATTGTATATACAGCTTTTACAGTGAAGGATAACCAAAACAACAAACCAAAACGTTCGATACCCTGTTCAGATATTTTAGTTTGCTAGAAGGTTCTGGTGGAGTGTGTATGTGTGTTGTTGCTGTGTCAGTCTTACTTTCAAGGACTCAATCCAAAAATACTTAAAATAATATTAATAAATATATATATATACATAAATATTTCTTTAGGCAAGGTGTGATCCTAGTCTCAACATTAGCCCCAAATCATAACAGGGTGGTAATGATGTTTGGCGGTGGTTTGCACTTCAGTCATCTCCCCGCACATCTCCTAACAGAAATCCTAACACACACACACAGACACCTAAATGGTTTAGCGGTGATGCCTCACGGTAAGAAGGGTCCGGTTTCTGTCGGGAGTTTGCACATCGCCCCCTTGTTCATTTGGGTGTCTAATTTCCTCCCACAGAACAGTTACAGGCAAGATAACACTCCGGCCCTGCCCACCACCAAGGCAAGGCTGGGGCCCTACACCTGGAGTTGGTTCCTGGGCTCCGCCCTGTGAGGCAGGCAGCCAACGGCTCCTGGCTCAAAGCATAGGATGTGTTACTGCAGAGAAGGAATTTCCCTATTGGGATTGATAAAAGTATATAAATATATAAATAAATGATAGATGAACGATGGACAGACACACCAAGCCGGAAATAAACACAAACACACATATAAATGCACACACACATACACCCCCTTATGAATGCAAGAACACCCACACACGCGCACACACATGCACACACACACACAAACACACACAAACACACACACACATACACACACACACACACACGCATACCCACACACACAGAAGCACACACGCAGCCACACATTCATCCAAAGACACACCCACACAGACACACACACACACAGACACACACACTAGCATTAAAAGACCTGTGCCTTGGGAGGGAAGCATTCCGCAGAATACCAAAATACGAGAACCACACCAGGTGCCGGGTAAAAGAAAAAAAGCAACAAAAAAAGGGAAAAAGAGAAAAATCAGCCAGTGCCTAAACAGAAATGCATTATTTAACAGACAACTGAGACGCATAAATAGAGCAAAGGCATGACAAGACCCGGGCAATCTGTAGCCCTTAATAGGCCCCTGGGTGGTCTTGGCATGGTCTCCTTGAGCCCCCCCTCCTTGCCCCGTCCCCCCACACTTGCTCCCTCGACGCTCAGGATAACACACAGTTCTTGTCTGGCGCTGACCTTGAATGCCCATTTCCCAGGCAAAACCAGGATAATTCGGGGGCCGTGTGAAATAATAGCTCTGCGGTCGGGGAGGGGGACTTGGGGTGTTGGGGGGGGTATGAATGTTATTAAAGTGTGAACCGCGGCGGCCCGTGGTCAGCTAAGTCGGTGGCGCCCTTGATCTTTGTCTATGAGGGAAGACACCAGGGTGCCTGCTGTTGCTATTGGTGCTGCTAGTGGTATGCTAGTACTATGCTGTTAGCTAGTGCTAAACCGCGATGTTGCTAGTGCTGTACCGCGGTGTTGCTAGTATTGTACCGTGAGTGAATGTGTTTTTTGTAGGCGGAATCGGGGAAATTCATGTTGATTAATGAGTGGATAGCCGGAGATTATCCAATTATGTTGGTTTAAATCCCTGATCCAATCCAAAAAGGCAAAAATCTGTCACCTGACCGAAGGGTCAGGGAAGGTCATTTAAATGTTTATGTATATTAAACTAACGTTAGTCAAACGCATTTCGCTGATAGGGTTAGGGTTAGGGTTAGGGTTAGGCCAGCATGCGAGAATGACTGACCAATCCCGGCGTTTGAGGCGGGACTTATCCCTGATTCCGCCTATGAAAAACACAGTCGCATACTGTGATGCTATAGTACCACCACGGGGATGTTGTTGGCACTATGAGTCCCTGTTGCAATGAATGCGACTTTCTAGCCATCACAGGGTAGATAGCCTGGCACTAAACAGTAAGAGGAACAAAAACTACTGTTGGCCCACCAAGTAGCGACCAAGTAACCACCCCCCCCCCCCCCCCCCCAACGCCGGCAGTGGTGAAAGATTCCCATACAGGAGGAGATTGCCTTGTGGGGGGGGGGGGGGGGGGGAGTGAGTTGGCCGAGCTTGTGGGGTTTAGCCCGCAGCGTGTCCGAATGAGATCCAAGAGAACACTTTGCAGCCCTAACTTTCATCCAATCTGGGACTTTCAGGCCTGCTGGGATGAATACAGAGGGCTCCCTGAAAAGCTTGTTTTTACAATTGGCAAAAGTGCAATCCAACAGAGATATATAAAGATTTGTATCTATATAGATATATATATATATGAATATATTTTGCTGTTAAACTGGTTGGCTTCCTCTATTTCAAAGACACCTGTTTCTCCATTTCAGTGCTTTTAACAGTGTTTTGACTTACGGAAGTGCAAAGCTCCAGTGAGTAATCCTCTTGGAATACTGGAGTTGTGCAGGTGCGCCACATCTCATTAAAACAGGCATGATTCCCCCCCACCCCTCCCCACCTCCCCATCCCAGCCCCCGTCGTGTTTCCCACTCTCAGCGCTCCCGCCTCGCCGCCTGGCAACCATATGGACCCCATACCGACTCTCATTATACGCCACAAAGTGAATTCCTTTCCACAAGGACCGGTCCGGGACCCCCTGGCACGCCCGAGGAAAATACCCAGCTTATCAGGTAAGTTGGTTAAGTCTGGGGAACCAAGTCAGTCGCATGTGGTCACATATCCATCGAGGGATGGATCGGTTATCAGACGACTTGAATCAGATACCGCCAATCCACCGAGCCTCTGTCAAATCAAATGATTGCATGTGTGGAGTTTATAGGAAGTCAATACTCAGCGTTGATCATCAGGCTCTGAGGGTCTGGTCAGAGGCAGCTCGGTGTCACATGCCCAAGGCCCGAGGATCAGAGTTTAACCATGAAGAGTGCTAACCGGTCCGCCCCCTGGTGGACTATCACGGTGCGTCATGTCGCCAATCAAGCTTTGTTTTGAGTGCCTTGTGCTAGCGGGTGTTTTTTCCGGTCCACCAGCTCTGAATCCAATCACGCACCTCTGTGATGCAGGTTGGAATAAGGGGTTCACATTATGAATGTGTGAAGGGCTGCCCGGCAGGAGATGTTGTTGGAATCTCTGTCCAGGTATACGGGTCCCCATCCAGTACACTTGATTGGTGTAGATCTCAGCGAGTGGCCCCCTGGGGGTGATCCAAGTTAAGTTCCTTTGTAATTTGAAAGTAGTCGTTTTACACATCATGGAGGTAAACGGGACGGTGCACATACGATGCGATTGAAATTTTACTCTAAACAATGTCATATTCTTTTTTACATCGTTTATTTGCTACGGATCAGACCTAAAAGGACAAGAATGTGTAATGTTTTTGTGATATGTTCAATGTGAAAAGGGGTTTAGTTTATTCAACATGGACTCTTGCATCTTTAGACATGGACCATTTGCATCTGTGGTCCCTAGGTAGGAAAACAATGTATTTACACTGGCAGATTGTGTATTAGACCTCCAACAGAATACAGATAACAATAAGAGACAGAATAGGCAATGCCAATTTCAATCATTCATCGGTTTTATTGTTTCACAGTTGGTGCTGCATTTAAAAAGAAAAAGACAAATTCAGAACTCAAAACTGCATTACCAGGAGGTACTCCTATGATTGAATTCTAAACCATAATTATAATTCTAGCCTTAATATGTTTTTTGTTTGCTTTGTCCTCATTGACAGGTGATCCATAAATGCTTCATAAAAACAGCCAAGAAATACACTGTATGTATGCTACGTGCACAGTAAATGTAAATGGTAATGTTCGACACACTCCCACTAAATGCTCCACTTGGACTCAAGGGCCGGACCTATGCTCACAGGACATGTAATTGAGAAAATGTTTTGCAATTCAATCTCAGTGTACTCACTTTGTAAACAGAAAGAGGCAGCCCGGCACTAGAGAATCTAGCGTTGTGATTCACACACTCTGATAAGTATAATTGAAAGTTAGAGGGAAGAGTGTCCCTGAAAGATATGGTGGCATTCTAATAGAAAGAAGCCTGCCAGGTTTGTGTATATGCATATATGCTGTTGTTTAAGGCCTGTATGTTATTATAAATTCTTCTGGGACATGAACGCTTATTTACTACACAATACTATTAACAACCCCAAACCGATTGGTTCTTGGTTCCTCCACTAGGAGCAGGGTGTTTTGCCGACGTAAATCAATGCTTATGAGAAACAAGAAGCGCCCGACTGCTGATGAAATGTGCTCCCGCGTGTTTTTTCTTTGAGTGATTCCATGCGTTTAACATGTGTGTGTGTGTGTGTGTGTGTGTGTGTGTGTGTGTGTGTGTGTGTGTGTGCGTGCGTGCGTGCGTGCGTGCGTGCGTGCGTGCGTGCGTGCGTGCGTGCGTGCGTGCGTGCGTGCGTGCGTGCGTGTGTGTGTAGGGTGTCGAAATGTAGAGGGTAAGGATCCATCGGTCACTTTATCAATTTTATTGAAGTATTCCTGGAAGACAGATCAATCAGGGTAGTTAACCCTGGAAGGAGGGAATAAATGTTGACTTAAGGTGCATGAATGGTTGCTGTGATGGTATTTAAGAGGAGGTAGGCGGGGGTGTTTCTAACGTAGTGACCTAAGCTATAAAGGTTTAAACCAATCATTCAATATGAACCATTGATGACCATGTAACTTACACAGAAGAGTGAGACAAGTGGAAGGCCCCATACTGAATCTATCAGCTAAGGGAGATTCCAGGGGAAAGAAATGAAAGAAAACCAATGAAACTGTGCAAACTTCATGAAAACAATGGATTAGTGGCTGCAATGCAATTAAAAGAATAAACAGCTTGAAGGGAAAGACCCTGCTGAGCTTCAGTTCATCCATTGACATTAATCATTTACATACTAAAAACATATATAAAACCAGAACGAACAAAACCCAGGAAACAAGAAGGGCAGGACGGTCCAACCCCCGCACAGACAAAGACGCCCGTCCCTCAAGCGTTCCTGCTCACCGGCTCCTCCGTCAGCAGTGCTATAGCTCGAAGTCTTACAAGGGGCAGGGACACCTCCCTGAGTGATCCAGCAACCCCCCCCCACTCCCCTTGTCTGCTGACACAACAAAGTGAACATCTCTATAATCAGGGGACAGCACAGGGAAATTAAGCGGGTGAGATGGAGCGGCCCAGCGGCTGGAGAAAGTCTATACGTCTATATATATTCTTTCCCTGTTGCTAAAAAGCTAAAAAGGCAGTGGTGGTGGTGTGTTCGTGTCGTGTCAGCCAGCTCATCAGGAAATTGGGTCGTCAGCTAGCTGTCAAGTTGCATTGACCTGACCAGGACGGTGGCACAGGCTAGCTGCCGCTTGACGTGTCAGACTCACCTCCCAGCCAATCACTCCTTACCGACAGGGGAAGTGATCCTTTTTATTTGCTGAGAGAGAGAGAGAGAGAGAGAGAGAGAGAGAGAGAGAGAGAGAGAGAGAGAGAGAGAGAGAGAGAGAGAGAGAGAGAGAGAGAGAGAGAGAGAGAGAGAGAGACACACACACACACACACACACACACACACACACACACACACACACACACACACACACACACACACACACAGATAACATATATACACAGAGAAGAAAGACTAGACAGATAGAAAGATAGAGAGAGAGAGAGAGAGAGAGAGAGAGAGAGAGAGAGACACAGATGAGAGAGAGATAGATAGAGAGAGATAGATATATATATATATATATATATATATATATATATATATATATATATATATATCACAGATATATATAGAGAGAGAAAGACTCACAGATAGAAAGAGAGAGAGAGAGAGAGAGAGAGAGAGAGAGAGAGAGAGAGAGAGAGAGAGAGAGAGAGAGAGAGAGAGAGAGAGAGAGAGAGAGAGAGAGACACACACACACACACACATAACAATATATATATATAATATATATATATATATATATATATATATATATATATATATATATATATATATATATATATATATATATATATATATATATATATATATACAGTATATATAGAGAGAGAGAAAGACTCACAGATAGAAAGAGAGAGAGAGAGAAAAAGAGAGAGAGAACATCAGATAGAAAGAGAGGAGATATGGAGGGAGAGCAAGAGAAACTGGGCGTGGTTTGGGGTCTGTTTCCTGTTTGTTCTTCATCACGTTTATCCAAATCATCCTCATCTTCATATTCCTGATTTCTTTCCCATTCATCATAATTGACTTCATCAAAATGATTTTAATGATAATTCTCCTCTCCTTGTGCTTCGTCTTTTTTTATCATCTTCACAGTCTGATGTGTCTTATCCTATATCTGTGAGAAGCCAAAGCAGGACATAATGAGATTCCCTCCAATATTAAAAACACCATAAGGAGGACTGCAGTGCAACTACAGTAGGGCTGTGATTTACAGCCGATTTGACAAGGTTCCCTATGATAGTGCCTTAAGCGGTACACCTGAAGGTGAATGATGGAGCAATTCATTTACATCCCGGTTCTCATTTTCCTCAAACTTCCCAGAATGGAGTCTTCCGGCAGTGAGGAGACAGGGCTGGTGCTGGACTTAAATTCAACTGCCAGGCCTCGCTGTCGGCGCCTGGTGCAATCTGGTTTGATCTACACAGGACTCACTGTTCTATAGTGGAACTGACGTGCGATGTAGACGACCTTAGAGTTTGTGTGTGTGACATCGGATGCATTTTAAGACTGTTTATTCTTAGTCAAAAACGTCAGACTAGTAGTGGGATTTGTAGTCGCAAAGAACACACCACTAGGAAGTGTTAACAGTCAAACAACATGGAAAAATGTAAAAAAGGAAGCATTATGTTGCTTCTTAGACCAACACAGGTTTCCTCAGCACCATGGTATCACACACCAAGGATCTTCCCTGCTGGGTGCACGGATATGAAAACCAGGTTGGTGGCCCCGAGAGGTCAAGCAGGTTTGCTGAGGCTGGTCGGAGTGCAGCCAAGGAGAACAGCTTTACGTGTTCCGTGTCTGGAGTCTGACTGAAAGACCAGGTTTTTCTGACTCCCCTACCCTCTCTACCCTCCCCTGCCCACACACACACCACAGGATAAGACACACATACACGTGCACGCACTCGCGCACACACAGTCACCCCAAAAACACAGACACACAAACACTCTCTCCTTCCGGACAGCTTGGACATGTCAGCTTTCTGGGACACAGTAGATAGGCTCCCCAGGGAGAACTGGGCAGAAAGAGAGAGAGACATATAAAATAACACTTTTTGTTCACCTTGGAGAGACTATTTGCCACTTGCTGTTGTTTTCCTCCATAATGCACTTAAAACTAAACCAAATTCAGGAAATGCACTGCAACTTGAATGAGCCTCCACCGTAGTCACTGGTTGGGTCGTTGGTGCATTGTTTCATTAAAGGTAATGTAGGATGGAGGAGATCTGACTACAATGGATTTTAATTTAATTTCATTCTTAGCGTAAACACAAAACAATATGGCAATATAAATGTAAAATGAATGGAAACTATCACATTGTATGCAAACACACACAGTTAGAGTAAAAAGAAAAGCAATAAATATAGACTAAGAAATAGACTAAGCACAATTGCAGGAGATGAAGACGACAAAGAATTTCTGTGAATAAGAAGTGTGTCTGTCTGTCTGTCTGTCTGTGGCATACACATATCAAATAAAGGATGCATTACGGGTTCATAATGCAGTTTAGACATTTTCTATCCAAAGAACTGCACTTTCTTTTTATGTAGATCTTCAGCCACAGTCAAAATGTATTGGTCACATTTCAAGCAACAGAAAACAAGCAACAAGGAGAAGTATGCATGAACCTTTTGGTTTCGAATCTCACCGCTTTAGTGGCTTATTAGGTGGTATTAATATTTAAGAATGCCATTTGATAATAAACACTACAATAAACATAACATAAACTTTGCAGGCATCTGGAACATTGCCATAGCTGTGAGGGATATGAAATGCCAAATTCAGTGTCTGTAATCGGTCTGCTGAGAACCGCCTCATGGCAGTGATATTCCCTCATCACTAAATTTGTTAAAGCAGGTAATTTAGCTGGGATTTATTTGGCGGGAAGTAATTAGGAGGGGACTGAGTATGCAACCTTGAGGGGCCCCAAGGCTCAGGGTAAGTGTAGGGGAGGTGAGGTTCCCCATTCTAACCCCCTGGGATCTGCCGTCAGAATTCAAGGATGCAAAGGGAGGGTAAGACCCAGGATCCTGAGCTTGGGAAAGAGGTTTGCCAGCACAATAGGGTTAATTTGCTGAGCTCTAGTCTATGAAATCCATCCCACATACGTGTTTCCCTTATCCAGATGGGTGAGAGTGGTGTTCGTGGAACTGTTGGGGTGGTATGCGAGTGAAAGGGTGTGTCAGATGTAAGGAAAGGTGGAGAGGAGACAGCCTCTGACTAGCTGCTCAAAGCACTTCATGATGATGAAGGACAACACATCCTCCAGAAAACAATGGTACATACACACAATCATCATCTATTTTGGACTAAACAATAAGGACAGCAACCAAAACTCATCATATTCTCCAACGCCACCATTTACTTCCCCATCATCAATTATTTACTCGCACTCACACCATAACAACAACAGAACATCAACAACAGATATACATTGTAAACCTACCACAGCCTGACACATTCGCTCCCTCTGGTGTACCCAATTACATTTCCAGTAACACACAGCCTCACTCAGGACATCCACAATACACAAACAACACAAACAAAGACACTTGAAGTCCATCCACTACACATTAAACAACTACCTGGACCCTCTCGGACCGGGCACCCACATACTAGAATTACTGAACATCAACAATAACTTTTGACATTAAAGAACATTTCTAAATACAGGATAGAACTATAGGCCAAACGGTGCTTTTTTCAAGTTACTTAGGCTGACAGTGTAGATTTCAAGAGCAGCAGCATCAGGTGCTGAGCTTGAGCAAAGAGTGGAGGAATGTCACTAAGAGATGATGGCTGCAACACGGGTTTGTAACCTACTCACAGTTCACTACTCAAGTGTTTAAGGTCAATGTCCAGGTTTCTCATTTGAGATTAATTGTGATGCTTACAATACATACTTCTTTAAGTTTTTCTACGATTGGATTTCTCAGGCTATTGAACGTTAATACTAAATAAAAAAAGAATTTGTGAAATTGCCCCGCTTTAAATCAAGATCCTGTTTTCGTCACTATGTGAGTTGGCAATATTCCCCTAATTTCTATGATTTTCTATACTCTGATTTTAACTTTTCAGTCAATGACATTTTGCACATCATTAAATAAATTCACGGGCATTGGATGGGCTTTTGAAATTATGGCCATATGTTTTATGAAGACAAATATCTTACAATGGGTTCTACAAAAGCTCATCACTGTAGACCTGAGATTACTCGCATCTGAATTCTTGAAATTGCAGACAGGCCTGGTGTTTGCCGCCCTAATGATGCACCAGGACAGGCATGTTTCCCTGCAATTGTCTGGATGGTCACGGGTGGCACAGTGTACTTGTTGGAAATGCGGGGACAAGCCTTAGGACTGGGAGAGATAATGCAGTCAGGGAACCAGCCATCAGTGTAAGTAGGCCGCCATATTTCTCCCAGTACGGTTGATGAAGACTACTTACGTATTCAATGGCAGTACAAGGGGACCGTGACAGTACTTTGCCAAGCCAGAGAGCCAGGGTAAGACCGGGAATACCGTTATGGTGCCATTAGGCGTTCAATTGACTGGCAGCATGCCCCTTTAGGCTGAAGAAACTGGCTTGTCATTCCCTCTTGCGTGCATGGAGGATTAACGACAAGTTCCCTGATTCTAATGTCTAATTCTCATGGACATCGTCCGTTACACATGCTTTGAGTAAGAATAAGAAATTCCTTCTCATTACTGGCCCTTTTGATCGGTAAGTGAACTGCAGTCTGCTCAAGCTTGTGCAATTTAGATCACTGGAGTGAGATCTCTGTCGGGTGGGAAACAATACAAACAATACTCACCTCTTGTCTGTTATAATAATAAATTAATAAATATTCTGTAATCTGCACTTAGATGTCACCTCTTTTCTTTTTTCAGGAAAAACCAGCCCCGTTTAATACAAAAGAGTTACAAATGGTCATTAAAAAACAAAACTATCCATTGAGGTAATTGTCGTTCAGAATGAAACAAAATTCCCTCAAGGAATTAATGTAGCGACATAAGAGGCTGGAAGTTCTACAAAAATGTCTTACCTGGGGGGAAAACCTTGGCAGGGAGAAAGAGGTAGAGAAGATACATGAAGAATCTGCCTGGTTGGAACTTTCTGATAATGTTACAGGATTTTGTTATACAACTAAATGCAATCTGTGTCTTGGTTGTCCAAAAGGCTTCCAGCTACTCTGTGAGATGGTGAGAAGAGGGAAGCACAGCATGTTCCTGAGATCCACAGAGTGACTCTGACAGGATTACATTTTTGCCACAATCTGGAACACCTCCTCCTGAAGAGGGAGTAACCGGAGGAGCAATAACTTGAAGAACAAAAGGAGAAGGAGAACCATAATGTGACCTTTATGGACAAGAAGATCATCCCCTCAAATAAGCTGCCCAGGAGCTTAGGTTCAGCCGGGCCGCTGAGATGGTTAAGAGGTGGCTGGCATGGCTGAGGCTAGATGGGCCCTCCATATAGAGAAAGAATCACGCAAAAAATGGACACCTTAGGAAGGAGAGGACTGCACACCGGATCTAAAGAAAGGCCTTCGGATTGGGGAAGTTTGTGATCTTATACAAGAAGGAGGACTTTGAACTGGAAGAATCAGAGATGGCCATGCTGAGGAAGGAGAAGAGAGGGCTAAAGGTGAAGATAGAGCTCATTCACAGGGAGGAGAAGTTGAATGAAAAGGGCGCCGACATGGCTGAGGATAGGATAGGAAAGAAAGGCCTACATTGTGGTTAAGGATGAGATCTCCAGTGAGCCAAGGCCTTCTGTCAGGAAGGGGCAGAGTCAACAATAACATCAAGACTCTGCACATGAACCTGAACCCGAACTCTGTCCCCCTGAAGAAAGCCAGGAGTCTCTGGAGTTGCCATTTCAAGGAAGGAATGGCAAGTGTAGAATTCTGGACACTACTCTGAACCCCAAACTGGCAAGACATGGGAAAGCAGGGACACTGCGGAAATACAATTATAATATTACAGTGGCTCTATTTTATTAACAATAACTGCAGTTAGAATGGTGAATGCATTACTATTTAATATAGGAAGTCAACTAGCTAAAATTATTCAGGTAAAACACGACACAAATACACACATAGATGTAACACAAATACATCTATGAGTAGAATCCATATAGACAGGCATGTTCCCGTAAAGCGAGGCTCCAGTTGGGCAGTTAAAACACCTTTTAAAGAATTGTGTGGAATTTGCCACCAAATGCCAAATGTTATAATTTCTTTTATAAAAAGTTTCACAAATATGAAAGGACCCAACACAGTATCTGAGTGTATACTGTGCTGTTGTAACTCAATTTATTTTAGCTGGCAAGCTTTGTCTAATTAATCCATGATTATTGGCCAGTATCGTTTTTCCTGGCAGAAAATAATTTGAATCGGAGTTATGTTGTCTGCTGAAATTGTTTAATTACATAATGTGTGTGTTAACAACACAGTAAATATTGTTTAATAATTAAAAGGATGCTTCAAATTGACTTAGGAACATTCAAACTCATCGAACGTTAAGGATTTCAGTATAGGGTGGAAAAATAAAGAGAATATACAGGACGACCAGCACTGCTCACCCAACAGGACGGTGACCTTGCCTACTCTGTCTAAACCAAGAGGGCCTGAGCCATACAAGTTTTATGTAATGTGTTGCCGGGAGGGCCCATGTATAATTAAACTGTTTCTGTGGGCTCCCCCCTGCAAATGTTGCGACACTCACAGGGAATTAGGTGGGAAGAGGGTATTTGAAACACTCACAGGAGGTGCAAATAATATGCCATGCTATAGCCAGGGAAAGTGTGACACCCAGTATATATGTTTACAAAATAAACACACTTTTCCCTGGATTTTATTCGTACTTGGTTGGTGTGGAGGAATATATTCTACATTCAAATATAGTAAGATTGTATATATTGTGATTCCTGCAACTGAATACACTGCACTCTGGACGTTTCTCCATAGAGAGTTTGCCAGCTTGCTATCAGGATTATCACACACACACACACACACACACACACACACACACACACACACACACACACACACACACACACACACACACACACACACACACACACACACACACACACACACACACACACAACACACACACACACAACAACACACACACACACACACACACACACACACACACACACGCACATACACACACACACAGACACACACACATATACAGACACACACATACATACACACACACACACACCCACACCCACACACACACACAATCATAAAACACACGCATACCACCCTCCGCACACTCACACAAACCTCCACTCACTCAACCACATACACACATGTCCCCCTTCCCTGCACACACACACATCCAATCACTCAGCCCCATATACACACACGCACACGCACACACACACACATATCCCCTCCCCACGCTCACGCACAAACATCCACTCACTCACACACATACATACCCCCCCTTCCCTGCACACACACACACACACCACTCACTCACCCTCACGCGCACACACACACACACACACACACACACACACACACACACACACACACACACACACACACACACACACACACACACACACACACACACACACACACACACACGCACGTACACACACGCACGCACGCAAACACACACACCCTCCTCCTCACACTCACGCACACACATCCACTCACTCACACACATCCACCCCCACACACACATTCACACAGACACATCCGTAAGCAGCGGAGAGTTGTGTCTAACTACGTCGGCCGCCTCGCTACACACCACCACCGCTGCACCGTACACGGCCAGCAGTGCGTCAGTGTGGCCACATAATGACCTTCACGAGTCAGCCATGCGGCAGCTCCGCAGTGGGGATGGGGCCGTTTCCAGCGCATCAATTATAGGTAAGAGTGAGCTGAGGTGACAGGCCGCACGCGAAGCGATGTGTGGTGGTGTGGTGGTGTGGGCGTCGGGGAGCTCCTGCACTATTCATGACGCCACCATCTGTTCCCTCTCCGAAAAAAATACGGCCTGGTGTCCGGGCGCGGGCAGCACCTCTCTCTTGGGTGGGCCCACCGCCGGCCTTGACCCAGGCTACGCCGTACGCCCCAGCCTCTGGACGGATGGTGCCACTTTGAAATCAAAAGCCGCGACTCGCATATCACCTTCTGACGCGTGCTTCTGAGCGCCGGCCAGAATCTGAAGGCAGAACAACGTATTGCGGTAAACACAAGCAGAAATGCCGGTGTGTGTGTGTGTGTGTGTGTGTGTGTGTGTGTGTGTGTGTGTGTGTGTGTGTGTGTGTGTGTGTGTGTGTGTGTGTGTGTGTGTGTGTGTGTGTGTGTGTGTGTGTGTGTGTGTGTGTGTGTGTGCGTGTGTGTGTATATGTGTGTGTGAGAGAGAGGGAGCTGAGGGGGTGTGTTTGTGAAAGGAGACATGTGTGTACCAGTGCATGTGTGTGTGAGCGAGAGAGGTGTGTGTGTGTGTCTGTGTTTGGAAGTGGGAGGGAGCTGG
>OLKM01000025.1:59047-74047 GCA_900291075.1 Melanogrammus aeglefinus | reverse complement strand
GTGTGTGTGTGTGTGTGTGTGCGCGTGTGTGTGTGCGTGTGTCGGTGTGTGTCGGTGTGTGTCGGTGTGTGTCGGTGTGTGTCGGTGCGTGTGTGTGTACGCTTTAATTTAGCCTTTCCACTTCTGCTAAGAAAAACAGTGTGAAAAAATAATGTGTTCTATTTTTTTGTCTTGTATTAGATCTATTCTCGGTTTCTTCGCTGCATGTATAGTGGGGGAACACACATACGGAGGGCCTTCAAACTGACATCTAATCAGAGTTGCAGTGGACGGTCTGCACATTTGCAGACTTTTCGAGAGTCGTTCGCCGCTTTGAGGAGCGGAATCCTCCATGCTTACGTTATTTATAAACCAAAATGATGCATTCATCAACCGGTTCCGCTACGACCCATTTCCTCTTGCCCTCTTTTGCCAGTCTTTTAAAAATAAAAGCACACACGCACAGACATACACACACACACACACGCACGCACACACTCACACACACATAAACATGCACACACACACACACAGACACACAGATGCGTGCAGAAACCTTTCTCAGGTGTCGTGCGTCGGTTTCCTAATACACGTGAGTCGCATCGCCATGACAACAGGAGCCGAGCAGAACGGCACCCGGCAGGTGTCACCTTTGCTGTCTCACCTCTGGGGGCTGGCACGTGTGATGATGTCACGTTGCGTCCAGGTTCTGCTGCTGCTGAAGGCTAACCAGTATGTGGTGGGTGAGAGACGGAGAGAGAGAGAGAGAGAGAGAGAGAGAGAGAGAGAGAGAGGACAGAGGAGAGAGAAGGGCGAGAGAGAGAGAGAGGGAGAGGGAGAGGGAGAGGAGAGAGAGAGAGAGAGAGAGAGGACATAAGGAAGAGAAGGGCGGAAGGCAAACAGGAAGGGGAGTGTGGCCCCTCGGGCTCCTATACCCTGGCCCTAGTGACAGGTGCCAGTGCTGCACTGAGGTGAAACTGGAGTGGCCGCAGTGTGATGTTGAGGAGTCATCGCTAAAGTTATGAGGGCAGTGCACAATGCAAAGAGGAAGGAGAAAGTTTCCCATGCAGAGACCTTGGAGGGACCTGGATTGGGGTGACTGTCTGTGCATGTCTGTCTGAGATACTGCTTCGTGAGAGGGAGGGAGGAGAAAACTCCAACTCCTGAACTTTTTTCTGGGAATGAAACACATCCAACCGTGTTGTAATCTTGACAAAAATAATATATTCTCAGCTTTCCGTCAGTGTTACTTTAGCCGGAGAGAGTAAATGGATGAGGCCTTATGTTTCTGCCGGTTTCATTGGATTACTCTGAGAATCCGCCCCAAAAATATTGCTTGCGTTTTTCCTCAGGCTGTTCACTGATTAAGTTCTTTTCACTTCTTTTTTTGGTGTTATAATGACATACATGAATTTGCATTCTGCATAAAGAGCTCTGCAATGCCTGCAATCATTATTTTAAATCTCACACCCTTGCTTCTTGAGACAAGTTGTACAAATATTATGCATTTTTCTACTTACTGGATCATGATTGGCTTAATATATTTGTTTGGGACAGAAAATGTGTTTGCAACTGCAAACTAAATCTTTCCCTGTTCAGTTGAAGAGGTAAAGGCAGTGTATTGACGAGGTCCACACTTTTAACAAGCTGTTAGTCATAGTCATGCTTCAAGGAAGATTAGAGCATACATAAAAGTTTTCTCCATAAAACTGTTCTTTGACTCCCTCACCCATTACCTACCTCTCATTCCCACCGCTCTTGTGAATATATGTGGACTTAGATCATTGCCTTTTATTTCATTAGAATATTAACCTTTTTGCATCCCTACCCAGCCATCAAATGCCTTGTATGTGCCAATGTACTTTCACAGTAAACCTGGTTCAAGTTTGGCAATTAAACCTGTTTGGCAATCACCCCCGTGTTCTGCCGGAATCTTAGACAGAACATTTCAGGGAATTGTGTAAGTGACTGACAGCAGGCTACTTTAAACCTTTCCTTCGTCGTTCCGGCATCCATCCATGCAGCTACCCTGACCTCACATCCCTCCAACCCACACATCCATCTGCCCATCCCTCACACCTCCTTGGCCTGGGTTTCCTAGGACCCTTGCTGTGGAATGGCATGTTCACGCACCACAGGGGGTTCAGGAGCCTGGAGTTGCTGTTGAGCTTACCTCATCCTGAATAATGACGAGGGGATCCCAAAAAAAACGTTATCGAATATGGTTCACTGATATATCAAACCCTGCAGTGCATTACTGATTACTCTACAATTGATCCATGACCTTAAGAGCACAGTACAGGCAAGAAATACAGAAGACTCATGGGACGATTTAAGGTGAGATTACATTTTATTGGAGGGTCCTTTTGTTAAACAAAGTGTCTACAGCTTGGAATCGGCGTGGATAGCTACGAAAGGATCCTCATCTTGGTTGCTGATCTTGAAGTGGGCGCGACCGTCGCCGCCCACATGGATCTGTTTGCCGCTGCAGCTCCCGCCATCTTTGTTGCCGGAGATGACGTCACAGTATGTGCCGCCGGGCATGCCAGTGTTAAGAGTCACATCCAGGTTCCTGAGATAGGAATAAGAGGATTCAGGTTTATCGGGTTATCGGGGTACAGGTGATGGTTGTTGTCGTCAACAGCCCTTCTGGTCTGCAGAAACAGTCATACTAAACATGTTATTTAAATATTACATTTTAGTTGAGCTATTTCACAATTTAAAATTGTGAGAAGCTGCCAATTATTTGCTTATTTTAGTGCTTTTAACACCTCTTTGTTGATGCTAAATAAGAAGTTTAAGCATTGACCTTGCACAATGTCAGTCAAACAGATCAAACGATCTTGTCTCAAGCCAAAACCCAAAATAATCGTCTGCCCTTACCAGTCGTCGTTGTTGAAGACGATGAAACCACGGTTACCGCGTCCAAAGGCGACCTGGTTGCTCTGGTTGTCCCACCAGTTGGCGTGGGGCTGGCCATTGACCACATTACGGAAGGTTGCCATGTTCCTAGCAGGAGAGAAGCCATCAGACTGTCATGCTGAAACTCATACTGTTGAACATAACTATAGGAATCATGAATCAAACACATCAAGTCTACCGTTTTATAATCAATTATGTTAAGAGCATAAAGTTCAACAAATATATTGAACAAACTGTGTCTTTATGCTGATTAGGAGTTCAAGACTTCGCCAAGGTCCCAGGGTGAATACGTTTCAATGTAGGAGCCGTACCACCTAAAGCCATAGCGACAGCACTCGGTGTTCTCTGAGGGGGGGCAGCAAGTGCCCTGTCATCTGTGCTTTGGGGACTCACTTGATCTGACGCCACCTGTGCTCACACACCCAGCCGTCTCCACACGTCTGGTCAGGGTTAATAGGAACTGGCTTGGTGGCTCCGTTCCCGTGGCTTGGAGGACCCATCCAGTCATTCTGGTCCTGATGCGTCGCATGACGGAATGGATGGATGGATGCATGAATAGATGGGTGGATGGGAGTGGTTGGAGGGATGGATAGTTAATGAATAATGGATGAATGGTGAATAAATGATGGATGAATATATGAATGAATTTCTTAACTAATGGATGATAAGAATAGGAATAAGAAGAGGGATCAATAGATTCGTAAATGGATTGACCCTCATGGCGAATGAATGGGTGAACGAAAGAATGAACTCATGGAATGCATGAATGTATAGCTGTGGGGATGAAGCAGCACAGGGAACTGATGCATCTTCTTTCGCAGCCGGAACGCACACATACCTTTCCGTTGACAAAGTTGCGGTCCCAGCGGAAGCTGGACATCACCCTGGCAACTCCGTAGGGGTGAGCGAGCATGTAGGCCACGGCCATCTTGTGGATCCTGGGGTCCCAGAAGGTGGCGATGGCGGCACCACCGGCGCCGTGGCCCCTCTGGTTGTCGTGGTTGTCGATGAAGACCAGGGCGTTGCCATCGGGCATGAAACCCCATCCCTCTCCCCACGATCTGTTTCATGTTTTACGGCAGCAGATAAAGTAGCTGTTTGCTTTTTTTTCCAATGCAAGATGTACTGACTTGCAGAGGTTTAGTTTAACAGCACGTGTGCCCAAAAAATAAATCAGAAATTGCTTTGTTTGTGAAGAGCGAGGGGCGTGTGTGTTTGTAGTAATTTTCAAAACGGAAGTGGAAAGAAGGTTTCATAACACAGCGAATGGGAATAACAGATGTCCTACTGGCACAGCATTTGAACAAAAAGCATACTTAGTGTAAGACAGCTTCTCCCCGTTCCATTTGCGGAAGAGTGTTCCCAGCTTGGCACCGTATTTGAACTCAGTCACTCTTCCAAGATGGAAGTACTCCCTGGACGTAATGGGCTCACCACCGAGATCAATAACCTGAATGCATAAAAAAAACACACAATACACTCGGTTGACGGGTGAAAAAAGGTCTCCCGAATGATTTTCTGTTTCCGCTGATATTTTTTTGTTATTGCCCCTCACCAGGTTTGCTTTAGAAATCAATCTCCCACTACTTCCACTTGCCCAACCTGTGCCTGTGGATCGATACCAGGTGCATGTGTATTCATGCGCATGTCATTTACCCATGAATATCGTATGTTAAATGAACCGTAAGGAAAAACAGAACCGGCATCTCCGCCCTCTGCTTTCTTCTCCCAACAAATAAAGATTTACATTTCAACAACTGCTTATTTTTCTTTTCTTTTTGATGGTGGGGTTCATTGCGTATTTGTTGTACTCCAATAAATTGCATTAAACATGGAAGAAGAGGTAAAAATCGACAATTGTAAAGATATAAAAAGGTAAAAACTTCTTGTAATACAAGAAGCCGAGTCGATCCCTGGAGCCGTACCTCCTGGAAGATGAAGGGCCGGGACCCTCCGGGGAACCACTTGGTGTTGAGGTTATGCAGGCGGCCCAGGGTGTTCTGCAGGTCTCCGGGCCACATGTGCTTGCAGGCGTCCACCCTAAAGCCCGCCACGCCCATGTCCACCAGCTTGTTCATGAAGCCGGCCACCTTGCCCCGAACGTAGTCCTTCTCCAAGGCCAGGTCCAGCAGACCCACCAGACGACAGTCACGCACCTGCAAGACGGCGCAAACACAGAGATATCTGGGCCTGAATTTATGTTTGATTATTTTTTATTTCTTTATTGTTTGATTTTGTTTTCTCGTAAAGGCCGCCAGCTGCTTTAGATAGAGCGGGGGATTTGGATAGCGATGGTTGTTTCAGCTTCCTGGTGCTTGCATATACCTGCATATCCTGAACATTAGGAAAGGCTATGTTTTGTGAATTAAATGCAGCTGTAATAGGCACCAGCGATATAATAAGAACATTATGAGATATACATGTAAGGGCAGTGACTACTACAGGATATATGATATTGAAATAGATTATTGTAGTTTAAGCAGAGGTTGATAACACCCTACCTCGGCATTCAAAGTGAGTCTGTCCCATTAATACCTTTATTACATCATTTTGAATTTGAACCCAAGCCAACTTGATATAAAGAGATCCCTTTTTCAGTCTAATATGAGGAAATGCTCCTCTGATGAATGTTAACAAAAAGAACCATCCGAGAATGCAGCCTTTTGTTCAGTACAAGCCCCCCTGACTTTAACTTGACCCACAAATGACTCTCATTCATCGGGCGTCCTGCCCCATGGACACGCATCCACTGAATACCTGATTGGCATCCCCGTAGTTCTCGATGTTGCCGCTGCCCGTCCGGCACTTGTGGTCGTTGAAGTCCATGTTGGTGAAGGGGATGCTGGGGAAGTCCTTCCTGTTGGCACTGAACCAGCCCCCACACGAAGAGTGGGTGCCCTCTCCACCACCGGCACCACACATGTGGTTGATCACCACGTCCACGTAGATGTTAACCTGCCCGGCGACAGGGGGTTGAAGGGGGAGAGAGATAGGGTAGCCTTAGTGATTGATTGATCTAACAATTAACAGTGCTGTTAATTGTTAGATTGCGTTTGCGGATATTTAGCTTCTTCTCTTTTATCACTAATGTAATTAACTTAGCGTTTGCACTTAGATAAGCGCTATACAAATACAGTGGATACATTGTTATTGTTATTAATAAGCTTTTGTATTGTTGTTATCATATTGTTATCATCATTATAATTATTATTAATATTAATTGAGTAAAGATGCTTCTAGAAGCACAAACAGCACTGATCATACTCTTGCAATCATTAAAGTTGTGTTTCTTTTGTGTTTGACTTGGTGGTTTGACGTTCTTGTTCCTTGGAGGAGCCACATACATCACACGGTTAACCGCTTGAAACTATGGCATTAATAACAAGCCTGGGATCTTAAAAATTGAGATTTATATTACGGTGCTGAAGCTCAACAGTGTGCAATGGCAACCTGGGAGATTTTTATATTGTTTTATGTGGTTGTACCGAATGGATGTTGTATTATTTTATCTTTTTCTTTATCACAACCTTTTATGTTAATCCATAAAACAACCCGTCAAATATTTTTTGTTTCAATGGATATTATCGAGCATGAAATAGGCTTGTTTTGTCTCATTCACTTTACAACAGGTGCTCACTGCTAAGGGTGCAAAGGGTCATAAAGCAGAGGTCAACGAGGTACCTGGTAGGACACAAAAGAACAATGTGACGCGGCGTCAGTCGTGGTGGTTCGGCCTTACCCCGACGTTGTTGCATCTGGTGATCATGTCTCTGAGCTCGTTCTCGTTGCCCGAGCGGGAACACAGGTTGTAACCGGTGGGCTGGTACCTCTGCCACCAGGGATACCACGGGCTGGTCAGTGTGATGTGTTCATTAGGAGGGGAGATCTGAAACACAGTGCGCGTAGCATGAAAACACACCATCCAACACCCATCAGGGAACAGTCAGTGAATCGAGGGTCCAGCGCATGCCATAAACCGTCAGACAATGAACCAGAAGGCACAGACCTTTCTTTATGCAGTTTACCGACAATCTAGGCCGTTTGTGTATACTGCATGCGCTTTGAGCTATTTATTACATAAATATTTTTTTTCTGTGTCCAGATTCACAACAAAAGAGATACCATCTACCGATGGTAAATGCAGGTACATCATGAAGTATGTTATGTATTTAAAAAAAAAATACCACTAAAGCCAGTGAATAGCCATGAATAAGCCATACAAAATGTAGATAGAAAATGAAATACCAATTTATAAAGAGGCCCATGTCATTATTCCTACCAATGGCAAAACACATTGATTTTGTCAATGCTATTGACAAAATGGCGGTTATTGCTATTGTCAATGGCGGTTCTACACAGGGGCCTACGGGGGCCTGTGCCGTTTTAGACATGTCCCTGGCCCCCCCTGTGTCCCCCTGTGCTGTCCAAATAAAATATTATGACTTTACTGATGTTACCGAACTAATGCGACGCAAGGTTCTACACGGGTAAATTAGAGCATCGCATCCATGTCAGTATCCTTGCTAGGTCTAGGCTGCACAATGTTTTGGTTAACCACATATTTTCTTTTTAATTCATGTTTTGGCTTATGCATTGGGATAACATATACATTTGAATAAAGAGTAGTAGGCTATCTGCCCATGTTAAGTAGGGAGGGATGGTTATGCAACAAAATGTAATGATGCCCCTACGTTTTATTTCTTCTAATAGCAGCTATCATGAAATGAGGAAAGAACAGTAGAACAGGGAAGTTTTCTTTGAGCTCTTTAGGCTGTGCAAGATTGCTGTAACCCTTCCTGTAAGCTCAGCCTCTTGGGGACACAGTTTCTCAACACTGAAACTGATAAAATAAATAGGAAATGACACATTGGCTTGCACTTCGTTGTACCCTGGAGTTTTTTTTCACATTGACACATTGTATTTTTACCCTGTACTTTATTTTTTACTTTTCATATCTATTGGCCCTACCTCTCTTGCACGCTTGTACAAAACACATTTTTATATGATTTTGATGATTAAGGGCATAAGCTCCACCAATTTAATACAGTTTGCCCGGAAAATGCAGACTGGGTAAGTTATAAACTCTAGTACAAATTAAATGTTAGATGATTTTAAAGTTAAATAAAGTTTATAATCTTTAAATATCGTATTTTGCCATTTATTTTGTGCCACTCTGGTTAAACAATGGTCCCTCCTTGTCCCCCCTAGTAAAATTTGTCTAGAACCGCCACTGTTTGTGTCTCTCTTGTGAATTTAATTTCATGATTAAGGCAGGTGTAGGCTACATAAGAAAGTATGTTGGTTATTTAAAAAGTATGAAACTAATACGAATAAATGAAATACCAATGAAGAAAGAGGCGCTGTCCGTTTTCTTACAAATGACAAAACACATTGATTCCGTCAATGCCCCAATGCTATTCAGACAGGGCCTGCTGTATTCTCCAACCTGGCTAAACAACCGTGCGATAGAACACAACCGTCAAAGCGTACCTGAACTCCTGCATAGCCGTTAGGGGCCAGGAAGCGCTCGCACTCGGCAGCGATGTCCGCCCAGCGCCATTCGAACAGGTGGACGATGGCCGTCCTGCCGTGCTTGGTGTGGGGGTTGTGTTGAGCGGTGCCGAGCCCCAAGAGGGCTAACAGGATGAACAACTTCATGACGTCCTCTTGAAGTTGAGGATGCACAAATCGCCGATATGTAGCGAGAGTGCTCACCCGGGCCCTATATACTTGCAGGGTTTTTAAATCCGACCAATTAGGAGCCTGGTGAGTATCAATACTTTGCCTGCCGGGCAGCTGTGCTCACTCGTGTTTTTCACAGGGTCCCTGGTTATTATCTCATTTTGGATTCACGAGCAAATGGGGGCGGAAGATGTCAAAAACATTTGAGAAAAAAGACCAATGTTTGTGTCTTTACAGATCCTTCAAAAAGAAGATTGAACTCATATTTCTGAGAGATACTAGACTGCATATTTATACTTTGTAGGCCTGTTTGTGCTTTCTTTTAGTTTTGCCTTGTTTGTTTTTTTCACTCCTTTGAATGAATGCAAAACCACAATATCTATTTTTTTCATATTCTTTTAACCCAATGCACGATTCTTTTTTGCACTTTAAATATGTGATGTTGAAAAATGATATCACTTTTTCACGATAGCTCTTTTGAGGTATTGTGTGTGTGTGTGTGTGTGTGTGTGTGTGTGTGTGTGTGTGTGTGTGTGTGTGTGTGTGTGTGTGTGTGTGTGTGTGTGCGTGCGTGCGTGCGTGCGTGCGTGCGTGCGTGCGTGCGTGCGTGCGTGCGTGCGTGCGTGCGTGCGTGCGTGCGTGCATGCCTGCAGGCATGTTTATGCAGGCATGAACATGCATGCGTGTTTGTGTGTCTATAAATATCCAGTAGGTTTTCAGGGATTACGTGTGTGACGTGACCTTAATGTATTGCAAAATGGGAAAGTGGCCCCCCTACTGATGAGATAACGGTTTATGAAACACTCAAGGGGGTTATGTTAGGTGGAGCTGACCTTGGCATGGATTTTTCTGTTTGTTTATTGATTCTGGCTTCTGTTTTGGATATGTCCACATCAGAAATAGTTTAGGTGTATTTCTCCCCCATCAAATATCATTGTGTCACATATTAAATAATGAATGCCTGATTTTAGTTGAGCCGGTTGAACAGTTTTAGCAATAGGTCTGCCTAGCCTGATGAAGACTCTGGTCATACTGAATGTTTTCACAGGTAGGCGGGTATTTACGGATTTATTTTTATTTTTTCCTAGCATTTGAAAAAAAAAGACAGCAAAACTATAATATATTCAATATTAGGAATCATTATTATGAGAAAGTCCTTAATCTCCCGATTATGAGTGTATACTACAACCCATGCTACAATCCATGACCGACACAGACAAGGTGCTTTTCCCAGGGTCAAAGTTCGACCATGCAAGAAGCAACATATGACCATGGGTTTTCACACAGGAGCGTCCCTCTCTGACCTGAAACAGGTGCACATTCATTGCACAAACATTAATTTTCCCAGTCACAGAAGAAAATGGCTTTTTACTCCAAGGGGTACGTGGAAAAACTAAAGTGTAACCGTGCTGGGCGAGCGGCATAAGGTTGCGCTGGAGGCAAGCCGAAACACAGGGGGAGAAAGATACCACATTACTCCTAGTCACACGAGAGCATAGCGTATTTAATGTTCACACGACACACTCGTGAAAATGTTTATTCTCAATTTTTATTTGTATGCCTCTGGAATACCCCCAAAATGACCACAAAGAAAAAAAACATTTTATTCATGGTAGATTATTAATGACTCTGTGGTCCGTATTAAACTGATTACAGTTCTGGGGAACACAAGGATTGCACTCCAGGAAACGGTGAGTTACGACAGGGGTGGTGCAGCACACTTTGATACGACACTAGCTCCCCCAACGGATCCAACACGATATTGCCAGCCACATTTATGCAGCGGTGATGTCTTGTTGCTGTAGGTTTATAAATATATCAAGTTGTTATGTTAAAAAAAAAAAATTACATGATCCATATCGAAACTTGTTTAGAGATCGCTGCCTAATTATTAAAGCTGGGTTTAATTTCAAACTTATTGTGGCATGGACTTCTAGTACCACAGAGTGGAGTCTCTGCCTGCAGGTAGCCCACTAAATGCCATAAGGGCTTGTAATTGTGCTGACCTGTTTTAAGATTCTGAGATATTGGCCCAGGGATGTACTCCAGTGCTGCTCTGTGGAGCAGCCAGCTCACACACACAAAAGACAAATGTACACACACACACACACACACACACAGGCGCACACACTTAACCACACACACATACACACAGGCACGCACAGCCACACACACTCACACACATACACACAAACACACAGCGACCGAAAGACAAACACACACACATTCAGACACAAACGCACACACACGCACAAAAGACAAATGCACACACACACACACACACACACACACAGGCGCACACACTTAACCACACACACATACACACAGGCACGCACAACCACACACACTCACACACATACACACAAACACACAGCGACCGAAAGACAAACACACACACATTCAGACACAAACGCACACACATGCACACCCACATATACCCACACATACACCCCACCACACACACACACAACCCCCCCCCCCCCCCCCAAGCACACACACACACACCTCAAAGCCAGCAGTCTCACCCCTGCAGAGAACTTCAGTCACATGGGCTCATAGGACCTGACACACACGGGGAACGGTTCCAGATCACCTCCCTCAGTGAACCCTCTCTGAGTTGCCTTCATGTAAATGTCCAGGAGCCAGACAACTTTATGGCTGGAAAGAAACACACACACACATACCCACGCACAAATATTCACAAACACACACATACACACACACACACACACACATACCCACGCACACATATTCACAAACACACACATACACACACACGCACACACACGCACACACACACACACACACACCAACACACACACACCGACACACATACCCACACACAAACCGACACACATACACACGCACACGCACGCACACATACACATGCCAGCCTGGGGGGAGTGCCACCGTGAAGTGCTGGCAGAAATGGTGTCATTTACAAGGATGATTGGCAGTTATAAAAGTGCATGGAATGAAACTTTGACAGGGGACAACAGAGTTTTTTTCTATTATATGTGACGGGATAATATGGAAACAAAAACAGTACAAATAGTAAATATTTGACAACATAAACCTTTACGTAATAGCAATGATTCTGTGATTTGTTTAGGAAAGTATACATGTATTTCAAAGATCAATATTAACATTGGCTAATTATGAATAATCAACAATTCAATAATAAAAAAAATACAGATGGTTTTCAAATAAAACCTAATAATAAACATAATCAGAAACATCAAAAAGAAAAAGGATTAATGGATAAGACGACAAGGAATTAGCATCCTTTACCTTGTTCAGCATACTATGATTGTCGTTTGTTCCAGCCAACATATTATTCACAGGGCTAATCCAGTTTAGGGCGGTGTCATCGCGCCATCTTGTGCCACCTACGCCCTGCTCAACATCTGCCTTATTTCATGCAGAATGGACTTTATTTTTATCTCCACAGACTTTCCTTCAGACCAGTCTCAGACCGTCTGAGCCTTTGTCTGAGCTGTTCAGTGCAAACCATCTGCCCTTTGAGTTGACATTCTGTACAATAGTGAATTACAAATGTATTGTAATGCAGATGCTACAAAATTAAAATAAAAATTCCCCCTGCTCAGTCTGTTTGATTCCAACTATAAAACACAATGGATTAAGTAGTAGTCTGTTTAGTATGCCAGTCGTCATTTCATTATAATATAACAACATCTTTTTCATATTGAATGAACTTGAGCTAACACGAAGGTGAACTCTTGCTTCTAATTAACATAATTTTCATCATCATATTGCTACTACTACTTCACATTTCCAACGATAAAGACTGAATTTAGCCCTTTGTTCAGTGTGTGGGTAGTTAAATGACCACTATCGCTGGAGATACGTGATTTTCTTTCATGCATTAACCTGAGAACACAAACCCTCTAAAGACAGGAGCTCTATATTGATCTGCCTTGCATTAGAGGTTTTATTATTAATTAACACAAGTGATATCCATCGTATAACCACTGAACCAGGTTCTCTGATGCACTCAATGGCAGAGCGGCGTGTGAGCACTAATCTAAATTGTAGCTAACTAAATGTTTACAATAGTTTGGATGTTTATTTAGGTAAATACACACAAGGTTGCTGATATTGAAATTTGAAATATTATTGACAATATTAACAACAATATTTTCCACTTACATATAAGTATATATCATATATCAGGTCATAGCTGCTACATAGAAAGACAATGAAATAAAGATTTGCGTTCAAGGACTGATTTGACTTCCACACTCTTACGGCAAACAGCTGCTGCATGCGTTCGCCTACTGCGACAGCATAAAGCACATGGCGCCCTCTGCTGACCAGAAGGCACATGCTTCTTAACTAAAGAGTCGTCTCCTCCACGCCTTGGAAACCTCCAACCATTGGAAACTTCTTAACTATATAGAAAAAAAAAAAAAAAAAACACGACATAGAGTAAGGTATCCCCATTCCAAATGTACAAACTGTCCTGCGTTCTTTGTAGCAGGACACATGTGTGCGCCAGAGCGTCTCCGCATGGCTCCCGTGTCTGATGATGAATCACAGGCCTCCCTGGGTCTCCTGTGGGATGAAGAGGAGGCAGCAGCATCATCTCCACGGGAGCGTTTCGTCACCATGGTACAGGCGAAGGCCATTGGCTATGCTTACCGGTTTTTCCCCATGGGTCTCCCCGCCTCAATATTTCCAGCCTGACTGGAGGCTGGCATGGACTTTGTTTTCCGGTACAAGGACAGCGTGGAGCCATACCTCCAGAGGGGATGAAGAGAAGTTTTAAGCAGGGACAAAGCGCCTCTTTCATGGCCCAGTCTGGGTGAAAGCAGGTGAGGAGGGGAGACTCTGCAACCCTCCTCCCACCCCCATTTCCTCACGGCTCTGTCATGGGAAAGAGTGGGAGAAGCAGGGAAACGTGTGCGTCCGACCCTCAGTGGGTTTGTTTAGCATAAGCAGATGACGAAAGGGGAGAGAGAGTGGGAGGGAGGGAGGGAGGGAGGGAGGGAGTGTGTGAGAGTGAGAGTGAGAGAGAAAGAGATGCAGAAAGACCTTTGGGCTAAATTAAAGGACGAGGCGTGGGGGGGGCAGGGGGGTTATGGGAGGGAAGAATGCGAGAAAAACCCAGCAAGAAAGAGTATGAGCGATAGCAAGGGTATAGTGTGAGGAATGTGAAATATATAAATAGAAGGAAGGGAGGGGCTGAGAGAGAGAGAGAGAGAGAGAGAGAGAGAGAGAGAGAGAGAGAGAGAGGAGAGAGAGTAGATAGATAGATAGATAGAGAGAGAGAGAGAGAGAGAGAGAGAGTGGAAGGTGGGTGCCTCTCTGCCCACAACAAAGTGCATGACATCATCAAAGGCCCAAACCAAGCTGGGATATTTTTTAAACGAGTCTTCAGACGACGTTCTTCACCCAAGGTGTATCAACAATGAAACAAGAATCCTATCATGCGAGGTAAAGAGAGCCCACGGGGGCAGAAGACCCAGCCGGCATTGTGATTGGTTCATCCACTAGAGAGAGCATTAGCTGCATGAGTAATTCTATACCTGGGCTGCAATCAGTGACACTGCATTACACACATTGAACAGTGTACTGCTGGAAGTTTGAAAACACATCCCCCTGCCCCCTCTTGTAAATAAGCGTGTGCGTTTCTAGGTGCGCATGCCTATAGCAGCGAGCAGAATGCAAGTAAGCCCTATAAAGTAGAAAGAGATTCTCCGGCTCTTCTAATGGAAACTTTCAGCAGGGCTTCCTTCTTTCTCTCTCTTGCTCCCTTTCTTTTTTCCCCCCCCTGGATGATATGTTGTGCAGATGTTGGGAAAAGATTTCCATCTCACTGCAAAGAATAACAGGGGCGGGCGGAAGTCCTCAAGGAGAGTTTCACGGTCTAAGGCTTGCGAACGCGCACGCGCCACAAACACACTTCCAGACACACGTGCATGCACGCGCAAACACACACAGGAACACACAGGAACACACACACACACACATACATAAATACATACAGTCACACATGCAGATACACACATTTGACTATTTTGAAAAGACTGGTTTGTTTTGAGACACATGCTTTCCCACATTCAGATAATTAGCAGAACACATGTCCGTTGTTGTCCTTCACAGGGAGAGAATTGCATATAAATTGTGCAATCGGTAGCATTTACGGTTGTCGTTGCACTCAGAATATACCATGACGTGTGTGGATTGGGGTGATTGTGACCACCTCTCCCATTCACCTTCCCATGGAGTATTTCTCCGGACTGTTGAATAAGCTACAAATCTTCACTCACATACTTTGTAACGAGAACCATTTGAGGTATTTCAGAGAGCCGACAGGCTATCCATAGGCTGTCGCACACAAGAATGAGCGATAATAACCCTTCATTGAAGGGGATCCCATTCTCTGAGCTGCCT
>OLKM01000025.1:51466-58255 GCA_900291075.1 Melanogrammus aeglefinus | reverse complement strand
AGAGAGAAGAGAGAGAGAGAGAGAGAGAATCGAGAGAGAGAGAAGAACTAGAGAGAAGAGAGCGGAGAGAGCGATGAGAGAGAGAGGAGAGAGAGAGAGAGAGAAGAGAGAGAGAGGGACTATGATTTTTATGTGATGTTTTTTCCCCCTCACCTTAAAAGAAGGAGGGGGGGTGGGGTTGTGGGAGGGTGGATTATGGTAAGATGCATATGAGGAGGCTCCTGTCGGTAGGTGGCGTAAGCACCACAAAGAAAAGGGTGAAGCGGGGGAGACGCCTGGGGGGGAAGGAATGCATAAGAGGAGCTCCTGCCTTGGGTAGGCGTAGCACCACAAAGAAAAGGGTGAAGCGCGCAGACACCTTTCAAATAACACTGCATCAGCCCGCCTCGCTTTTATCCGACAAACGCCGTGGCATCCACTCTGAATTCACCGCCCGCATTCGGCCCCGAGATAAGAGAAACCTCTCGAATATACCGCTCCTTCCCCGACGCACTGCGGGATATCTTGTTATATCTGGGTGCAGCGGGGGCACCCCCTTATACACAAATGTTCCTCAGATGATGAGGTGAATTCTGTGGACGCCGAGCTCACGCGGCGAGCGTTGAGAAGGAAAGGCAGCGACCACCCGTCCCCCACTCCCCCTACCCTCTGTTGAACCACGGCAGCAAGCGGCGCCGGCACTGAGCAATATCTGCTGCACTTTTTTAATTGGACGGCAGCACAGCCAGGGCCCTACAAAAGCCCTCGCCGGCGTCTGGGAGAAATAGATGAACGTCCTCGGCGAACCGGTGGCAATGTGCGAGACAGATGTTTGTCTGCGGCACAGGAGCTAGCTAAACATCACCTGCACCGACTCTTCTCTTTTCCTTCTTGGTTTTTTTGTCTTCCCCTCGAGGAAAAAAATAGCTTAGTCCTTAAAGGGATAGGTCTAGGTATACAGGGCTCTGTCGCGTCTTAAAGAGCATGTGGTGTGTGTATATATAGCATGCTGGGCGCGGTGTCATGTGTGTGTCATGTGTGTGTGTGTGTGTGTGTGTGTGTGTGTGTGTGTGTGTGTGTGTGTGTGTGTGTGTGTGTGTGTGTGTGTGTGTGTGTGTGTGTGTGTGTGTGTGTGTGCGCGTGCGTGTACGTGTGTGTGTGTGTGTGTGTGTGTATGTGTGTGTGTTTGTGTGTGTGTGAGTTATGCTATAAAGAGTGTAAAGATATGCCGCCTGGCTGCACGGCTTGTTCCGAAAAATAATTCCGTGCCTCTTTTGTGTGTGTTTGTTTAGCTCTTTATCACGATGGCGTTCTCAAAGGGCTCCACAGGCCCGTACTTGTTTTTTTTTATAAGAAACAACGAGACAGAGACACAAGGAGCGGAGAAGCCTCAAGAAGAACCACATAATGAAGGGTGTGCGTCTTCGCGGGATCAATGGAAATAGGTATGAGACTCTATGAAAGGCGCTGCGTGCCTTTAAACAGGCGCAGGCCACCTCTTTGGTCTCCGGGATGCTTTATTTGTTCAGGGACATGAAGGGTAGCACCAGCCCATGGGTGGTGCGGTCCAAGATGCTGTCATCAGTGGGCCCAGGTCCCACTCCCAGTGCCATAACGGTAGCCAAGCCTTACCTCCCTCCGAAGCACTGGAAAGCACACACACATACACACACATACACGTGTAAATACTTAAGCACACGCACACACACACACACACACACACACACACACACACACACACACACACACACACACACACACACACACACACACACACACACACACACACACACACACACACACACACAAGCACTGTATCTCACACTCAGACACACACACACACACATACACGTGTAAATACTTAAGCACACACACACACACACACACAACACCACATACACACATACACACACACACAGCATATGCACACACACACACACACACACACACACACACAAGCACTGTATCTCACACTCAGACACACACACACACACACATACACGTGTAAATACTTAAGCACACACACACACACACACACACACACACACACACACACACACACACACACACACACACACACACACACACACACACACACACACACACACACACACACACACACACACACACACACACACACACAAGCACTGTATCTCACACACACACACACACAGACTTGATGAGAAGGGGCACACTTTCTTGCAGACTAAGGGAACAATGGGAGACAAAGAGTGCCGGGCTGCGGCTGTTAGAATGACATTCCACGTACAGGAGATCAGGGTCCGGATCTCGCTGGGAACGAGGCTCTCATTGTAGCATCGCAAAATACAGAAGCTTTACCGTGCTACAGAGGTGAACGTCGGCATAACCCGTGGTGCGCCTCACAGCAGCAATACCACAGGAAAAAAATGTCTTAAAAAAGCACCAGCACTTTGTTAGCATGAAGTGTGATTGATGGCCAATGCTGGGGGGACATGGTGCAAATCCTTTGACTCTTACTCTCATTTCTCCTTCTTCACTTGGTTGCCGGGCTGGCTTACACATACACACATGGAGTATTAATTAAGGAACAAAGCTCCCTCTCTTTTGCTCTCGCGCTCTTTCTCTCTTTCTCTTTTTTTATACTTGTCTCAATCTGTCTCCGAAGGGAAGATGGAGGAGATCAAGAATGAGGAGGGGAGAGAGAGAGAGAGAGAGAGAGAGAGAGAGAGAGAGAGAGAGAGAGAGAGAGAGAGAGAGAGAGAGAGAGAGAGAGAGGAGAGAGAGAGAGAGAGAGAGAGAGAGAGAGAGAGAGAGAGAGAGAGAGAGAGAGAGAGAGAGAGAGAGAGAGAGAGAGAGAGAGAGAGAGAGAGAGAGAGAGAGAGAGAGAGAGAGAGAGAGAGAGAGAGAGAGAGAGAGAGAGAGAGATTAATGCTTTAAAAGCACTGAAGGAAGCCAGTGGCATATTGAAGTGTTTTTAACCCAGTTTCCCACTGGAGCCATGCTGTGCTGCTCTGGGGTGTATTTCAGGTTTCAGAACAGAGCGAAGATGTACATCTGTCTCAGAAGAGGCTCTCTGTAATGCACTTGGAGCTCCTCCGATTCATTCTCCTTTCTATATTGACTTGCGGTCCAGTATTTGACCTAAAATTTTAACATTAAAAGCAGAAAGTATTTGCTTGGTTAACTGCATCCTTTTGTTGAGGAAGTAGTTTTATTTTAGTGTTCGGTATATTCAGACTTGTTGACCCTAGCCTGTCACACAGACACATACACACACACTGTTGCATGAAAGGACACACACACACACACACACACACACACACACAGACAGACAGACAGACAGACAGACAGACAGACAGACAGACAGACAGACAGACAGACAGACAGACAGACACACGCACGCACGCACGCACGCACGCACGCACGCACGCACGCACGCACGCACGCACGCACGCACGCACGCACGCACACACACACACACACACACACACACACACACACACACACACACACACACACACACACACACCAGACAGACAGACACAGATATAAAGGAAGTAAATGTTGGCGAACATTCACAAAGCATTCTAAGAGGATGTTTTGCCAGGACCCTGAGAGTTTATTGAATGAGCATTACCATGTCTGAACCCTTTCTAACTGTGCTTGTGTAATCTACAAATATTTATTTCTAATCCGGAAATTTAAATTCACAGAGGCCCACGTGATTTCACGCATGTTAACACATCAATGAATTTTTAAGTGAAGTTGGTTTAATTTACTGTCGTTTTGAACACTTAATTGCAGTTTTTAATTTCCACCACTAGGGGCCCCCCTCGAAACTCGCGCCGTGCGACAAATTGCCTCTCTTTGCCCTTCTCGAATCACCAATGACTCCGTCTGTTCAGTCTGGAATTGATTGGTGCGTTTATTGGCTTCACAAACGGTAGTGCTCTTTTGTTGGGACGCTTGTGTAATCACTGCAATTTGCGTGTGTGTGTGTGTGTGTGTGTGTGTGTGTGTGTGTGTGTGTGTGTGTGTGTGTGTGTGTGTGTGTGTGTGTGTGTGTGTGTGTGTGTGTGTGTGTGTGTGTGCGTACGTTCATGTGTGTGTGTGTGTGTGTGTGTACGTGTGTATGTAGGTGTGTGTGTGTGTGCGCGGGCGCAGGCATGATTGTGCGTGTGTGCCTGTGTGTGTTCTCGCATGTCATTGCTTTTAATCAAAACATTCAGAATCCTGTCGACTTTCCATCTTATTTCCCTACTAAATCTTCCTATAAAAAAAAAATGACCTGTCCCTGAGTTCTGCTGACTTTTGAACATGCCTGCAGTTCTCTACGCTCCGAGCCAACGCTATAATCCCGGCCGGGGAATTATCAAGTGTATATATGTATGGACATAGCTGGGAGAAGTGAGTGCCCCAGCAGCAGTCTGTCTGCATTAGCGACGCTCAAGCCTTAAAGACAGGCCGGTGATGACGACATGTTTGCAGTTCCACTGAGCAGGCTAGGCGTTTCATGGTTTCATTTGTCAAACTAGGGTCTTTTTTGTCGAGATGTTTGCCTTTTTTTCCTCCCTCCTTTTTTTATTTGTAATTTTCCCTCGTGCGCATTGTTGAAAGTTGAAACCATTGTTGCTCTGGCACATTTTTGGGGCTCAAAATCTTTTCAAACAGAGTCAAACTTGTGGCTTTCCGTTCACGCTCCTATCTGACACCCAGTACTTAAACCGACTATACAATGTGTCCACATTTCTCCTGAGCTTACACCAAACAAAAGTCTAAAAAGTATAGCTTCTAACTCTGTCTGCGGTTATTTGTGCATATCTGTCAGTGTGTGTCTGTGTGCGTGCGTGCGTGCGTGTGTGCGTGCACACATGTGCATGTGTAGCATGCTCACATACCAGTGAGTTTAAGGCGTGGACGGTTGTGGATCTGCTCAAAAGGTTTAGGCCTACATGTGATTTTCGACGTTAAATTTGTACCAAGCCATCAATTTGGTGAGATGCCCTTGTCCTGCTGGCCAGTAATAAACATCTATTCTGGGTCCATCCAGTGCTCTGGAGCTAACCGCACGCAAACATGTGGCAGCACGCCCTGTGCCACCAAAAGTAGAATCCGATATGCACGCCTATTATACGTCTTATGGAAGATGTTTGATCCAGGGGCCACAATTTGGTGCCTTGGGAGCCAATGCTGGGACTAAATAGGCTCAGTGGGCTTCCTGCATTGAATGGAGACTTTTTCTGTACAGCCTTCAGTATCATACATTCAATGGACTTTACCACCGGTTTATTTTTGTGCGTCTTTCTTTAATGATAATACTTCTCGACCCTCAGAGCTGTCGCATCATATTCAGCGCATCCATCCCAGGCATGCCAGACATAGTTTGGTAGGCAAGACAATGTGTTGCTAGGTATCACCAGATTGGTTTCATCCACCACGGAGACTTGATCTTGGATTTGAGGGGATTGTGGTCATTTTGAATGAAAATGAAACAAAAATAAAAACTTTGGTCAGATTGTTGCTCCCTTTGAAAACACACATGCACACTATTTGATTTGTTATCCATCCAGATCTTATTTTTTGGATATAGCTGAAAGTTTAGCCTTGTATTGCCCATAGAGAATAGAAAATCACTTTGAATACGGACCACAGCACTGAAGAAATAAGAAAAAGTTATATATTCTTAGCTTGTGCTGTCTTTTATTCAGTAGAAGACAGCTCTTTCATATGGTTTGGGTTTGAGATAAGAGATCCCTTTAGCTATGCTTTAATAGTTGAATGGATCGTGTTGCTGCTAATATGATTCTGCTCCAAACACGACTAACTCATTTTTAAATATCTTACTGGCCAGAAGTATTGAGAAATATTATTATAATTTATACCATACTACATAAAATACTTTACATAAGGGTACATTTATTAACCACTAACCACTAACTTAATTTAAATGAATGCAGTAATAAGCAAAATTATAGAGCATTACCGTAGGGATAAGGGTTAGGTTCACTGGATAAGGCTTTAGGGTTGGGCTAGCCCTGAACCTATTAAATGATGTATAAATAAACCTTTGATAACATGACAACCATGACCCAAGTTAACATGAACACCATTAAGTACCATTAGTTCACTTTTAATTAACTGTTAATTAATTCTAATTGCTACTTTGTTAGTTAACATATTTAACAGTAAAAAAATATATCATTGTAAAGTGTTACCCTGTAATACTATTAACCTTCATGAAGCAGAACATATCATGTTAAAAACCCATGGTTTGACACGTTTTCTTGCAATGAGTGACACCAGTCCTACACAAGGGACCAATGCAAGGTTTTCCTCACTGCTCAAAAGTTATTTTTTCCAGTTGGAGAGGGGTCATCTCAACCTTCTTCCACTAGTAAAATAAACCCAATAAAATATGCAATGAAAATTCTCTTCATGCACACGTTTTCCAAATCAATCCGCATTCACGCCCAATTGCATTGTTCAACCCGTAGCCTCTCTGAAAAGGAATCTACGATCAGAAATCAGTCAGAGCGTTCTGAGCTGGACTCGATCCCGGCTCTTTGGTACAGATCTGTTCGGTTGACAGGAAAAATGAAACATATAGGAAAAAATGCTACCTGCCCTGTGGTTAACGCTCCGCTGTCCTTGGAAACAGTGACACTCCTATTGAGGGAAATGAGTCCACATGCGGGAATGTGCTCTGCTTCTCTCCCTCCTGCTTAAGCGATTCCAGACCCACTCCTCCTGCTATCGGGTTTGCGGGCGTGTGTACGTTTCTGCGGCTGTGTATGTATGTATGTGCGAGTGTGTGTGTGTGTGTGTGTG
>OLKM01000025.1:33966-48966 GCA_900291075.1 Melanogrammus aeglefinus | reverse complement strand
CTCACCGCCGGTGAATGTGTTGAACCCACACGGGCGCAACTGTGACATAAATACCATGTGTCGTGTGTTACCTCAGGGAAGGAGGGTGGAAGACAAAAAGGCGAGATGTTTAGGTATTAGGGCATATATATCGTATACGATCTGTCCAGACGGCAAATGGGTCGTGTTTTAAACAGCTCCTGGGAATCGCATTCCCGGCAACGGAGTAGGAACGGGGAAGGGTACGAACATGATTTGTCTTTCAGTGGCAGCGGGGACTATGAGTACGTTTGAGGTTTGGGGGTTTGGGGTTCGGGCGGGGGGGATTGTGACGTCTGATGTCTGCGGGGCGACGAATAGGCACCGGGAACTTTGGGAATCTGTGCAGTGGAAACATGCGCATGCACGCCAGTGGCGTCTCTATACTTACTTACTAACCGCCTTCTTGGAAAGCAGCCAGTCCATACACTGGAAGAGGACAGGGGAGCGTAAGAGGGGGTTCTGGGGGTAATGGGGGTGTTCTTCGAGGAAGACGTGAAGGGGAGGGATGAACAAGAGGAACTTCAACCTCCAACACCCCCTCCAACCCCCATTTGCAGGGCAACATCCAACACACTGCCCACAAGCCGCTACGTATTAGCACTGCAACATCCAGGTTGAAAGCTAACTATGAACATCCACTTCTTTTTATGGTTGACATAAACGCTGTTGGATTGGGGGGGGGGGGGGTAGAGTGCAGTCCGAAGTCGAGTCGTTGTGATTGAACGTTTCCCGCCTACTGATTAGGGTTTTATGTAGTGTGGCGAGCTCTCTTTTGTTCGAGTTCAGTTCAGAACATCCGATTCATAATCCCATGGGTCCTAACTCATGACTGAGTGACATGAATAACAACTAGCCTTCCCCCCACCCGCCCTTACAGTAATCAACGTCATCTGTGTCTCCAAGCAATGTCTGGCATCCACTTGTCCGGCTGCTCTTCCATTAAGCCATGCAAGGCGTAATGTGGTTTAGGTTTGGCAGGGTGCGGACATCTTCTTTTAATTCCCGATGGATACCTATTTGTGAGCGAGAATCACTAGACAAACAAGAACTCGACAACGTTCAGCCATGACGTTTGGCGAAATGCCTTGAAACTTTAGCAGTAATGTGGATACTTAAGTACCTTTCTCTGTATTTTTCTTCTTACTAGAATGTTTTTCTCATTTATTTGGAGACATAAAGACAATTCCGCTGTTTCTGTCATGGAATGATGGGCTGAAGGCGGTAGAAAATACTGTGTTTCTGCACTGAAACGGAAAACAGTGTTAGCATTTAGTGAGGGCCTAAAGCTATCGCTCTGCTCATCATGCTAACAATCTGTTTAACATAACGGCAATACTCAGGCATTAGACAAGAATCTTCCAGTCGTCAGACCCTGCCACAAATTGCCACGAAGTTTATATCCAGCAAATTGATCCCAAATCAACATTCTCCCTTTCGCCCTCTTTAGGAGTTGGAAAACATTTTCTTTGGGTTGAATGCGCAGCAAAAATAGCAGAATAAAAACAGGATTCCAGAGTATTTATTTAGAAGCCAAGTCCTGATTTGAAGCCCAAACACTGCTTGATCAGCAACAGTTGCCAGACCGAGGCCTTGGCTTCCGCTGTGAGTCCAGGTTACGTTTCATTCTTTTGCTCTTTTGTCTGTTGTCTGTGTTTACAAAGATAATCACACTGAGGATGAGCTAAGGATACTAGCAGCAGGATCAAAGAAAAACATAAACGGTGCGGTCAAAAGACATGATCCTTCCAAACACACATCAGAAAACAGAGTACACGCAGTCAATATCGCACAGTGCCACGAAGGGAACCAGATACGAGGGAATATAAGTTTTTACTTTGCTCCTTCTTTGATGTGACGGTGCCTGGATTAAACCTCTTTAAAACCGGATTTCGACTTTGACGTTACACATATTCAGTCCGTCAACCTTTTGCGGTCGTCATTATTTTTCCTTCAGGTCTTTTCCAGGGAACATCGTACTTGCTCTTCAATTTTTGGAATCTCGAAATGTGTAATGAAAGGTCAACTTTAAAGCTACAAATTGCCTTGCATTTACTGTGCCCACAGACTTGGCTGGACAATGTAAGGGCTGGATCAAGGAAGGGCCCTCCTGGGAGATTGAAAGGCACCTTCTTCTGTCTCAATCACAGCTGTTCTGCTTCTTCCTGTTTGGTCTAGAAAGTGTTCCATACGGGTTGGCAAGGCACATGTGTGAAGACTGCCGGACTCAATTTTTTGTCCCCTGTGAAATGTTTTAAAGTCTGTCAAATAATATACCATTTTGATGATGTCATCTTTGCACAATATTCATGGCACAGGGGTTCAATGTGTCATATTGACCTTTATCTATTCTGACCTGCTCTAAACACTGACCAATATGTGTAGCAAATTAGTTTTGGTACGGCCAGTTATCACAGTTAGACACAAATGGCTTTCCAGGCCCATGTAAGATAACACCATCTCCCCAAAGCCAGCAATAAAAACTCCCCAGAACCCAAAAGGAAGGAAGAACCATTGACATAGGACACAATGAAGGATCCTACTGCATTCCAGCGCCTGAAGACAGTTCCTGAGAAGGCGACTGAGAAGACATTGAGAGAAACAAAAATGAGAAAAACATTTCGAAAGAATGTAGGTTAACTCAGCAAAATATGAAAGCAAAAACCACAACAGGTTTAAAAATGTTTACAAAGTCCAGTATTTCAACACCCTGGAGATGTTTGGGCTGTATCTTTTACCCAAGTGGACACGTCGCCCCAGTAGTAAGAAAAATACACATTGGCACTTTTATTTTCTCTCCTTTTTTACAAGGTGATGCGTCGGTCGGAAAGAAAATGACTCCCTGAACACAGTTTATAGGGCTGGAAACCGGGTGTACTGCTCCCTCAGAGAGAGGTCATGATGCGGGGATTGCCTACTGCAATAAACAGAAATTAGTGCTTAGTCACTAAAGGATGACCAATGGTCTAGAACTCTCCCACTCAAGCCAGAAAACAAAGCTTCCACAGAACCCGAACTTAATCGAAAAGTTCTCTGCGCACAAGAGACCGGGATTAGGCAGTTGATGTCACCTCTTCCTTCAAATCCATCTGTGACACACAGCTTTTAGTTTTCACACACAAGCAGTTCCACTGTTAGTGATTTATCTGCAGCTGAAGACACAAAGCCAACCCTTTGAGAAACAGCTTCATTGTAAACAAGCCGCCATTGTAAAAAAAAAAAAAGTCTCCCCCCCCGGATAAAAGGTCCCTGAGCAGCGGTAGGATTGATGACAGGGAGGTTTGGAGTAAACCACAACAAAGTGCTGCGTAATGGGGAACATCTTTGGCCCGTGGCCACAGCACAGCGCTAGCGGACTCATCAACGCATTGCTTTTACCATCTGCGGCAAACAAACAATTTATCTTGTCAATGTCTCTGCTCTCTCTATGTATTTATGCCTTTGTATCTCTGTGTGCGTATGTGTGAGTGTCTCTCTCTCTCTCTCTCTCTCTCTCTCTCTCTCTCTCTCTCTCTCTCTCCTCTCTCTCTCTCTCTCTCTCTCTCTCTCTCTCTCTCTCTCTCTCTCTCTCTCTCTCTCTCTCTCTCTCTCTCTCTCTCTCTCTCTCTCTCTCTCTCTCTCTAATTGCCTAGTAGCTCTCTATCTCTCTATAAATCCGTCTATCTCTCTGTCTGCCTGTCTGTCTGTCTAGCAGTTATACCCCTCTATCTACGTGTCCCCATCTTTACCCTCTGTTCTAATATTGCCTCTCTTCCTGTCTGGATATTGCTTAATTGTATGTGATTCCTCCCTTATGCCCCGTTCCACCCAGTGCTTGTTGTGTCTGTCTGTGTGTCTGTCTGTCTGTGTGTCTGCCTCTGAATCATTAGATTTCCTCGCCTTGAATTCCTCAAATGTGTGTAATAAAGCCGGACACGGAACTCAAGCGTTTCATCCGCTCCCCTACCACAGACTCCCAGGCCCCTTACTGCTGGGACTTGAGCCTTGGCCCCTGAAACATCAGGAGGTCCCTGGGGTATATTTACAATATAACAGACCTCCCCCGGCCCCGAGCGCACCACTCCTAGTGCTCCATGATAACACCCTGCCTAATCCTGACAGGAAAAAGGCTTTCATCATCTGCAGACACCACCATGAGGATACACACACTCACACACGCAGAGGAAAAAACGGATAAATATGGGTCGTATAATGTGGGTCACCTCTCTGGTACAGCTGGGAGTGACACAACACACGGGCCGGTCTGAAATGGATACACACACACACACGCACACACACACACACACACACACACACACAAACACACACACACACACACACAAACAAACATGCTGAAGCACACATAGACACAAATATAGGAATTGTGACGGACCCAAACCAAAGATCAAAGACTCAAAAGATTTGAAAATAATATTCTCCCCAAATAATTTATGCCATTATGATTGACAAAGATAAGCATGTTAAAATAACAGGTGGGGTCCAAACAAATATGCAGTATGGCACATACCTCTGCCAGAGAATCAGCTTGATAGACGTGGTCCTGGCTTGGAGGGTGCCAATTGGCTGCTTTGAGCTGACAACACCACAAGGTCGCCCCCAAAAATCATCATCAACCCTGACAGACCTTTCAGCATCAATTGTTGGTGATGTTCGGGCCTGTGCAACCTCAGGCAACTGCTGCACGCAAACAACAAAACCAGCTGTCTGGAACTTCAACGCAACCTATTGCAGCGCGGCTGTGTGCCCTGTTGCGTTGCGCATGTCGATCAAATCGAAAGGCCCGACCGCGACACGACATCCACCCAGATGTTGACTACAGCTAACCTAGCTTAGCTCTGATGCTAATAAACATTGAAATATTGTAGCTGCTTCTAACTCTGAAATGTTGATACACTATTGGTTAAACATAGGATGTGTGTCTACCAGTTATGGTTTGAAAAAAGGGTGTGGCCTTTTATTTGGGCTCTATCATTCATGGGATGCATTTCGAAAAATCCCAATCGAGTGTACATTTGGTGTGGTGACACATAGGCGTAAGTTGAGCAGAAGTATACATTTTACTGTAAATTGTTGGATTGCGTATTCGCAACGGATTGGAACAGACTATGCAGAAGCATGTTGAAACCTTTACGCAAATCTTATGGAAGTAATGCAGCATTTTGTGACCCTTTTGGCTGTGTAAATCACTTTTTACTTGGCCCGTATTACTTACCGACCCACCAAATTCTCAACTTTTGGAGCTTTTACGCTCACAGACGTGTCCCACCCACTGCCACGTCCCCTTTTGACCAATAGGCATGAGAACTGAATCTCCTTGTATTTGGCCCATATCTAGCCACCAAATGTTGTGCAAATCCGTGCTGATATAATGCGTACAGGGACAGTCGGACGGCCACACAGACGGGGTCGAAACTAGTTAACTTCTCACAACTGCCATTATCAACACGATAAAAAAAAGCAGGGAAAATCTAACTGACACATCATGCTAACACAGACACATAGGGGAAGACAAACCACTGCAACTCCACACATACAAATATTCGAAATAATTGAATATTAAATTAGAATAGATTAGCAGCAAATTTGGTGGGTGGTTATTGGCCAATGAATATGTGATACACTTTTCAAACCCTTTCTTATAATCATACTCTAAATTGTGCAAAAACAGCCATCACCAGCACCCCCCCCCCCCCCCCCCCCCCCACACACACACACACACACACACACACACACACACACACACACACACACACACACACACACACACACACACACACACACACACACACACACCACACACACACACACACACACACCGGACTGTAATGGATTATTCCAGGAAGTACAAAAAGTCGATTGCTTCCTCTTTTAAAACACACTTTTGTTCTCTTGCCCCTCTGATCCTACGGCAATGGGATCTAGAAAATAGATTCCCCGCAGAAAAGTAGTGCAAAGTGAGGTTAAAAATATGCTTTAGTAAAGCCACATAGTAAAGTAAAGGCCACATAGTCGTAATGTTAAATGTCTTAAATCAAGTAAAGGGATTTGAACAATCTAATTAAACTTTCAAACTGTGATTCTGAAAAAGTTTAAATTTTATAGAAATTCTGTTAGGATTTATTTGAAGTTGCAAATGTTGATTTGTTAAATGTTTAAATGAAGATTAACGGTTAAATGGGCCAAGTTGCAATGTTTGAAGTAGTTGAAATGCCATTGACTTCCATTAAAAGTAAAATATCTTCAAAAGTTTAAAATATTTGAATGGAAGCGTGCGATTCCAAGCTATCTGAACATTTAGAATGAAGAATGGAGTCTCTAGGGTAAAAATTGTCGAAGGAGTAGGGTCCAAAAGTTTGTAGAGAATAATAAAGAAAGAAAGAAAAAGAAAGAAAGAATAAAACTTCAGAAGAACAATAGTTGAGGGCTGCATGCAGCAATCACCTATCACAACTAGGAAAATCATGTGTATGTGTACTTTCAGTGTGTGTGTACACACATACATAGTAAAACATGCCATTCTGCCGGCTGTGTTTCTAATTGTTTTTCTCTTCTTCCAATTGCTGACTCAGTCAATTTCACGAGGGACCTTATGAAATGTGAACGCTCAGAACGCCGCTAACCCTGATTCCTTTCAACGCTCATTAGGTAAAGGCAGTTAAGGTACCACTCGTGGCTATAATAAGCATGCCTAGACAGACACAGCACATTCCTCTCTGTGGTTACGCGGTCGGCAATGTCTAGTATGCCTCCACCTCTCCAGCTACAACCCACTTCACTCGCACACATTGTCGAACACACACATGGTCACAGACACACACACACACACACACGCACACACATTGTCACACACACTCATATTGTAATAGCTTGCATGCAGGGCTCGCACACACAGAGACACACACACAAATACATTATTAGACACATTCACAAACAAACACACGTATTGTCACACACACACACACACACACACACACACACACACACACACACACACACACACACACACACACACACACACACACACACACACACACACACACACACACACACACATTGTCCCATGCATGAATGCACGGCTCACAGACACAGACACACACACACACACACACACACACACACACACACACACACACACACACACACACACACACACACACACACACACACACACACACACACACACACACACACACACACACACACACACACACACACACACGCACACACACTGTCAGATACTGTGTGTCAGAGCTTGTGAGGTAAGGGTAGGTTCTGAAGAGGTCACGGGGGTCATGGATCAGCTGAGCGGTCAATCAGCCTGGGAGCTCTTTCTCTCTGCCAGGTAACATAACAATCCTGCTGCATTGAAAGCTTTTCATTCTCACATTCCACAGAGTAAGACTAATATTGTTCTTGAAGTTACAGGATTTTCCCCCAGCATTGAGTGACTTGTAAGAGTCAGAAGACAGCAGAGCAATGGAGCAGGTATTCTGAAGCGCTACCCCAGGACCCCAATTGTACAAAGAATGCCTTGGTTGTAATTGTTCTGCATCAGGCGTGCCCACAACACGGTGGGACACGAGTGAGGCACTGAATGCGCCTTACTTTGCGAAGAGAAACCTCTTGACACTTTTAAACTGAGAAATCCGATCCAGCAAGTCAAAGTACAAACCCACAGCCAGTCAGAGTAGAAATAGCTCTCTCTGTAAGTACAAACCAATCAATACTTCAAATGGCAAACGCATAGATGTTGAGTGGAAATTTAATCCAAGTGGAAATTTAATCCATAGCAAATTAAAGAACTAATACACAGGGATGCATGAACTTCATCCTACATCAGGCAGAGCACTTGGGATTGCGTGGTTTTTCTTAAATGTCAAAAATGGCTACATTTCTTTCATGTAATAAAACCATGAAATTAAAGCTATTCAGGAACATAATTGTATCGCCGCGGCATTCGACTGAACTGGACCTTAAGAAAGCCGTTATGATGTACTTCAGTGACAAGAAAAAACAATCACCATAAAACGTTGGCTCTTACGACTGAAAATTGAAGTTTTAAATATACACAATCTGTCTTAAAATAGGGTTATATATTGCATATGTATACAAAAGATGGTCCAAGAAATGCTACATAGTGCAATATATTGAATCAAGTCGAAGTAAAGCATGTGCGGTGAGCACAGTTCATCTCTAGGGAGGAATGCAGATCTTTTTTCTACTGTGCCAGGTTTTACTGGCATTGCTTTCCTTGCATTTCAAAGTGCTCTGATTAAAAAGCTGCCTCCGCTAGAGCAGGACAAAGCCAAAGACCCAACTTTTCCCAAAGCCATGTATGTGTTTTTAGTAGCTACTCTGGGTTGTGCCCCACTACTTATTATAGAATAATTATACAAATGTACTGGCGTTGGCAGAGCAATGCCTGAGTTGTATAATCATATGCTTCCAAATACTGAGGGAGTCGCTCCCGAGTTAAACCTTGCTGAAAATTGGAGACTGTGTACTCCCACCTCCAAAAAAAAAAAAAAAAACCTACGAATCTATAAGAAGCCTTTTGATCTCCATCCTACATGTCTGACGTCTACCGTGTCCATTTAAAACAGATACTAGTCATTTACGACAACAACAAAGTATTGCGATTTTAGGCTTCTCTTTGAATGCAGCATGGTAGCTTTAAATTAGGCTAATGGTTCCTGGCAACCATCCCATGCATGCAACTTGAACTCTCGAGGTGAAGCCCCAGGGCCTTTATCTGCAAACAGTCTTACGCCTTAAAGCCTGATGTCATATCTTAAGCTATCTCTTGTTAAAGTTGAAACCCGCAACGAAAAACATGAAACATCCTTTGTAAAAGGTGATTTCATCACTTTAATGGTTCCAATTTGAGACTGACGACCTGAAAGCTGTTGTTTTATTATATTTCCATCCTTTCTTATGTTTATCCTATGTTATTCATCATCGTTAACAAAATTGCAGATATACAGAGCCCCATCATTCCTCAGAAAAAAAAGAGGTATTCCTAAACCACGGTATAATAGCAGATCTGTGGAAACAGCTGCTATTGAGTTTCCCTTGATGGGAACACGGATGTTCTTTTGCATTATGCTGAGAGACCACATGTGAGTATATCTTGTCATGAGAGATTGAGAGGATCATTGGTGGATCTCTGTCATCTGTCTACAGTGAGCTGTATGGTAAATGATTTAAAGTTGTCTCACACCTCCAACCTTAAGGATCGCCTTTAAAAAGGGAAAAATGGCACTCGTTCACGCTAAATGGGGCTTTGAAAGTACGATGCTAGTGCAATCCTGTCCGCCTCTTCATTGCCGATTTCCAAAACAGACCGAAAGCATCAGCTGTTCTTCTCCTCATCCCAATATTACACACTCCAGACCACATTTCATAACAATTGCGCGTACAGGAAGGTATTGCGCATGTGCTTACTTCATACGGGCCCTCGTGGCTTAGCACAGATGTTTCATGGCAGAAACTTCAACAAATAAAGGTACAAATAAATCATCAAGTGTTTATTTTTGTGTAGCAGCAGGGCAACAAATATGCTCTGTGACGACTTGTGTTAATATGCTTTTGGATAGCCATTTGTACCCATTGGGTATGTCCAAATGCACTAATGTAAGGACCATAAGCTGTCATATAAGCTGTTGAGCGTGATGTTACACATGAGGAAAAGCACTGAATTGAACATTAACAATTTGTATGTTCTTGGTGACAAAGAGTTTAATTGTTAACATCCCAGGAATATCTATCTATAGATATACGTTGAGCATCGGTGTGGTGTGGTAGCAGATCAGACGTAAACACTGACAGTGTTTCTACAATGTGGTTCGTGTTCGTGTGATGGCCGCTGCTATTACACTGTCAGAGACGCCTTTCCCCGTCACACAAGGGAGAACCGGAGCCAGGGGAAACACTCTATGGCTACCACCTGTGATTCCATTCTCCGTTCCAATCATCTTTAACCATTTACATTGCTCAGACCCATGGAGCGGTTCAGGGGCCAAAAATAAAATAAAATGAAAATAAAATAACAAATAGGGATCGTTGTGGCTCTCTCTCTCTCTCTCTCTCTCTCTCTCTCTCTCTCTCTCTCTCTCTCTCTCTCTCTCTCTCTCTCTCTCTCCTCTCTCTCTCTCCTCTCTCTCTCTCTCTCTCTCCTCTCTCTCTCTCTCTCTCTCTCTCTCTCTCTCTCTCTCTCTCTCTCTCTCTCTCTCCACGAATTGAATTGACTTAGTCTGGAAAAGATTTTGCTTTTTGGACACTCAAGCCTCTATATCAGACATTTGTTGGCGTAGAAGTAGCAGCTATTCAATCTCCTATTTTCTCATTTTTGGGTATTTTGTAAATGTCTGAAATTACCACTCCACCCAAACACTTAAAGTTATTTTATTTTAAAAGCAGGCAGGCCCATATCAAGCTGATCCATCTCCATTCTTCAGTCAGATAAAGGTCTTATTTGGAGAGAACTATTTGAGAAAATTTGGGATTTCCTTTTTTCGCTCTATTAATTACCCTGAAATAATTGCAGTGAATCGCTGATTGTCACTGAAATAAAACGCGACGTAAGGAGGCATCTAGCCTATAGTGCAGTTTAACTCATATGCTCATACACACGCACGCAACGCAGCTCCCCCGTCCCGCCCCCCCCCCCCCCGCCGCCGCGAGCACGCACTGACCAACCGGTCCCTGCAATTGAGGTGCAGGCACGTGGGTGCTGCTGCTCGACTGATGCTGCGGTGAGGGACCTCTCGCGGAGCAAAAGGGGCGGTACTTTGAGACAACTTTCCAGACTAGTAATTTGATGAACAGAGGATTTTCCACTCTCTCCGGTCGCGTGGTTCAGGATCGTGCTCGCCCAGCCTCCCATCCGCGCGCCACACTCTGGGAGTCGCTCTTTGGAGTTTTTTTTTCTTTCCTTTCTTTTTTTTAAGGAGACGTTTACCTTCAGTCTGGTTGCTGGGTTTTGGGACAGCGCATCACAAGGGCCTACTTTGGCTTTAAGAAGCATCCAACATAATTTTTCCACACATGGCTCTGTAGTAGAAACACAATTTTGGGGGGGATTCGTGGATTTTGGAACGGAATAAACTTAATTTAAAGGTGTTTTATCCGTCTGTGGAGTGCTCACGATGGAGATGAAAAGATGGTCTACGAGGTGGAAAACGAAACGGTCGCTTTGGAATTGCTCATTAACCACTCTCGTCACACTGATTGTAGTTCTGCAAGCTGACGATGCAAGAGCAGGTAAGACGTTACGCAGAACGGCGCCTTATGGTTCGCGTCGCATCACTGTTGCGCTGATGGGCATCCTTGAGCGCCAAGTATTCTCACTTTCAATATAGTGGATAGTATGTGAACATGTTGACCGTATTATATGTTTAAATCAGACATAGTTCTTAAACAGATCAGAAAAAATGAAAAGCATTAAAACAAACAAAATAATTGTACCTACTGACGTTTAATTTACACCCAGCACTAATCCTAGCCTTTGGAATGAAAGCCTTTAACAAGTAAATTAATTCCATTTTAAGTGTGTAGAACCATTGGGGTGATTTTAAGTGGCTAAATCGAGCGTATCATGGCCATGGCTTACAGGTTCAAACCAGTGTGCGCGTATGTGTACCAGTTAAGTGTAGAACTGCAAAATGCCAAATGAACCTGTTCATTAACATTTCCTTGTCACTCGTTGTCCGCCGATTTGTAATGGTATGCGAAAATTACGAAAAAACGTGAGTGAAGTCGTTTCGGGCGGTAGGCCTACACATTACGAGAGTATGTGTCCCAGCAACGGAGCCAGGGTGGTTTTACGCATCACTTTTACGCATCGATTTTTTTTTACTATGAATCTTCAATGTGTATGACTGATGAAAGTATAGACTGCTACAGTTCTCGACCAAAGTTGACAGAAGAATCAGTGAAGCGGGTTTTGTTTTTTAATTTCTAATTCATCTCGGCAAATCTAATTTGATCTCGCTATCTAGTTTCCTCGATTGAGTGTGGCCGTCGGTCTACTCAACGAGTCAACGACACACGGAGCAACATCCGAGGGAAACGTCCACCTCAGTTTCACCACTGCCTAGTTGTGGATGAATCCAAGACACAAACCCCCTCAGCATAACAATACAGGCACCATTCTCTAACTGAAGTACAGGAGGTTGCCTTGTGCGGAGAATCACCGTTTCTCCGCACTATCCTGGTTCCCACTAAGTCCAAGAAGGGGCGTTGATGGAAAAACCTTTCTGGAGTTTTTCCCCCCACTTAAAAGAACATATGTAGGTTGCATTAGCTGCCTGCATTCTTTGAAGAATATATGGCTTTATTTTGTGCCTGAGGTTAGGAAAGACATCCATCCTCATCAGCAGCTATCATCAAATATCAATGAATGTATGTTTTGGATTACTATTATTATAACATATTTCTTTTAGTCCATGGCTTTTGATCTATTATTATGGGCTGAAGGCAATCACAAAACAATATCAGTGAGAGTGGATGGTAATTTAAGGTCTTATAGTTGTTTGTGCAAATTATCTTTCACAAGAGCAACAAGAGGAAGAACGGTGGCCATCAGTGACAATCCTCCCAGGATGCATTGCACTGCCTGGACATTCGGTCCTTTACTTATCTGTAATTGTAGAGAGCATACAATATTGAATTGAATATTGAATTGAGTGAATGAGAGGCAGAAGTAAAAAAAACCAAAAAAAATAAATTCAAATTCCACAGTGGCACAGTTTGCCAATCAGCCAGCGTTGGTCTCTCTCGGTCTGATTTTTAAACGTGACCATAATTGCATGATGTGCTAGCAAACATTTACAGCCCTTCCAATGTACTATAATTGCCACTTGGGCTGCCAACCGTCAGTCGATGGCAGTGACTTGGAAAGGAAGAAAAAAGAGGGAGATATCTGCAGTTCAAAGCCACAGAGCAATGAAGTCATGTCACAGATTTGTACCCCCCCCCCCCCCCCCCACACACACACACACCCCCATGTATCAAACCCAAAAGCCCAGACAGACGTTATGGATATGCCACAGAATAGTATACTTTTGTGTATCGCTTTACCACACTGTTGCTTTATAATCAACTATTGTTCACAATAAAATATTTCTAAAAGAATGGTTGGGCGGGGGGGGGGGGGGGGGCAGTTGTCTAATGGTTTTAGCAGAGGTGTCACATGTCATAGGGTTCATGTTAAACCCTACCTGTCTGAGGGAAAGAAAATGTGCTCCTCGCTCCTCTCGCTCTCTCTCTCTGTCTCTCTCTCTCTGTCGCTCTCTGTCTCGCTCTGTCTCTCTCTCTCTCTCTCTGTCTCTCTCTCTCTGTCGCTCTCTGTCTCGCTCTGTCTCTCTCTCTCTCACTCTGTCTCTCTCTGTCTCGCCCTCTGTCTCTCTCTTTCTCTCTCTCCCACTCTCCTTCTCCCTCTCTCTCCAGTTAGTGTCTTGTTAACATGTCGGGCAGTTTATCACAGACTATACTCAACTGCAGTTGGCAGGCTGCTGTGTCACTCAGAATGATGTGTGAAATTGTCAGTCGAGCTCCAAGACTGGGCCTGGTGTTGCTGCTACTGCTGCGCTACACGCCCTGAGCAGTTAGCCTGCTACAGTGCTCTCTTTTGGACTCGTTGCTCCCTGCTTCTCCTCTCTCTCTCTCTCTCTCTCTCTCTCTCTCTCTCTCTCTCTCTCTCTCTCTCTCTCTCTCTCTCTCTCTCTCTCTCTCTCTCTCTCTCTCTCTCTCTCTTCTCTCTCTCTGCTCTCTCTTCTCTCGTCTCTCCTCTCCTCTCTCTCTCTCTCTCTCTCTCTCTCTCTCTCTCTCTCTCTCTCTCTCTCTCTCTCTCTCTCTCTCGCTGGTAGCTTCTGGGCCTGCAGCGCTGCTATACAGCACACGGTGTGTTCCTCCCTGCTGCCGGGGCTGGTACAGCTGGTCTGTTGATGACAGGGGTGTGTTTGGTGGTGGAGGTTGGGGTTTGGAGGTGGTGGTAGGATAGAGCTGGTGGGGGTGGAAGGGTGGTGGAGCTGTAGGAGTTTGAAGGGGTGATAGAGGTGGAGAAATAGGGCTGGTGGAGGGACCGGGGGGGGGGGGGGGGGGAGGTGGTGCTAGACATGGAGAAGTGGAGGTGGTGGCGGGACAAGGTAGGTCGAGACGGGAGGCGGGTGGGGGTGGAGGGGTGGAGAGGGGAGAAATAGCGGCGGTGGGGAGATAGGGATGGGTTGAAGGTCACAGGGTTGGGTGGTGGTGATGGTGGAGATGGAGGGACGGAGGGGGGGCGGCAGTGTGATGGTGGGTGGTGGAGGCGGAGCGAGGATGGGTGATGGGCGGGGTGGGGGGGGGGGGGGGGGGGGCGGTTGGTGAACGTATGGTGGTGCAGGTGGAGCCGGGAGGGGATCAGAAGGATGGAGTTGGGATGAGCCGACGCCTTAATCTGGCCTCCTATAGATTTAGATTTCCTTTACCGTATCCAGGGGCCGTATCCAGGGGCCGTATCCAGGGGCCGTATCCAGGGGCCGTATCCAGGGGCCCTCAGGCGGTGTTGAGGCTGTGGTGGCGTGGAGTTTTGGACTTTGGAGCTTTCCTGTGAGGGGGCGGCTATAGGCAGAGGGATTGGAGAGTAGGGAGGAGGAGGAGGAGGAGGAGGGTGGAGAAGAGGACCAAGAAGAATAAGAGGAGGGGGAGGGGCAGGAGGAGGGCGGGGTTTCGGGGGAAAGGGGGTGAGGGGGGGGGGGTGTTCCTGGCCAATTCAGCACATCTGGAATATATGAGGCCTTGAGGTATGCAGTAATGCAGAAAGGCATTCAGAAACTCACAAAGAGACCTTTAGTTCAGCTGGGCTTTGTGTGTGTGTGTGTGTGTGTGTGTGTGTGTGTGTGTGTGTGTGTGTGTGTGTGTGTGTGTGTGTGTGTGTGTGTGTGTGTGTGTGTGTGTGTGTGTGTGTGTGTGTGTTGTGTGTGTTGTGTGTGTGTGTGTGTG
>OLKM01000025.1:26466-28966 GCA_900291075.1 Melanogrammus aeglefinus | reverse complement strand
CCCAAATCCCCATGGATTAGCATTGAGAATAAATCATCATTGACATGTGGTGTTACTTCAAGCAAACAAATCCACTAGCTCCACTCTGATTCCCCTTCTAAATTTGTACAAATTTGGAATTTGGACATATAATGTTCTATTAAGTTGGTTTGTTTTTTTTGCAATGGCTGCTGCCAATTACAAGGGAAATGGTTGCTCGAATATTAATCATGACATTTGGTGGAAGGATCTTGTCAGGAAGATGTCGCTTATGTGGATGTGGGATGGCGGACATTTTCCTCCGGTACGCTGTGTCTGACCCACGAGGGTAAACCCAGCTGGGTTTCAATATTGAACGCACATGTAGCGCACGCAGTCTGCCTTCACCTCGCAGTGTGCTGAGAGAGCCTACAAAGACATTAGCCAGTCGTTTGTTGCTCTAGGATGGACTCCACTCAGAGAATGAGCTTGGATAAACGTTTCCATCACGCGAGCTACTGTCTTACTATTAATGGTTGTGCTACGCCGCACAACAAATTCTAAGCTTGCTTTTGAGATATGAGATAGCAAATGTTAAGTGAAGCCCTGGAGTCTGGTCGTTAGTTACGGTTGTAGCAAAGCACAGTTCATTGACAGACGTAAGCAGGGGGTTTTTTTGGGTCGCTTTTTACAATCCATTCCATGTGCTTTTATGGCCGGGCTGGAGTGTGGGTTGCACTGAAAAGCACAATACAAAGTATAACTAATACAATGAAGAACTATAAAACCCCATATCCGCTGACGTCTTGTTAAAAGGCTTTCTCTATTACCTGACAACTCTTTAAGGAGCCACAAGTTGACGAGCTGGGACCTTACAGGATAAACAAGGTTGCACACATTTATTGGGAAAACCAAATAAAAATAAAAACAAATTCTCTCTTGTTCATTTAATGCTGAGCTTCTCTTCAGTTTGGCCGAATTGGAAAGGGAAAAAAACATATACGGGCCGCAAACGAGAGTGCTGCAATATTTTTCAATTAGGTTATTGTGATTCTTGGCCTGCAAAGAATGGTCTGTAAAACTTTTCGATGGAAATTCCTAAATGAGAGCGATGGAGCGGGACGGGTGTAGCATTGGCCGCTGTGCAGGAATCAAAAGGTGTCAGAATGTCCTCAGCCTGGATAATACAGCTGTTACTAGATCATCCACTGCCCACACTGCCTGCCTTTCTTCACTCTCCGTGGGCTAACAGCTATTGTAAAGCAGTCCACTTTTAACCATTTATTTGGCCTAATTATTGTGTCTTCAGAAACTGACTCTTGAGTCCCTGGGGAAAACGCCAATAAGAATAAACCCAGTCCAATTGTCTAGACTCAAAGGTTTTATGTGAAATGAAACCATTTAGGCGTTTATATGTGATTTTTCAATTAGGTAATTAGAAGGTAATTACTCCAGTGATTAACTTTATTTAGATGTATGTGACGAGTATCTGAGACAAGCAAACACTTTCATTTCATGTTTTGCTTCACTATTCACCCTGTAAAATACATGACAACGCTGAATCAGGTATTGAAATGGTTTTATGACAATACCATTCTTTGTTGTCAATGTACAGTATATTGATGAAGAAATGCGTTAAACACCAATCAAACAATGGCTAATATATAAGATTCATCTTTATCTAAATCTGGTTAGATTGTCCTAAATTGCCTACCGTAGGCCAATATTTGGAAACCAAATCCCACCCTTCAACCTTTAAAGACAACTCAGCTGGAAAAACCTTGAGAATGGAAAAGGGTATCCCCTCTTATCTCCATAAATTATTAAAGAAGAACAAACTCAACAGTAGATTCCCCTGAAAGGGGGGGGGAGAGAGGGTAGCCCCATTAAAACTGCATTGGTCATTTCAGACTCTTAACCAAAACATACCTTTCTCTCCCTCTCTCTCCCTCTCTCTCTCTCTCTCTCTCTCTCTCTCTCTCTCTCTCTCTCTCTCTCTCTCTCTCTCTCTCTCTCTCTCTCTCTCTCTCTCTCTCTCCTCTCTCTCTCTCTCTTCTCTCTCTCTCTCTCTCTCTCTCCCTGCTCTCTCTCTCTCTCTCTCTCTCCTCCTCCCTCCCTCCTCTCTCTCTCTCTCTCTCTCTCTCTCTCCTCTCTCTTCTCTCTCTCTCTCTCTCTCTCTCTCTCTCTTCTCTCTCTCTCTCTCTCTCTCTCTCTCTCTCTCTCTCTCATCTCTCTCTCTCTCTCTCTCTCCTCCCTTCTCTCTCTCTCCCTCCCTCCTCTCTCTCTCATCTCTCATCTCATATCTCTCTCCTCTCTCTCTCTCTTCTCTCTCTCTCCTCTCTCTCTCTCTTCTCTCTCTCTCTCTCTCTCTCTTCTTCTCTCTCTCTCATCTCTCTCTCTCTCCTCTCTCTCTCTAATCTCTCCCTCTCTTCTATCTCTCTCGCTCTCCCTCTCTCCCCTCCCTGCTCCCTCCCTCCCTCCCTCTCCCTCTCCCTCTCTCTCTCTCTCTGATCCAAGGAGGAGTCTTCCCAGAGGACTTCTC
>OLKM01000025.1:0-17783 GCA_900291075.1 Melanogrammus aeglefinus | reverse complement strand
GATGCTGCCATCTGCAACTGACTTTTCTTTATCTCCGTGATTCATCTAGGTGTTAAGAGGATCAACATCTCTGTACATAGTTGGGAAAATCCCATGAAATATTGTATGTTATTGGCAGATGTAGCTTTAAGCTAATCATGCAACAATCCCTAGTTTATAACTTGCCTTGCAACAATAACTACTTTTGACACACGCACCTTTGAAGTTCCTAGAGAGGTGTAACTGCATCAAAGAGAAATGAACATAAAAGTAGTGACCATCAAATATTGTTTGAAGCACTTACAGATGAAACAGTAAAATTGAAAGAAAAGGAAAATTGTAGGATTACATCACCTTTTTCACTTTGCAATTATATATTTCATCACCGAAATACCAATTGTGTGCATCGTTTATTCAAAAGTCTGTTTATACTTTTCATTGTAATAACATAATAGTTCCCTCGGCAAACTAACATGTGCCAAGGGTATCTGAAGGTAAATTGACCAGTGCCTAACTGCAACTGCTCCTTGGCACGGGTCAGTGCATGGTTTTAAGGTATTGTGCATGTTGGGCTAAAAGCTGTGCAAGCAAACACTAGTGTGTTTTACCCATTTGGAGGGGCAGGATAGGCCCAAAGGTTATTGGGTTCATACCGCAATGTCTGCAGAATACGAAAAGGCAACTCTGACTAGAGGCCAAAATCTGTTTGATATCAGTTACAGAAAGTCCCTTTGTACAAAACTATCTGCCAGATATTACATTTAGCTAGGATCCAAAACTTTGCATACATCCTCTTGTATGAGCATCTTGCATTGTTGACAATAACAATATTGGATTATTTTGTTTGGTTTGTTTGGTTTCGTTCAAGATTTACAGATTGCAATTTCCCCTAATATATCAAATATCTTTCTATGGCATTTGTTGTCCCTTTCTAACACGCTCTTCAAACCAGATGATGTCATGATCGTGGGAGTTAACAGCCCATGCGCAAGACTCCATTAACGACAACATTAATCCCAACAAGACCGAGGGAAACTCCTGAGACTGCATATCGTTCCTCAGATCTGGGGCCAGCAGTAGCCAGCAGCGTCTAATCAAAGTTGTCTTGGGTTTTCGGAGGGGCTCAATCATGTATGCAGCCGTGTGTGTGTGTGTGTGTGTGTGTGTGTGTGTGTGTGTGTGTGTGTGTGTGTGTGTGTGTGTGTGTGTGTGTGTGTGTGTGTGTGTGTGTGTGTGTGTGTGTGTGTGTGTGTGTGTGTGTGTGTGTGTGTGTGTGTGTGTGTGTGTGTGTGTGTGTGTAGGGGGAGGGGGGGGATAAAGGGATCTATGTGTGCATGCCTGCATACCTTTGTGTACTTGTGTATACATCAGTATATACTATGAGTGTGTGTGTGTGTGTGTGTGTGTGTGTGTGTGTGTGTGTGTGTGTGTGTGTGTGTGTGTGTGTGTGTGTGTGTGTGTGTGTGTGTGTGTGTGTGTGTGTGTGTGTGTGCGTGCGTGTGTGTGCGTGTGCGTGTGTGTGTGTGTGTGTGTGTGCGTGTGCGTGTGTGTGCGTGTGTGTGTGTGTGCGTGTGTGCGTGTGCGTGCGTGTGTGCATGCGTGCGTGTGTGTGTGTGTGTGCGTGTGTGGGAATGCATGAGAGTGTGTGTTTGTGTCTGCATGCATGCATATGACACATCTGCATGTCCCAACCTCCACGTCAGCCATCACAAAAGCCCCTTCCCCTCGCTTCCCTCGGAGTGTGCTCGTGATGGACGTCTCCCGCGGTCCTGTGTGCATTGTACACCAGGGGCTCCCCCCTGCCATGGGCCTGCCTGGATTTCATGGTCTGCTGCATTGATTTGAAACATCACCATTTAGCTCTGAGCGAGATCAGCCAGGCCGGGCGTCGGTTTGACGGCTCTCAGCGCCGTCTGGGCGTGTGCCTCGCGCGGCTGGGGAGATGACCTCTCCGACTCATCTGCCTCCATCCTTTTGCTTGGTTTGAGGGTCTCTTGGGTTTATTAATTATTATTACCCCGTCAAACATCTGCAAGGGTAAAAGTGCACAAAACAGAGCAGCCTGTCCGGCTGCAGAGGAATATATATATTTATATGTTTCCTACTCATGGAATAATGAAGCAATGACTTCGAATTGTTTCTGTAATTGATTTTGAGGAACTAGTTTCTTATCAATGACCTTTCTTGGCACACACGCTCATAATCACATAAACAAAACACACACACACACACACACACACACACACACACACACACACACACACACACACACACACACACCACACACACACACACACACACACACACACACACACACACAACACACACACTAACACATACACAGATGAATTCATGTGACATCTCCCCCCCCCCCCCCCCTCACCCCTTCCCTTCCTCCCCTCCCTCCCCACACACACAGTCACACACACACAGAGGACACAGACCGAGATGCCGCACCAGTTCTGCTAATAGAGGGATTTTACTGTACGGCAGACAGCTGATTTAGTGCTGCCTGACCCTTTCCAGACTCTGAAACACTGCTGTAGATCATTCCTGGAGAACTGTGAAAGACCTCAGAGATATATTTCATTCAAACCATAACACAAACGTCAACAGAGAAGAGAATACAGAGAGAATGCATAAATCATTTCATGTAATTTGCCTGATGTGTTTGTGTGTGTGGTTGTGGGGTTGTGTGTGTGTGTGTGTGTGTGTGTGTGTGTGTGTGTGTGTGTGTGTGTGTGTGTGTGTGTGTGTGTGTGTGTGTGTGTGTGTGTGTGTGTGTGTGTGTGTGTGTGTGTGTGTGTGTGTGTGTGTGTGTGTGTGTGTAAAGGGGGGGCAGACCACTTCAGTTAACGTTATCCGTACCCAGGTGGGTTTGGAAAAAAATGACCCCACCACCACACCCGGCAAACTCAGGTGGGCTGAGGTAACCACGCTGTGGTCAGGGGTCTGGCGTAAATATTCTCCACATTGGTGGGGAGGAGAAGTTTCGTGCAGTTTCTTATTCCTGGTAGGACATTTCTTTGGAGAAGATCATGCAAAAAAAGTTCAGTATGAAGGCTCTTTGGCTGGCTGGCTGGCTGGCTGGCTGGCTGGCTGGCTGGCTGGCTGGCTGGCTGGCTGGCTGGCTGGCTGGCTGGCTGGCTGGCTGGCTGGCTGGCTGGCTGGCTGGCTGGCTGAAGGAGGGGAAGAGGGGAAAGACTAGAGAGAGGAAGAGAGAAAGAGAGAGAGAGAGGAGAGAGAGAGAGAGAGAGAGAGAGAGAGAGAGAGAGAGAGAGAGAGAGAGAGAGAGAGAGAGAGAGAGAGAGAGAGAGAGAGAGAGAGAGAGAGAGAGAGAGAGAGAGAGAGAGAGAGAGAGAGAGAGAGAGAGAGAGAGAGAGAGAGAGAGAGAGAGAGAGAGAGAGAGAGAGAGAGAGAGAGAGAGATAGAGAGAGAGAGATCTAATTTCCTTTTCCAAAGGCTCATGAAAAACAGACGGCCTAAGATATTTCACATAAGTACAGACTTTGGTTATTTATCTTCTCATTCTTCCAGCGGTTTGAGGGCCGGGGCTGTGAAACAGGCCTTGCCATCCATTATAGCTGTTCATAGGTACTCATAGTTACTAGAACACACAGGCCGACGGCAGACACCTCAAAGAACCCCGGACCTGACCCCTTTAATTGCCTTTAATGCACTCTTTCTTCACGTATTACTCTCAAATGTTGGCTGCGACCCTAAGTCCTGATTCTGCTAATTCAACATGGAAGTGTGATCCAAATTTGTTTAAAATGCTGCCGGGGCGAACTCAGCACTATTGCGTTTGCCCAGGTTTATTCTCTTTATTCCAAAGTGTGTTCCAAGGTGGTACATATTTCAACAAGAACGCCTTTGTATTCGGAAAAAAGTGTTGACAGTAAAAAAAAAAAGAAACAAAAATCGGTGGTTTGACTCGACCCTGCTCATCGTGTTTGAGGCCCTTCACTTCGTATCACGCTCAACAGCGGAGTGGGGAGCGAGCCTCTCCCGTGAGTTATCGACATGGACGTCTCTGATCGTCTATAATCCAATAACATGAATCACATTCAGATGATGAGCGCTTCATACTGCTGGGTTGGACCTGGGTCGGTCTCTGGGCTCCCTGTCTGCAGCTGGTCCACCTCTGGTCTGTGTGTGTATGTGTGTGTGGGGGTGCATGTGTACATGTGCGAGTGTGTGTATGTTCAAATGGATTGCTTGCGTGCGTCTGTGTGTGTGTGGTCCTGAGATCTGCACCCCTGGTGTTCATCAGATTTTTCTTTTTTGTCTCCATATCGCTCTCTCTCTCTCTCTCTCTCTCTCTCTCTCTCTCTCTCTCTCTCTCTCTCTCTCTCTCTCTCTCTCTCTCTCTCTCTCTCTCTCTCTCTCTCTCTCTCTCTCTCTCTCTCTCTCTCTCTCTCTCTCTCTCTCCTCTCTCTCTCCCTCTCTCTCTCTCTCTCTCTCTCTCTCTCTCTCTCTCTCTCTCTCTCTCTCTCTCTCTCCCTCTCTCTCTCTCTCTCTCTCTCTCTCTCTCTCTCTCTCTCTCTCTCTCTCTCTCTCTCTCTCTCTCTCTCTCTCTCTCTCTCTCTCTCTCTCTCAGGGGGACATCCAGCAGCTGCTGATCGTGGAGGACCCCCGGGCGGCCCAAGACTACTGTGAGCACTACAGCCCCGACTGTGAGACCCCCAGCCACGTCGACAAGCCCCAGGCCCAGGAGCCCGAGGAGGAGGTAAGGGGACCAAAGGCCTGTGGGAAGAGGGTGGAGGGTGGGTGGACCGGGGGTAAGAAGGGGGTTGGCACAAAGGGGGTTGGGGAGGCCTTGCCATGAGAATCTGTGGTGCCGAAGAAGCACAGATGGATGGGAAGCAAGCATTGGGAGCAGGTTAGGGTGGAGTGAAAGTGGGGGCTGGAACGGGGGGGGGGGGGTGAGAGTGGATGTTTTGGGTGGAGTGAGAGTGAGAATGTAGGTTAAGGGGGGGAGTGAGAGTCGAGGTTGGAGGTGGAGTGAGAGTCGAGGTTATGGCGGGGGGAAGTGATAAGGGAGGTTAAGGGGGAGTGATAGGGGAGGTTATGGGGGGGAGTGATAGGGAGGTTAAGGGGGGGAGTGATAGGGGAGGATAGGGGGGGAGTGATAGGGGAGGATAGGGGGGAGAGTGATAGGGGAGGTTGGGGGGGTGAGAGTTGGAGTTGAGAGGGGTACAGAAAAAGATAGAGAGGGGTAGAGGGGCAGGGTGGGGGGGGGGGCAGACATTGCGGTCAAACGACAGGATGAAATAGAGTAAGAGAGAGTAAGTGTGAGAGACTGAATCTGACAAGCGAGAAAAACAGTCAGGACAGGAGGGAGAAAGAAGGGCTGGAACACACAAAGGAATAACTGTGTGTGTGTGTGTGTGTGTGTGTGTGTGTGTGTGTGTGTGTGTGTGTGTGTGTGTGTGTGTGTGTGTGTGTGTGTGTGTGTGTGTGTGTGTGTGTGTGTGTGTGTGTGTGTGTGTGTGTGTGTGTGTGTGTGTGTGTGTGTGGTTCTGTCTGTCTGTGTGTGTGTGTGTGTGTGTGTGTGTGTGTGTGTGTGTGTGTGTGTGTGTGTGTGTGTGTGTGTGTGTGTGTGTGTGTGTGTGTGTTTCTATCTGTCTGTGTGTGTGTGTGTGTGTGTGTGTGTGTGTGTGTGTGTGTAGTGTGTCTGTGTGTGTGTGTGTGTGTGTGTGTGTGTGTGTGTGTGTGTGTGTGTGTGTGTGTATAGAGCGAGGGGGAGGGGCCAGTTGAGGAAGTCGATTGATTGATCGATCGGATTGATTGACGGGTAGGGAGATACCATCAGAGGAGTTCAGCTCAGGCGAGGGGAGGAGAGGAAAAAGAGCGAGGAGAGGAGGGATACCTGAGTTCAAAAAAAAAATCAAACGGTCCGCTCATTCGAGAGAGAAGGGTGGGAACACCCGGGAACAGCGGACCGTGGCGCTCAGCGAACCGCGCTGTGCTCTAATCTCTTAATTGAAACACAATGCATCCTGTTTTGCGTTTCCCTTCCTTCCTTTCTATACCGTTCCTCGCCAGCCCCCGCCAGGTCTCCCCCCTTTCCCCCCGTTGGCCGACAAACGCTTTTTCCTACAGAATTCCACTCTATAACGGATGAGCTCACAGCAGTGGAAACTCCTTTCTTTCTTTTTCTCACCGGCCTGAAGGTCTGAGCGGGGGCTCCTCCGGAGTGGCCCAGTGATTTATATCGCTAACGACTTCGGCAGGCGCTCTCCAGACTCTCCAGGCGAAATTGAAGCTTTTCCCTTCTCTCCCCAGGCTGTAGCTAAACCCTCCCCTTGTACCTGGAAAAACAGACCCCTAGATCCTCGCGTTGGGGAGAAGGAAAAAAAGATAGTCGATTCTCGTCCCCAGTCTGAGGGAATATTGGCCGTGGAAGCGGTTTTGTCGATGCGGGTACTGGAAAATGTTGCCTCATCCAGTCAGCCAGTTGTTCCTCTCGAGCGCCAAGACAAGGAGCTGGACGAACGTCCGCAAAACGGTGCAATGGGGAGCCATTGGAATTCTTCTCCAGAGGAAGCCTGTAAATCCAGGTGATCCCTCCCAAGTCTATTAGTATCTGACGTCCGTCCGTGTTGCCTTGACGAGTGCAGAGCAGATCCCTTCCAGAAGCCGTCGCACCAACAGGGCTGTAGACGGGAGTGATGTACAATGGGGTGAAGAGTTCTTCACAGCAGGTGGTGAGGGGGGGGGGGGGGGGGGGGGGGCGTTCTAACCCAAAGAGCTCCTGACTTTTGACCCTTATTGACCCGTATACCCGGAAATATACCTCTGTGTTGTTGAGAGGCCGCTTTTATCTGGGGAGAATATGGAAGAGAAAAGGAGAGAGAGGTGGTGGGCGGACTTGAGGATGAGGGTGGTGACAGAGGGAATGATGAGGTCAGGTTTGAGGTTAGGGGAGAGGAGGGGGGGGGGGTTCGTCAGCATGAGTGAATTTCAGTATTTTTGTCTTCGATCCAGACCTGCGGTGAAGGCCTCTAGCCAGTGGACATGCAACTCAGACCAATAAATCTCCCTCATGCTCTGCGTTGCTCTCTTATTTCCTCTTTTTTTCTTTCATTCTTTCTGAGCTATTTTTCTCTCTCTCTCTCTCTCTCTCTCGCTCTCTCTCTCTCGCTCTCTCTCCATCTCTCTCTCTCTCTCTCTCTCTCTCTCTCTCTCTCTCTCTCTCTCTCTCTCTCTCTCTCTCTCTCTCTCTCTCTCTCTCTCTCTCTCTCTCTCTCTCTCTCTCTCTCTCTCTCTCTCTCTCTCTCTCCTTCTCTCTCTCTCTCTCTCTTCTCTCACCGTCTCATTCTCTCTCTCTCTCCTGTCATCTCTCTCTCTCTCTCCGTCTCTCTCTCTCTCTCTCTCTCTCTCTCCGTCTCTCTCTCTCTCTCTCTCTCTCTCTCTCTCCGTCACTCTCTCTCTCTCTCTCTCTCTCTCTCTCTCTCTCTCTCTCTCTCTCTCTCTCTCTCTCTCTCTCTCTCTCTCTCTCTCTCTCTCTCTCTCTCTCTCTCTCTCTCTCTCTCTCTCTCTCTCTCTCTCCCTCTCTCTCTCTCTCTCCGTCTCTCCGTCTCTCTGTCTCTCTATTACCTGTCCCTCTGGCCCGGTGGACCAGAAGCCAGGCAGGCCAGCCAGACCATTGCTCTTATATTTTATGTTATGAGTTAAGCTGCCATTTGGGGCTAATATTCCTCCTAGGAGCGAAGAGAGGACATTTCTGTGAATCTAATCTGCCTCATCTTTTTTTTGGCTTGTCCAGATTTCGGTTGAAGAATGATGTCAAGGAGGGACATTGAAAAAAAACAAAGATTGGGAGTTGGAAAAAGAGAGAAAATACTTATTTAGCTACTTGTTAATGCAGTCCTTAAAAGGAACAGACGGAAACATCACATATAAGGACTCACACCGTTTTTTAACATTTGACTCATGTCATGTCAGACATTTAGTTTCAAGCAAAGGCAATTTAAAGGGGGACCATATGGTCCAAGTGTTATTTGTTCTCAAAGAAATCTTTAATCTTTAATATTTAATACCGTAATACCCCTCTAATTCCCAGCCTCTCTTTCTCTGGCTGGCGTCAGACATTTCGCCCAGCGTTCATCACAGAGAGGAGCTGGTTTCGGGTAGAGTTTGTAGACCCCATAGCCTTTTCTGTTTCTTAATGATGACGATACCTCAATGTGAAATATTTACATTTATTGCAGCATGCAGGCAGTCGTTAACAAAAACAAGCACCCATTACCGACCCAGCCCGGGGTGAGCTGGTGTGCTCAAGAGGCAGTATGAGCTTCCTTCCATTTCAAATGAATCCTGTTCCCGCATCCTGTTGAATGCAAATAAAAGTTTGCGGGTTGGAAGTTGGCTGCCACCTGCAACCTAATGGAGCAGTTATCTAACGGGGGGGGCACATGCAGAGTGGGGGGTTCTTGATAGGGGTGATGCTGAATTACGTAATAAGATCATTATTTTATTATTTGATGCATCATCATGCTGTAATACTCTAATGGGCTTGCATCATGAGAATTAACCAAAGACATATTTTCAACAAATTTTTAGACATTTTGGGAGGGACTAAAACAAACACCGCTGAGACGGTTAAGTTTATATATTTTGGGATAGAGATGGTTAAGTTAAGCTTTGGTTAAGGTATTGGTTAAGATATGTTAAGCTATTGGGTTAGAGACTGTGCACATTTAGATATAAGGTTTAAGGTGGTTCATTTAGGTTAAGTTAAGTCCGTTTCATGTCTCGCTGTGCATCTTGGGATGTCCTGCCACTGCCCTTTACCCACACAATGAGCAGAACCTGACCCATGGTTTCCTCTGGCTGTACAGTACACCAGCTACGACTATGGAGAGTTCTACGAGTACGGCGAAGGGGAGGCGGCCAGCCAGGCCCCGCCCACCGAACCACCCCGGACCGAGGTAAGGGACTTTAGCACTCAAACAAAGATGGCCGCCGGGGAGGGGATACCATCGTATGAAGGCAGGGCTGCACACACAGCAGGCATAGAGGCAGACTTGGATAAAGACGCACACACAAACATACGCTTACAAGCAGGTGGACATGCACACATTTTACACAAAATCATAAACAACCATTATCTCTTTAATTTTAATCGATTTCTGGTCCCAATTAGGTTTTTCATGCCTCTCGCTGTCTCCATTTCTCCATTGTTAATTTTTTATTGTACCATAAAAGTCATTATTTCTGGGGCTCAATGACGCTCACTTCGTCCATGTTTGAGGTACCCACGTGGCAAAGCTTAAGAGCCTATAAAATTGCATGAGCCGTGCTAAAAACAAAGCATTAAACATGAATAACAGAGATCAAAATCAAACAAAAATCCACATTCTTTCCCCCCTCGTCGTCCATAGACCAAAGCGGAGGAGTACTACACGGGGGAGTACGACTACGGCACCGTGGACGGCAGCCAGACGGACCCGCAGCCTGAAAGCACCACAACTGACCAGGTACCAACCTCCCGCTGATCCATAACTGTTTATTCTAATATATAATATATATATATATATATATATATATATATATATATATATATATATATATTATTGCATGGTAATCCCATGGCTCGTCAACCATTGACAGCAGGATTACCAACAAAGAACAGCATATGGATTTCTTTTCATTTGATGACTTTTTACAAATAAGTCACTCTGAACCCAGTGATTTTGATTGAACCCAGAGTTCTGCAAGCATATGCAGACATTGTTATTGGGAGCCCATCATTTTCCTTTCTGTGGAAAACTTTCCATTTCCAAGATACTGTCATCCCATCCCTCCACACAAACACATTTGATCTAAAAATGTTCCTAAAGGAAGAAAACCAGAAACAACAATGTAAACAATATGAAATGAATTACTATAAAGAACAACCTTATAAACCTATCAACAATATCAATCTCCACCTCTCCTCCCATCTCCTTGGTGCGATACGTCAGCAGAAGCCTCGCCACATGACAACAACGCAGCATCTGGCGGAGGGCTAAGAGGGGAAACGTTGTCATCTAATGAACCCTAACTAATGGAAAAAAAATCTGCAGACAGCCTTAAAGCCCCCCTAGCCCCCCTTCCACCCATTCCCTAATTCATATCCTGAAATTTGGCAGATCCTGTCTTATATTTGTGGTAAACCATCACATAATACGGTAACATAATCGGGAACATCAAGAGGATCAAACTAAAACATCATGGCCCGGCTGGATGCACCTTGAGGTTAGATGGGAGAGAGAGAGAGAGAGAGAGAGAGAGAGAGAGAGAGAGAGAGGAGAGAGAGAAGAGATGCCCAGGTGATTGAGAGAGAGAGAGAGAGAGAGAGAGAGAGAGAGAGAGAGAGAGAGAGAGAGAGAGAGAGAGAGAGCTTACCGGGGAAACGACAAAACATCTGCCCCGGTGATTGTGGAGGGCTCTCTTGATCAGCCCGCGAAGGGCCCTGTGATGGAGCACTCTGGACAGCCTTCACGATGGGAACATCGCCCCTAGATATGACATGAACCAGAGCCATCGCTCCACATCATTGATCCATTGTCTCGCCGTCCGGGTGAACGCGAGAGCCTGTAGTAAGGAAACCGATCTGGGTGAGTGGGTGGGCTCGTCTCTCAGAACGTAGAACTACTCCCCTTAAACCTGAGCGGGGCTGATCAGGGCCACATGGTAAGGCTTTGGATGCTTTGTAGGTCGATTAGAGTCGAGTCAAGTCCCGTCGTTCCACATTTACTGCGTTGAGTGATGTTGGGAAGGTGGTATTTCTGTGTGTGCTGCCGCTGCCATGTCGCTAAGGGGGTGTTTTTGTATTACGGCGAGACGCAAAGATCACACAGGATCTGCGTCGTTTTTCGTAGAATGCGTGGCGATTGATTCTTACGACGTTGCGTGTTGGTAGGGGAGACGATTCCACTTCAACACGTTTCACCCGCAACCCCACTAACTACTGACTACTGGCAGGAGAAGAGGCTGGATGGGCCTCATGGCATTCAGGCGAGACAGTTTAAGCCTTTGCATAATTGATGGTTCTTACAACCAAAAAAAATGCTGTGTGATTCATGAGCGGTTAAGAACATGGAAAGTCGCTCATGGTGTTCAGTGTTTTACTCACTGCTACTGGAATGACACATTGTTTACCTGAGGTCTGGGATCAGACTGGGGCTTTACGCAATGAAGGAAATTAACTTCTGTGGGTTGTTGAGAAATGTCTCCAAACCTTGGGGGAAATAGGTACATGGATCACTTTTTGGGGGGGGCAATTGACAATACTTTTATTATTTCATTTTATTGTTTTGATAGTTAAAATATCTATTTTGTGGCTCTTTTGTCCAATAATTCAAATTGACATGGTGGTAAACCCTTGTGTATGCGTGCATATACAGTACACCCCAAATAATTTTCTTTTAGATCAGCACCTCGACAGTTCACTGAAAAGGCCCCCAAAAAATATGTGTTGTTTTTGTCAAAATGTAAAATTGCCACATCTGCTCATGTCAATGTGTCAATCACGTGCTAGAAGCCTGTAGTAACATTCAGTGTTTTACTGTAACCAATTCCAACCAGCAGCTGGCTCTCACTGACCTCTTCCTAACCCCAAACAAAAGTTCACTAATCAGGCATCATTCAGCTGCTTGGGTGTGTATGTTTATTTTTCAAGGTCTGCACCAATCATATGATTGGACGTTGGATTAATTAAAACCATGTCCTTCCTTTTCGTCCCGAAGTGTCTGAATGGGTTTGATCAATTTGAAAGGCTTGTTATGAACATGTATTAATATTCATGTATCATGGTGTTTTAATAATGCAAGATAGCTGGATTTGATTTGTCTTCACAGTTAGATGAAGACGTGCTTGAGTCAAATTACAAAATAATGCTAACACAAAAGACCTGTCCCTAGATTGATAAAAAAAAAAAGAAGGAAATCAACATAGCCCATTTTGGAGCAGTCCTAACTATGTTAGATGCACTCAACTATGTTAGATACACCCGTTGCCCAAACGTGGTTTTGACGAAGCCAGCTCTCGGTCTTCATGCTTTCGCTTTTGCATCGCAGCGTGAAATCATGTGCAGGCTAATTTGCCCGAGTCCCTTATATTTGCATGGCTAGACATCTGTTCCCCTGCTGTTTCTGATTGCTGGTTTTTCCTCTGCCTTCCCTCGTCTTCGTCGCAGACCTACGAGGAGGAGATCGTCGATGATTACATCACCGGTGTGGAGCAGGTGGGGGCGGAGCCTACCACCGGCGCCGAAACCGACTACAAGGGGCCCATGGGCGGCGAGGAAGACTACAAGGGCCCTGTGGGAGCTGAAGAGGACGTCAAGGGGCCCGTGGGCGCCGAGGAAGACGTCAAAGGCCCTTTGGATGGTGACGCGTACGGGTTCCAGGAGTACGACATGAAGGAGTATGACAACAAAGGCCTGGACGACTACTGGCAGCTATGGCCCCGACGACGTCAAGCCCACCGAGGCTGCGTACGATGAAGAGTTCGGACCTGGCATCCCCGCGCAGACCGACATCCGGGAGAGCGACGTAAGACCCTGTGATTCACTCGCTGAGAAATAGTAGTTTTGTAATCTTACTTATCTCTTGACGCCCCAATTGGAGCTTTTAAAAATATTGTAGCCACCCTCCACTTTTTTTTTTTTTTTTTGTTCCGCCGTATTTAAATGTCACGACTAACCGTCCGGTTACAACTCCCTACTTTTGAGGACCACATTACCGGCAGTGGTGTTACTGGGATTGTTACACCTTGTTGTTGATGTTGAGATTCTAATGAATCCATATGTTTTTTCCAGGGCTTGTATATGTGGTGTACAGGAAGTCAGTATTAGGTTAAGTAGTTTTAAGCAGAGCAGGACGGTGTAGATTTCCCCAGACAACGGGGTGTTGGGGCGAGTAAAGTCCACTCTTCTGTCGGTTGTGGAGATTTCCTGTCTGCTTATCTTGAGCGCAGTAGAATTCTGGTCTGGAAGCCCTGTATACACATACGCACGCACGCAAAGCCATTCATGACGCGGATGAAGACTAAACAACCCTTAATGACTGAACACATGCTTCACATCCACAGGCTCACACACACCAACCTTTCCCACTGGCAGACCCCCCTGTCCCTGCAGATGCCCCTCACTCCGAAGTCCCCCTCCCCTTCCGTTGATCTCTTGACCTTCTTTGACCTTTACTGTTCATCAACGCCATTCATTGTCCTCCTAGAAAACCACCATCAACCAAATAAACCTCCTGTCTGTCTGTCTGTCTGTCTGTCTGTCTGTCTGTCTGTCTGTCTGTCTGTCTGTCTGTCTGTCTGTCTGTCTGTCTGTCTGTCTGTCTGTCTGTCTGTCTGTCTGTCTGTCTGTCTGTCTGTCTGTCTGTCTGTCTGTCTGTCTGCCATTAGCTCTGAACTGTTAATGTAAGCAAACCTTTTTGAAGTCACAGAACACTCATTGTATTTAGATTTAATTCAGGAGTAGCACATAGTGCGGTAGTTCCAATGAGTCATCATCTATGCAACACACACACACACACACACACACACACACACATGCACTGCCACCACACATCCACACACACACACACACACACACACACACACACACACACACACACACACAAACACACACACAACACACACAACCACACAACCACATTATACACAAATAACCCACACAGATACACTTATCCATTCACACATATGTCAGTTCTCTTTCCTCTGTCATCTGACTTAAAGGACACAGACCCTGAAAGATCCTCTCAGGATTATAGTGTATTTTTTTAGACTTCACTGTAGGTGGTTTGTGAATTCCTCCGCCGGTGAAGTCATTGTGTGGATATAGTGTCCGATGACGACCCTTTCGTTTTGCACACAGTTGGGTCTATCTCTCTCCCACCACCACCACCACCACCACCACCACCAACACCAACACCACCTCACCATCTCCGTTCGATGGGTTTCAAGAGGTTTGGACAAATAGGACTCAAACCAAGTTTAAATTATAGCCTTTTGTATAAAAACAACAAAATCATGATTCATGGGATCTTACTTTTTCCATAGAACAAATCCATTCGAAACATCATCCCATATGCCGAGCAGATCTCAAGCAGGCATTCTTAACAACACCAGGAGCTCCTTTTATCATTTGATTGATAACAGTTGCAAAGAATAAGCGGGAGAAAGGGGGACGACTACCCCGTCATTATACCTTTCTCATCCCACTCTTCTCCTCAAAGTGTCCTCTCAATTGTCTCACAATATGTCCGTCCGTCTGTCTGACTACCCACAGCTGGGAGGACGCCACCATGGAGAGAAAGGAGAGAAAGGAGAGCCTGCCGTCATCGAACCTGTAAGTGTCCTCCGGTCTGCCTGTCCTTCCATATGTCTGTCTCCATGTCCTTTTTGTTTGTATGTTACGCATGTCTGGCTTCATCTCTCGTGGTCAGCGTGTCTGTCATCCCGCCCTCTCTCTGTCAGTCTTTCCATCCTCATGACTTAACGGCCCCTCCCAGGGTACACCTCCATTCAAACCGTTGTTTTGTCGTGTCTCCCTTGGGTGAATAAACATGAACATGGGACATATCTTGCGGTTTTGGGCTCCTCTCTGATGTTCCCTCAGCAGATGGACTCAGTACCCAGCCCCCAGAGACACACGGGGCAAGCCTTCACTCCCATCACACTCACCCCAAAGTGGGAGTGAATGTTTACCTCACCCCTGCCCCACACACCCCCACCACCCAACCCAGTTTTATTCTATCTGAAGCTTCGCTAGCCAACTATTCCTTACACCGACAAGCCTGGAATTATACAGGGCATTTTGTGCCACATAACAAGGTTGCTGGATACAAAATGTCACCCTTTTCGCTGGGCATGTTCGAGGGGTAGCCGTGGCCACCGGGGCCGTCCCTGAGGTACAGTTTACCGTGCTACCGGCTTAAACCATTTGCAGAAATAGCAGCTGTAGTTAACTTTCTCTTGCCATGGCTTCACATGCTATACCACCGACAGGGTCCTCGCTGTGTGCCGTTGGTCGTCACCGCACACATTCACACCGCGCACACGCACGACGCATCACGCACTACACACACACACACACAACAGTCAGTCATCGATACGCACAAGAATGCGGTGTGTGCGCACATGTGCGCTTGCACAACTGAAGATGATTATACATAACTTATAAACATCCTCACTGCAGGAACCACTTATTTAAACTTTATGCTCCACACACAATACACATATGCACACACACCATACACACACACACACACACACATACTGCCCACACACACACACACACACACACACACACACACACACACACACACACACACACACACACACACACACACACCTACACACACACACACACACACGCACACACACACACACACACACACACACACACACACACACACACACACACACACACACACACACACACACACACACACACACACAGAACATTCTCTCTCTCTTTCTCTCTCTCTCTCTCTCTCTCTCTCTCTCTCTCTATATATATATATCTCTCTCCTCTCTCGTCTCTCTCTCTCTCGGCCGTCTCTCGTCTCTCTCAGTCAGACACACACACATACATCTCTCTCTGTCTACCATTCACACACACAAACACACACACACATTATCTCTCACATACGCACACACACACACACACACACAAACAAACACACACAAACACACCCACACAGATCACAAACACATTACAGCCTATAGTCTGTATATACACCACTATTCAGTAGGAGTAAAAACACGTGTATCCAAGGTTTTATAGTTTCTTCCAAGCTTTTCCAACTAAGGGCTTTTCCACAGGCTTCCAGACGGCCCCTAATAATGCCCCTGTTTTCTCCGCTTCCCCTCTCTGTCCTGCCCAGGGTATTGCTTATTGAAGGACCCCAAGGAGTTGCCTGCCAAGCATGAGTATCATGTTCTTCCACAAGGTTCACACATGGAGAATAAGTTAAAGGGATGAGGAGCTGTGGTGTGTAGTGGGTTGTGTGTGAGTGTGGTGTGCGTGCGTGTGGTGTGTGTGTGTGCGTGTTGTGTGTGTGTGTGTGTGTTGTGTGTTGTGTGTGTGTGTTGTGTGTGTGGTTGTGTGTGTTTGTGTGTGTGTGCGTGCGTGTGTGTGTGTGTGTGCGTGTGTGTGTGAGAAAGAGGGGTGTATATGTGTGTGCGTGGTAGGGGGGCGTCTTTATGGATAGATTGTCAGTCCTGGTCGCCTGTGAAGCTTGAGTTAGGGGAGTCAGTGAGAAATGTGAGAGCGGTGTGTGTGTGTGTGTGTGTCTGTGTGTGTGTGTGTGTGTGTGTGTGTGTGTGTGTGTGTGTGTGGTGTGTGTGTGTGTGTGTGTGTGTGTGTGTGTGTGTGTGTGTGTGTGTGTCGTTTATATGTGTTGTTGTGTTTACGTATGTGTGTTTTAGGGTAAAGACTTGCATAAAGTGTGCCGCGTGAATGTGATGCTTGTCGGTGTGTGTGTGGTTTGTGTGTGTGTTGTGTTTGTGTGTGTGTGTGTGGTGTGTGTGTGTGTGTGGTGTGTGTGTGTGTGTGTGTGTGGTGGTGTGTGTGTGTGTTGTGTGTGTGTGTGTGTGGGTGTGTTTGTGTGTGTGTGTGTGTGTGTGTGTGTGTGTGTTTCTGGTTGCATGAGGCCCCGGTCAGGATTGGTGGTCGGAACTCTTGTTAGCTCTGGTTTTGGTGTATTAAAGGTTAAGTGTATTTTTCTGTGTGTGTGTGTGTGTGTGTGTGTGTGTGTGTGTGCGTGTGTTGTGTGTGGTGTGTGTGTGTGTGTGTGTTGGTGTGTGTGTGGTTATACCTGTGTAATACCGGGTACCCAGGGCTGCAGGGTCCCCCCGGCCGCCACGGAGATCCTGAGAGAGAAGGTAAGCTCCGGTTTCCCCCAGATGTTTCTGAACAGCTCCTTGCTCATTCTGTGCCATCGCGAGACTCCGCAATGGGAGACCCTCAGCCCTTCATACCTCTAAGCATGGCATGCAGGAAGGGGGGTGGGGGATGGGAGAAACACGCAATTATGGAAGAGGCAACTTATTTTGGTTCGCATTGCTATATCTGATTGCATAGCCGTGAGAGATGATTGCAGGGTAAGTGTTTTCAGGATTTGAAGAGCGGGCCGTGATGTGTACAAATGAACGGTCGATTACCAGGGCTCATGTGGGAACACATTTGCTGCAGGAAATGAGACGAGTCAGCAGATCGTGGCGGAAGCAGGGCTTCTGTTGTTCTGTCTGTGGAAGGCCACACACAATCCCAGAAAATATAACACGGCCCTTATTACCGCCAGATTCAGTGTTAAAGGATTGGACAGTGCCCGTGCTACTGTCAGTTTGTGCCAAGGCGGAATTAGCCGGGGAGTGGCAGTCAGAACGAACAATTCCCATAACGATTTGCCAGCGTGTTCCCCGCCCAAAAACTCTTCCAAAAAAACAAAAGCCCAAGCAAAAAGCTCTGGGAAGGTCTGCTGGCAGGCGCTTACTCTCCGCAGGGGGGTGTGTCCATTCCGGCCTCTTAATATTAATGACGAACAGCGCCTGAGCTCTTCTTAGGTACCCGCTCACTCCCTCCGCTCCTCCCCAGAGCGCTGTGGGTTCCTCTCATTAAGCTTGACGGATGGACGATGTCGTTATAATTAAGCCCGTTCTGGGCGCCGTGCAAAGTCAGCCCACCACCACCATTCGACCTAGCCACCCCCCACCTCCACCACTCACCACCGACGGCGCCATCGGGCGCCACAGGCGGGGAATGCGATGGTCCCCATGCCTGGGCTGGTTTCTCA
>OLKM01000024.1:768613-830399 GCA_900291075.1 Melanogrammus aeglefinus | reverse complement strand
GTGTCTCTCTCTCTCTCTCGCTCCGCTCTCCTCTCTCTCTCTCTCTCCCAGTACTGTGCCGCGCGCTCTTCTCCTCTCTCTTCTCTCCTCTCTCTCATCTCTTCCTCTCTTGTCTCCCCTCTCTCTCTCTCCCCTCTCTCTCTCCCTCTCTCTCTCTCTCTTCCCTCCTTCTCTCTGTCTCTCTCTCCTCTCTCCTCTCTCCTGCCTCTCTCTCTTCTTCTCTCTCGTCACTCACTCACTCACTTCACTTCACTCACTGCACTCACTTCACACCACCCCAATCATCTCCACTCACTCTCTCTCTTTCTCTCCCATCACTCTCTCTATTTCTCTCTCTCTCTCTCTCTCTCTCTCTCTCTCTCTCTCTCTCTCTCTCTCTCTCTCTCTCTCTCTCTCTCTCTCTCTCTCTCTCTCTCTCTCTCTCTCTCTCTCTCTCTCTCCCTCTCCACTCTCTCTCTCTCTCTCTCTCTCTCTCTCTCTCTCTCTCTCTCTCTCTCTCTCTCTCTCTCTCTCTCTCTCTCTCTCTCTCTCTCTCTCTCTCTCTCTCTCTCTCTCTCTCTCTCTCTCTCTCTCTCTCTCTCTCTCTCTCTCTCTCTCTCTCTCTCTCTCTCTCTCTCTCTCTCAGGTAGACACACACAAAGACCTGACCCCCTTTGGCTTCATCTGGTTCTAAACCAACCTTTAATAATGTTCATTACCCTGCAAAGCAGAATGCAGAGCAAAAGACGTAAGACGTCTCAGTCGATAGCCAGGGATTCTTTTTGCCCTGACCTCTAAAGCTCTCTTCCTTAATTGATTGCTATCCCTCGCTCCCAAAGGGAATATAGAGTTATGGGAGGGCCCCGGCTGCAGGAATCATGCTTTCACTCACTCGTAAACAAGCTGACAATCGTACGGTGTGCACATCCACGTGTGCTGTGGCCCGTATCTGAGCATGCTGTGTCATCTGTTCCGACAAACGCGGACGCGCGCGTTCCTAGATTTCCATCAGGGCCTTCGCTATCTGAAGGGACAGGGATTACCTAATGAGGGGTGGGGTGGGCAAGGCCGATTGGAGGCTTTGACTTCGGGGGCAGGATGTCTCGGCACTCCCACCAAGGCAGCGCCGGACTACTATTAATTGGAGACGGAAAAGGGAGCTCTCGTGGAGAGCAGGGCCCGCAGATTTAACGTGGTAAGTAGGGCGAGCAGATGTCAGTGCTTTATCTGCTGTATTAAGTCCAGCGGTGGGCGTGCATAAGGCCATATGGCGCTCCGGTGGGACGGGAGGAGTGGAGGAGAGGAGAAGGCGATAGAGACGGAGGGAGAGGCGGAAATGCAGCGCTGCCGTTTACGGGAGGAGGAGACCCCCAGGAATCCGTCTCGTCTCTGGGGTTTGCGTTGTGGTGGCCATGTTTCTTCTACTCCGTGGAATGAGCTCTGGAACGGGTTTCTCTCCGCCCTTCTTCCTGTTGAACACCTCGTCTTTAATCTATACGCCGACTCAATGCCTGTCTCGTGTCTCTTATGGACTCTGAGCTTGTTTTGGTTCCTTCGACTGCGGTGTTATTGCGCTATGAGAATAGTGACACATCTACAGGGGAACTTACTTTTAAAAAGTAAAAGTGGAAAGTAGATGAATTTGTCTTAAGTTTCAACAACCAAGAGTTTTGTTGACATCTAGCGTTGTTTCTAGTTGGGCTGCTCGATTATGGAAAAAAAGCATAATCACGATTATTTTGGTCAATATTGAAATCATGATTATTCAAAGGATTATTTTTGAGTTAGAAAACATGATACTTATTCAGCATGCCTCTCCCAAAAACACTTTGTAACTGAGAACTTTGAAATTTCACCGTAAAAAAATACACAAAATGGTCAAAAAGAAATTATTCAAATCTGAAATAATGTACAGGTATGTAACTAGCTGTTCGATTAATCGCCCAGCCCTGGTTTCTAGTGTCTATCTTGTTCACCTTAGCTAAGACTTTCTCCTCGCTTCCTCTTGTTTTCTTACTTATGCCCTTTTGTCGCTTCCCTGCCATGCTTTTTGGAGCATGAAGAAGCACTGTTTGTGTTTGGGCCACACTCCGTCATCGCTGAACGTTGTGCTGCACTCGGCCATAACCTCCGCCCGCAGTACGAATCAGAGAGACACGGTTTTATTTAAACTAAAGACTTTAAGTAACGTATGCAATGCAAAGTGTGGAAAGGGGTCAGTCTTTTGGTTTAAGTATATTTTCGAGGGCTACAAGTAAATAGCAGATACAGAATCTGGATATGAACTTGATGTAGTTGGAAATGGTGGTTTGGGATGAGGTGAAAGTCTGCGGTAATGATATGTGCAGCGTGACGTGTCAAACATGTCAAGCCCTGTCAAGCCCTGTCAGGAAGCTAACCGATGCTAACCGGAAAACAGGCTTACTTTTATGAGGAAAAAAACTGGAAGTCAAAGACACGATAGAGAGGTCAGCAGCGCACAGTAAGAAGCCAGCTTTTCTGGGATCCAGACATACTTCTATAGAATAGCAGAACCTATGGTGAGAAACAACACAGAGCCTGGGCCCAGCAGCACAACTACAAAGGGTGGACCTTATTTCCTGTGTTGTTACAGAGATATTCTACCCAAGGGAAACTCATTAAAACTCAGACGGAGGTTTCAATGCGTGCAGTATTCCAGTGGCAAGTCTACACCGTGTTGATTTGAAACCTTTATAGACACTTTATCTAAGAACGCCGTGTCTGGACGGGATGTTTTGGCTTATCTTCCCACTGGGACCTGTTGACTTGTGCTGGCCGCCGGGTCAGTTTGACTTTGACGTTAGCCAATTATTTGCTGATCCGATGCCCGCCATCTCGCGACGTGATTGGTCGAAAACAAATACGAAGCTAGAGAAAGTGAAACTACACTTTCATCCAGATCTGAGCTCATCTGCTATGATGATTTGGGAGGCTTGGAGAAGGCCAATCAAAGTGGGAGAGGGGGGTGGGGTGGCTCACCGGATAGACCATGTAGCATTAAGGCACAGTCCTAATGGCTCAGAGATACTCAATATTGACACATCCATAGGAGAAGTAACATTTAAACACTGAAAGTGATGAGACCTATGCAAAGTAGATGAATCAGATATGATTTAAAAGCTGCAGTTTCAAGATCCGATGCAACCAAGAGTTGCGTTGACGTCTTGCCAGTCCTCATTGCAGTGACCCGGGTCCCGTGGCTCCGGCCCTCATCGAAGGAGACGAGAGGGGGGGGGAGAGAGGCGGCACGCGTGTTGGTTGTCATGACAACGCCGCACCACTGAGTGTCGTCAATCCCTTGCATCCCGTCGTCATGGCAACCTCACAGCGTCACCCCAGGGACAACACTTGTGACACCCGGCGACACGCACCGCCTGAGCATTGCCGGAAGGAGAGAAAGAGAGAAGGAGGGGAGAGAGGGAGAGAGAGAGAGAGAGAGAGAGAGAGAGAGAGAGAGAGAGAGAGAGAGAGAGAGAGAGGAGAGAGAGAGAGAGAGAGAGAGAGAGAGAGAGAGAGAGAGAGAGAGAGAGAGAGAAAGAGAGAGAAAAGAGAGAGAAAAGGATATATTATACAGAGAAAACAAATGGAGAGCGAAAGAAACCGGGTTGTGAGTGTCGTGTCACACACAGTGTGACACATTTTCTCGGTTGAAGCGGTGCCTTGCTCGAGGGCAGCAGGAGTTGCTCGGTGAACTTTGAGTATCCCGTATTTTTTAAGCAGCAGTGTTTTAAAGTGTCAACCTTCAGGCCAACAGCTCACTCTTCCCGGAGTCCCCCCCCACCCCTCACCCCTCACTATGACCGAAAGGTAAAGAAACGATCACTCGGTTGAGAAGGTACCCCAGCCCGTTGTTGGTGCATCAGCATGTGTAATTCGCCCAGCCAGTAGCAGATAACAACCCCCCCCCCACTTGGCTTTAGAGAAGCATATCGATTAACAGAAGGTAAGGATTAACCTTCTGCTGTTGTCGGGGAGCCAGAACAAAGAACTACACAAAAGAGAGGCGAGCGGAAAGACAAACAGGAACAAAAGTAAATTTCTAATTACATTTTATTGCACTGTCCTGTTCAGGAGAGCATTGTTTCTCCAGGTTATCTGGAACAATGTGTCAGTCGAGGGGGACGTTTAATGCCAGCTGGTAGGTTTCGGACATCTGCTGTTTCCGTTGTCGGTAGATTGAAGGGAAACTCATTTTCTCCTGGTTTAGCTGCATGTTTAATTAAAGGTCCTCCGGGGTCGATGGCCGGGCTCCGGGCCCACGGCCCTGGGGACACGCGGCCCAACACCATTACTGCTCTATCTATCATGCTCTTAGATTGCCTTAGAGACTGAGGGCCCCCCCGTCGCCATCGGTCCCCATAATGTCTGTGTATCGGCCTGTGTGTGGGGTGGGTGTGAGTGCACACGCGTGTGTAGGTGAGGTTAGGCTGTGTGTGTGTGTGTGTGTGTGTGTGTGTGTGTGTGTGTGTGTGTGTGTGTGTGTGTGTGTGTGTGTGTGTGTGTGTGTGTGTGTGTGTGTGTGTGTGTGTGTGTGTGTGTGTGTGTGTGTGTGTTTGTGTCTGGGTGGGTGTGTGTGTGGGGTGGCCGTGGGGGTGTGTAGGTGAGGATAAGGTTGGTGTGATTGGGTTTGTGTCTGGGTGTGTGTGTTTGTGGGCTGTGTGCATGTGCGTTTGAGATGGGTGCATGTGTGTGTGTTTTTGTCTGTGTGTGTGTGTGTGTGTGTGTGTGTGTGTGTGTGTGTGTGTGTGTGTGTGTGTGTGTGTGTGTGTGTGTGTGTGTGTGTGTGTGTGTGTGTGTGTGTGTGTGTGTGTGTGTGTGTGTGTGTGTCTTCAAGTGAGCTCTGTGTTATTTAGGGATTGAGGGATGAAATAGATATTGCACAAAGTTGATGAATAATTAGGAGCTGGGAACTAGAGAGAGAAAGAGAGAGAAAGAGAGCATCTCTATAATTTATTCCATACCTTGCGGCACTGTAGGTAATTTATACATTACCAAACACGGAATATGCTGTTGGTCTCTCTTTCTTCCTACCTCTCTGTTTTTGTCCTGCGGGGTCGCGTCTGCTCCTCCTCACCTGCACCTCCCCTCAAAGCCGTCTCCTTTTTCCCGTTCCTTCGGTGGCCATTGATTCCCTCGTCAACCATTGGTCACTGCTGGCCTGCGCAGTAAAGCATTCAATTTGAAAAGGCTTCACTTGCAGCAGGCAATCAGTCCAGACCAGGCGCTCTACTGGAGGCCAGAGTATTTGGTAGGGAGAGGAATCTGACAGTAAACCACTCAGCGGGCCAACAAAGCCAGCGGCCTGAGCGGGGCAGTTAATCTGAGCTTTAATGTGATGTAGAGCAGATTTACCTTCATACGCCTGGCCTTTGATGAGCAGGTTATCTCCGCAGCATCAGCGACAGGCCTGTAACCAGGGGGGCCCGTACCGTAGTCTCTCTCCCCGTCGTCGGCTCTGGAAGCCTCCGTGTGTTTTATATCCCCGTTAAAGGGTTTCGGATAAGAAACGTACAACGTTGTGCATTGTTTTTCATTGTTTGAACGTCTGTGTTTCTGTCGTTCACCTTAGACTAAGTGCAGAAGTGATATTTAGGTGATCAAGCTTTTCTCGGACTACACTTTCCATTCATGGTATAATAACTCATTCATGTGTTCATATAGTGTAATGTGAACCATTATCAAGCATCACGGTGTAATCATAACTGGATACGTTGTTACTTAAAGGGGACGGAGTATACCACCAGGTGTGAGTGTGATTAGCAGTTACAAGCCATTTTGAAAATCTGCGTCTTCTGAAGTGGGCGTGTCCACCTAGACGTGTTCTGGATAGATCACCACCCACCACTCCATCACCACACCACTCCCCTTCACTCCACCCGCCTCCCCGGTGGACTGAAGCAAACATCTATCCAGCACACTTCTAGGTAGACACGCCCACTTCAGAAGATGCAGATTTTCAAAACAGCTTGTGTAGGCTAATCACACTCACATCTGGTGGTATAACAGGTCACCTTTAATGTCTTTTACTGTACCTCCCAAGACAGCCAGCACCTGTGACCCATCCACCTTAACATCCTTCCTTTCAACCATCTTCCGTCTGACTGAAGCTGTCCCCCCCCCCCCCCCCTCTCTCTCTCTCTCCCGTCCAGAAACTCCACGTCTTCAAGAAGACCCTGCAGGCTCTGATCTATCCCATCTCCTCCACCACGCGACCCGCAACAACTTTGAAGGCCACGGCGCCGACCTACTGGCCATGAGTGCGAGGGCTGCTGACGGCATCACGGCTCAGGCATACTGCCAGTTGCGAGGCCTGCTGCTGCTCAGGGCATCCGCGCGCCAGGGCATGCGCTGCTCCGAGTGCCGGCGTTCATAATGCCCCACGACAAAGTGCCAGGATCTGCTCAACGGCAGACTGCCTGCAAAGTAAGGACCCAGACACAGCCCCCCCCCCCCTCACCCCCACCCCCCCCCCCCCATCACCCCCCACTCCCCTCCCACCCCAATGCCTCAACACAACACAACGCGGCACCCCCCGGCCTGCAGCCCGGTCGGATCGTGTTCAGCGAACCGTCGCGCCCCGGCCGCGTCAATGTTCTCGCCAAAATATCACGACCTCGAGAAAAAGAAACATATTTCATGTTTCAGCCAGCTGACGAGTGTGGAAGGGAGGGGGGAGCGGGGAACTGGGGAGGGGGGGAGAGGGGACATCCGCACCGCACCACGCTCGTATCCAGAAACACTGGGCGGCAGGAAGTGAGCGCACACACCCACACACGGGTTTGTTTTTAGACGCTACCCCCTGTTTTTTTCCGCGGCTACACAAACACAGCGATGGGAAAAAACGGACTCAGGTGTGTTGCGGATGATACTTCTCACCCTCCATTTTTTTTGCACTGCATCACTGCGTTGGTGTGGATAGAAATACCGCTTTCCACTTCCGCGTCTATTATCCAAATCGGTCGCTGCACGTCTACCTTTTCTTTTGTGACGTACGCGCGTTGCTAAGCGCGGTTTTTAACTTCAACAAGCCGTGTTATGGTGAACGATGGCGAATGTTCCGGCATTCCGGGGCGTTGCGTAACATGTAGCTAACAGCTCGGAGGGATATGCTGCGTTACGCTGGCTCGTTCAATCACTGATGCCCGTGACAATCTGAAATCATCTCTCTCAATCTGGCCCCGGCGCGGTATTACGCCCAACAGATGTGACAGCGACGCGGTGATCCCCGCAGCGCCTCCAGTCTCACACACGCTCTGCCACTGGATTAGCTTGTAGCATGGGCGGTTCTGCAGATCGCATTTTTTTGAATGTGATTTATTTTGAATCCCTGTTTTAATCTTCAATGGGGTATGATGAATTGATTGGAAACAGGAATCAGACGTTACATGGCTTCTGTTATTCTTTTGTCGCTTACAGACTCGAGGCCTAGAACCAATACACAAACACGCATGCATGCACACACACACACACAGACACACACACACACGTGGGCACACACGCAATACATACATAGGCACGTGCATTCTCTCTACGTACAGCACTTTACGGAGTATAAACCTAACTCACACACACAACCACACACATGCACGGGGCACACACACACACTTCAATGTAAACATAGGCACATGCATTCTCTCTAACACACACACACACACACACACACACACACACACACACACACACACACACACACACACACACACACACACACACACACACACACACACACACACACACACACACACACACACACACACACACACACACACACACACACACACACACACACACACACACAAACACACATAGGCAAACATACCTTCACCCACACCCACATTACCATTCAACATTCCCTTCCCCAATTAAACCATTACAGCCACACATTATATCTCTAGAGATATGCTCTATTTTAATAGCCTATAAAACACGTCCTCTTTGTTGGATTCGTACGCCACATTTTACAGCGTGCATACAGAGTATTAGCTTAGCGCAGCAGCCAGCGCTCAATCATTGTCAGCAAAGAGTAGTTTTAAGGCTAGCGTGAATACATCTGGGCTATGAACACTCACTGCTTAAAAGCTGCTGATATACAACACCTTTATGCTATGCAGCAGACTCAAACATCTCCCTCACTTTTGATTTGTTTGTGTTTGTGGGTGTGTGTGTGTTTGTGTGTGTATATGCGTATGTGTTCATCTGTTTTTGTGTTTATGTGTGTGTCTGTTTATGTGTATTTATGTGTGCGTCTGTTTTTGTGTGTGTGTGTGTGTGTGTGTGTGTGTGTGTGTGTGTGTGTTTATGTGTGTGTGTGCGTGTTGTGTGTATATGTGTATGTATGTGTGTGTCTGTTTATTTGTGTGCGTCTGCTTATGTGTGTGTGTTCATGTGTGGTGTGTGTGTTACGTGTACGTGTCCTCATGTGGTGTGTGTGTGTGTGTGTGTGTGTATTAAAGGGGCGGTGGAGAAGAGCTCCAAGCACGGCGCCGAAGACAAGACACAGAACATAATCATGGCGATGAAAGAGCGCATGAAGGTGCGGGAGAAGAACTGCCCCGAGGTGTTCGAGGTCATCCAGGACATGTTCCAGGTGCCCAAGGAGGAGTTCGGCGCACACCTGAAGACGGCCAAGCAGGCCGTGCTGGAGGGCACCTCCAAGTGGTCCGCCAAGGTCACCATCACAGGTCCGTGACATCCCAACCTGAGACCCATTGTGTGGGGGAACCCGCTCTCACTATCGCTGTCATTAAAGGGGTTCATATCAAACCGGTTCCACTATACCCACCGGCACAGGTCAGGATCTGTGACATCACAACCTGCGGTCAAGCTTTGGGGAATCAGTTTTTCACTATTAGTATCATTAAAGAGTTCACCCCAAAACTAGTTTGGCCATAATCACCAGCACAGGTCAGGATCTGTGACATCACAACCTGAGGTCCAAGTGTGGAGAACCTGCTTTCACTATTAACCGTCATTAAAGGGCCGAAACCATCAGGGGTCAACATCAGCGACATCCTCTTCGAAGTTGATGTCGCTGTTCTTTCCCCCTGAATCTTCAATCCCTACCTGTCGTATAAGCAGCGTCGTTAGATCATCAACCACGATGACATTAAAGTAACCCTGCCGTGATTCTTAATGATCAGCCGGATACAGTGTCAGAGGGCAGCGCGTTGTGTTCAAGGTTGTCAACGTTGTTTCATCCTGATGTACACAGTGTTTTAACATCTGAAATGATCCCTGAATACACGAGGTCCACATTGTTACAGCCAAAACATAATCAATGTGGATCTTCTCCTAAACCCTCATTCAGTCACTATTCCAAGCACGAATGAATTCGACTTAGTTTAGATTCTGATTGAAGCATTAGTCTTCTGCCAAATCGTGACGCGCCGTTGTGCTGTTTTGAACCGGCAAAGCACAAAGCTAGTGGGCTATGAGACCCACCCCTGATTCTGTGACGAGTGACCTTTGACCCCTCCAGGCTGACCCCCTAAGCCCCTGACTCCAAACTCCCTCCTGAACTCAACAAGGGTCTAGGATTCGTCCTAGATGGCCAACCGTGGTATGCTAATGAGTATTTATTTCTGATTAACCCCGAGAACTCTGGATCATTAGCCCTTAGCCCTGAACATAAAACATCTCTATAGATTTAATTAGATATAATAGATTCTGGAGTTTGTTGTCCCACACTGCCCAACACACTCACACGCACGCAGTTAAGTCTGCCTCTCATTATGAATCAGAAATCTATCTCTTAAAAATAACAACATACTATTGAAGGAATGTCATTCATGTTCCTTGCTGCCTTTGTCCCTGTTTGTACATTAGGTACTCCAATCACACTAGTTTATCAAAGAAATCGTCAATTCACACAAATAATATATACAGTATATATGTATATATTTAAACAATATACATACTATGAATGTATGCACTTCCGGTTTGGTAGGACTCTTTATTGATGCTAATTTGATACACTGACTAGACACTGACTTGGGGTGTGATAGATTAATGAAGCAAAAAAAACTAACTATGTGAAGCAAATGATACCAGCGAGGCATAAAATAAACATAAATTGCCACCACTTAGCCTTTTTTCAGATTTCTTCCCAAAAGGACGGTAGAAAAGCAATGAAGGAGAGAATTGCCAAAAAGTGCACGCTTCATCTTAAAATAAAAACACGTCTTAAAATAAACATTGAGCACACGTAAAATATATCCTACAATTATATTCCAATATTCCTAACGGGCAGAAGAACCTCGTATGTCCTGCTCACGGTCGGCGTGTGCTACCCCCCAACACGACCCAGCTTCCTGCTCACAAACCGCCGAACTCCTGGCTGCCCGCGCCCATCCATCACCATGGTAACCAGGCGCATGCCCTGGGACACTCTATGTAGAGTTTATCGCTCGGTTTGCACATCTGTTTAGCTGCAGGAGGAGGAGGAGGAGGAGGAGGAGGGCCGAGCAAGTGACGTCAGGAAGCGAAGGACGGATACTTCACAATAAGAGCGTGATTAGAGAGATGGAAGAAAGAAAAAGAGAAAGGGAGAGAATGGGAGAATCATCAAACACTATAAGGGGGAAGAGCGAAACAAGAACCCAACGGATCGTTAGCGTCATCTTACCGAGCATATTGAACTCCCCCGTCGAAGGCTGTGTTCATTGAGCCAGTATTTATCTATTATTTGTTCGATCCTGCATCTCTCTGGCGTGCGATGCTGCGCGTCAGCCGAATGCAAATATGAAATTAGCGACAACCTTGCATGAAATATCCCCCCCGACATATGATCCACGAGAACCACTCTTCCAAATCCACTATCCCCACAATCAGCTAATTCTGAGAACCTCCAACCAATCATGTACTTCATTACCTCCCCATGTGGGACGTGTTCCCCTCCCCCTGGGGGGAGGGGAACACGTCCCACATGGGGAGGTAATGGGGGGGTCCGAGGAGGCTTGTCGGGAAAACACGGGCTTAGCAAACTCGTTCTCCCTCAGTCGTTTATCTCTGCTCACAGCAGCCAATCAGGACCCGGATACGCCTTGTGTTTCTCTGCTCCCAGTGCCTTGCTCAAGGACGGCACCGACCGGAGATGCGTTCACAGGGTTTGAAAAGCACGTGTCAGCAAATAAGCCGCAGCGACTTTCTTTCGCCGTGTCAAAAATGTTGTCCCCTCTATCTGCTTCGCCTCGACCCTCTTATAAATATCATGAGAATATTAGATTACAAAGTCAATAGTTCCGCAATTTTCTGTTGTGATTTGCCTGCAAAGGCAAAGGCAATACAGTCGATACGGGTGTGGATAAAGGTTAAGGTGAAAGCGATGGCAATGACGGCGCGAGTGGAGTACAGGTGCCCCTCAAGAAAAATATATGGGGACGCACGCGCCCTATCTGAGGCTAGGTGGGTCATCCCTTGACCGACATCAACAACATGAAAGGGTTAAAGCCGTACTCGCTGCTCCAACACAGCTTCATAAAGCTGCACCAACACGTGGGGCCGGCTAAAAGGTGGGGGAGGAGGGAGGGGATAGGAGATTTATCGTTGAGGGGGAGGGGATTGCAATAGTCGACCAAATGAAATATTTAGTAAGCAAAATGAACTGGGCCCGCAGAAACGCGTGTGAACAAAACCGATAAAATGCACCTTCCTGCACCCGCCCTGGCTTGGGCTTGTACCTCCTGGTGTTGTTTCCCCCCCCCCCCCCCCCCCCCCCCCGTCTCCTGAACGGAAGCCTTTTGATTTCGGGTTCGCCTGGGGAAGGCAGGCCTCTGCTCCTCATTTGTCAGAGCCTGAGCCAGCCCACCGATTCCTGTCAGAGTGTGCTGGGGGATATATACGTACCTTGAATTATTTAGACGGTCACTTATACATATTTAATGGCCCAGTGTCCTTTTTCCTATTTTATGGTGCGAGTGAAATACTCCTGTCTCTCTCTCCTGGACCTAGGTGTGTGTGTGTGTGTGTGTGTGTGTGTGTGTGTGTGTGTCGTGTGTGTGCGTGTGTGTGTGTGTGCGTGCGTGTGTGTGTGTGTGTGTGTGTGTGAGTTTGCCTACGTGCCTGTGCGTGCGTGCATGCTTGTTATTCGATTCCTCCTCTCATAACTAGATGCACCAAAGAGGCAAACCACTGATTCATCCTGACATCTCGACCTCGCAAATTCTGACTAGACAACTACACGCAAACAGGATTACATTTTAACACAACGGAGCCAGCCAATCAGGGTGCTCCGTGGTTCCCATAAAAGCTGTTGTTACGTAATGGTTTATTTTTAAGCTCTGTGTTGTCTGACACGCCGTGACCCTAACTTCCCAGCGGAGATTGTTTTGGACAGGGCATACTAATTATTGTTTTATTGGTTCACAGTTGGATCACATTGAACAATTCACAAAATTATTATGGGAAACCACTTTAATGCGCTGAGCCGCATTCAACTTCTTACAGGCTCCAGCAACTAGAAGCAATGCATCCCTCTAATTGGTGGTGCTACTGGTACTGGTATGAGTATGTGTGTGTGTGTGTGTGTGTGTGTGTGTGTGTGTGTGTGTGTGTGTGTGTGTGTGTGTGTGTGTGTGTGTGTGTGTGTGTGTGTGTGTGTGTGTGTGTGTGTGTGTGTGTGTGTGTGTGTGTGTGTGTGTTTGTATGTGTAGGTGTGTGTGTGTTTGTATGTGTTTATATGTGTATGTGTGTGTCTTTGGGTGTGTGTCTGGTGTGTGTGTTTCCGTGTGAAATGGGAATTCATGTAGATACCCTAAAAAGAAAACAATGTTTTGAAGGATTTGATGTTTCCCAGCCTCACTGTATATATTATCTTCATGTGACTCAGCCTCCTCTCCTGTCCTTCTCCAGTCATGTGACTCAGCCTTCTCTCCTGTTCTTGTCCAGTCATGTGTGCTCAGGGTCTCCAAGCCAAGGACAAGACCGGCTCCAGCGACCCCTACGTCACCGTCCAGGTTGGCAAGACCAAGAGAAGGACCCGGACCATCTTCGGAAACCTAAATCCCGTCTGGGATGAAAACTTCTTCTTGTGAGTATCAATCTCCGTCGCACTCTGTTCCTTTCGCCGTCACCATGGCAACCCCGCCGATAGGCCACTCTCATCCCACCGAGGGGCCCTGATTGGGTCTTAGGGCTTTGGTGGTTTGAGTGTAGCCGTCGTTCACCGTAAGCCTTAAGGTTGTGTCTCGGGCGGAGCGCTGGAGGGGGAGAGACGCTGCACACACACACACTCAGGCAGGGTTTCTATCGCAGCCTCTCACCATAGCACCACACACACACACACACACACACACACGCGCGCTTTGCTTAGCGCATTCTGCTCCCCCCCCCAATAAAAAAAGCACACTAACTCGACCCTTCATTTTCGATATGTTATTTTCCATTTCCGACGGGCATAAGTGAAGTCATTTCTATAATTATAGGCTGGATGTATTTTCTTTTGTCATTTGAATCTTTGTTTTTCTTAATCTGTGGCTAGGGCCTGGCCCCAGGCGTGATATGACTTGGATAGAGAGTTTTTCCGTGTGAGCTTGAACAGCAGAGGGAGGCGAGAGTGGCCAGTGTTGTAGTTACGGCAGATCATTTAGTCCACACTGCTAATTCCCTGTATTAGCTTGTCAATTTATGGAGGAACAGACGCCTGGCTGGCAGCTTTAAAGGCTTATCTGATTGTGTTTGTGTGTGTGTGTGTGTTTGCGGTTGTGTGTGCGGTTGTGTGTGCGTTTGTGCGTGCGTAGCGTAAGTGTGTTTTTCTATGCATTATTTAATGCATGTGCGTTTCAAAACAAACAAGGCTGAATTATTCAGTGTGTGAATATTGTTTATGGAAAAATAAACATTACTAGTAAGCCATGTATTTGCTCAAGAGAGTTTTTCTTGTTTGTGCCTGCGTGCGTGCGTGTATGCGGTGTGTTGTTTCATGTGAGTGTGTGCTCTCCTTTCTCCAGCTAGGCATCCACCTGTGTGCCTATCCCAGTGATGTCTACATTAAACTGTGTTCCCTCACTGAGGGGGGGGGGGGGGGGGGGGGCTTTAGATTAATAGAGCGATACATTACAGCGAGCACATTCCAGCTCTGTGCCGAAGCGGGCGGTACTTAAAGAAAGGATTATTTTAAATAATAGCCAGGACTCTGTTTGCCTGGAGGTTATGGGACTGGAACGTAATCTGCTGGTTATAAATGTGGAGTTGACTCCCTGACCCCATCCAGAGATCGGTCGTATCTGGTCATGTCATTACCATCCCTCTGCCGGCGCTGGGAACACCGGGGCAGCCAGTGATGGAAGGGCGACACAGCTGCATGCTGGGAAAAAGATTTGTAGTGGAGGCATCTGGTCTTTAAGATACTCTATAGGTAACAGTGGGCTGATGGATGCACTGAATGGCCTTTCTCCGGCAGTGGCCCCCAAGCTGTTTGCACATTATTGTTGGTGTAATTTGCCCGCAGGGAAAAAGAGTTTGAGATGGACATTGAGAGATTGTGTAACAACAAGTGCTACACGACCGCACGTGCACACACTAATAGACACACACACGCACACGCATGCACGCACGCACGCATGCACGCACGCACGCACGCACGCACGCACGCACGCACGCACGCACGCACGCACGCACGCACGCACACACACACACACACAGACATATATACACACAGATACTGACACACACACAGACACACACACACACACACACACACACACACAAACATATATACACACAGATACTGACACACACACAGATACTGACACACACACAGAAACAGACACACACACACACACACACACACACACACACACACACACACACACACACACACACACACACACACACACACACACACACACACACACACACACACACACACACATATATTCACAGACACACATATACTCACAGAAACTGACACACACACACACACGCGCACACACACAGCGGTTCTCTAGTTATATCCAAGCGAGGTGACGTCTGGTGCTGACCCTCAAACATTATAGAAAAAAAGGTTCAGGAAGGCCGCGAGCCGCAAGTGGCTTTCATGCTTGAATTTTTCATATTTGACTTCAGGTTCCGCTCCGCTGAACCTAACAAGGTGCCGGCGCTTGCTCCCTGGGTGGCTGGCAGCGCACATGCCCCCCCCCCCCCGTGCTCTAACGCCTCCTGTCTCCTCTCTCAGCGAGTGCCACAACGCCACCGACCGCATCAAGGTGCGAGTGTGGGACGAGGACGACGACATCAAGTCCCGCGTCAAGCAGCACTTCAAGAGGGAGTCGGACGACTTCCTGGGCCAGACCATTATCGAGGTCCGCACGCTGAGCGGGGAGATGGACGTGTGGTACAACCTGGGTACGTCCTGCTGCCCCGGGACACAGTCTGCGGGGGAACGGTTTGAGTTCATTGAATCAAACCTTTATTCAATTAAATTGTATTTTGTTAGCGAACCTTAAGGCCAAGCAAAGCAGATGTATGATTTAAGATTGAATGGAATATTCTTTGATTAGATTTGGTTTGTCTCTACATTTCCAAAAGGACTTAACCTAATGCAGTTACAGCCACTGCTACGGTCATCAAGATGTCATCGTTAGACAGGGACATGGTGATGACCTCGATCAAAGCTAATGGGATCAGTGTTTGCTTAAAGCCACCGGATGTGGAGGAACACAGCGGCCTGCTGTGTCCTCCGTCTGGCCCCTATAGGCTGCAGCGTACAGTGGGCCAGGGCTGCAGAGCCCAATGGAAGATCCCACTTCCTTGCTGAATAACACGGCTGCACCACACTCTGTCACCGTTTGTTTTCCTCAGGGGCTAAACGGAAGCAATCTGCAGTCCTAGTGACTTCTTCCTCTCTGCTCCGCTTCAACCCCTTTTAAATGTTCCCCGATGAATGTTTGATCAAAGGATTGTGCTGGTGTCTGCACATGTCCTCCCTCCCTCCCTCCCTCCCTCCCCCTCTCCCTTCCTCCCCCAGCTGCTCTCATCTATAAGCCTCTTCGGCTCCACTCAGCCCAGGCTTGTGCACCATTGTGCTTAACGACGGCTCATCGCTGTGGCACACCCTGGTCACCTCGTTTACCCGCTCAGCCCTCGACCGACGCGACACACTCACACATTTCCATGGTTGGCGAATGTCTAGAGAGACTGTGTGTGTATGTCTCTGTGTGTGTGTGTTTTGGAGAGTGAGTGTAGGAGAGGGCAAGATTGTGCATATGTGTGTGTGTGTGTGTGTGTGTGTGTGTGTGTGTGTGTGTGTGTGTGTGTGTGTGTGTGTGTGTGTGTGTGTGTGTGTGTGTGTGTGTGTGTGTGTGTGTGTGTGTGTCGTGTGTGTGTGTGTGTGTGAGTGTGTGTAGAGGGCAAGATTGTGCATGTGTGTGTGTGTGTGTGTGTGTGTGTGTGTGTGTGTGTGTGTGTGTGTGTGTGTGTGTGTGTGTGTGTGTGTGTGTGTGTGTGTGTGTGTGTGTGTGTTTTGGAGAGTGAGTGTAGGAGAGGGCAAGATTGTGCATATATGTGTGTGTGTGTTTGTGTGTGTGTTTGTGTGTACGTGTGTGTACGTGTGTGTGTGCGTGTGTGTGTGGTGTGTGTGTGTGTGTGTGTGTGTGTGTGTGTGTGTGTGTGTGTGTGTGTGTGTGTGTGTGTGTGTGTGTGTGTGTGTGTGTGTGTGTGTGTGTGTGTGTGTGTGTGAGAGAGAGTGTTTGTGCATTTGTGTGATAGAGAGTGTGAATGTTTGTTTGTGTTAGTTTGAGTATGATTGAGGGTAAGTGAGAACGTGAGTGTGCCGGGTGTGTTGTTGTGTGTGTGTGTGTGTGTGTGCTTGTGCTAGAGCCTGTGAGCCTGTGTGTGTGTGTGCACTGTGCAAGCACGTTTTTTTGTGTGAATCTGTGTGCTGGGTGAGGTCATGTGAGAGAGGGTTTTCAGATGACAGCACTCATGTTGAACCAGAGTGCTCGAGTCTGCGACAGAGGGAAGCAGCTGTACTTCAGAAGGGGTCAGAAGCTGTCAGACATGAACTTTTGTGCATGTGTGTGGGTGTGTGTGTGTGCATGTGTGTGTGTCAATGTCTGTGTGTTTGCTTGGGTGTGTGTGTGTGTGTGTGTGTGTGTGTGTGTGTGTGTGTGTGTGTGTGTGTGTGTGTGTGTGTGTGTGTGTGTGTGTGTGTGTGTGTGTGTGTGTGTGTGTGTGTGTGTGTGTGTGTGTGTGTGTTGGGGGTCTTTCTCTGTGTATGGGTGTGTGTGTGTGCATGTCCTCATTTAGGTGTGCTCATCAGAAGGGCGATGAGTTATTCTTCACGTTGTAGCTCGTGTCAATGTGTTCGACGGGACCGTCAATGAGCTTACACGACACATGGAAGATGATTGATGACTTTAACCTCATCATGTTACACTGAACAGACTGTTCCTTATTGTAATTACATTTCACTCTATTCATATACCAGGAACATTATGGCTCATGGGAAAAAACAGACACACAACTAACAGATCTACGATCTAAATGAATATGATATATTACCCAGATAATAAATTAGGAGGAAAATTGTATTTGTCTGGCTATTCAATATCCTTTTAACTGGTACATCAATTCCAGATCATTCTTCAGCGGTATTTGGTCCACAAACCTACACTTTTGTGCTTTCACTTCGACTTGATTTATTGTAACAGGTCCCTCTACACCCAGATTCATCCTCGGTCCTGATTCTGTGGCCCCATTTGCTTTCATGACCACGAAACCTTCAGCTCACGGCTCTCTCCCTCTCTCTCTCCCTCTCTCTCTCTCTTATCGTCCAGATAAAAGAACAGACAAGTCTGCGGTGTCTGGTGCCATCAGGCTGAAGATCAGCGTGGAGATGAAGGGGGAGGAGAAGGTGGCCCCCCCCCACGGCCAGTACACCTGTCTACATGAGGTCGGTCTCTCCATCAGCCTCACAGCTGAGGTTACATTACAGACCACTGAAGTGCGACCGGAATCTTTCGGGGCCCACATTAGGCTGGCTTCACTGGCTCGCAAGGTGGCTCGCGGGGGGAGAAACCACAGGGACTCAGAACAATTGCATGAAACATCGCCAAATGCCAGCACTTTCTAATTAGCTTTAATTGTTTAGGTTTCAGTTCAGACATTTTTTGGAGCGATCAAAATATTCTTTAAATAATGGTCGGCACTTCAGAGCGTGGCACTTCAACACTTTGTTGTGAGGCGTGAATATTTTCCGGTATATTAGTATATTAATCGGCACACCACGTTCTTTTCTCAGTGTCACATTTCTGCATTTTCCGAGTGGGGGAGAACTGTTTGTATTTTAACAGAAGCTACGCTTTCATCAACGGCCAGCTTTGAAACGTGAAGCCCCGTAACGAATGACAGTACTTCAGTGCTCGATGCAGGCATCCGTTTGGCAGGCGACTGTCTCGCCCAAGCCCAGTCCTCTCGCTAATTAAGCTAATGCTCCGGCAGGAAGTAGGAAGGAACGATTGGTTATTGATGGTGGGATCAGATCAGTATATTATTGAGAAACCAAACTCCAGGGGATGAAGGAGACATTACGTTTTCAGTTCTTCTTCCTTTTTTCTTTTTTTGGATAATGCATTTCTTTTCTGTTTGAGATGTAGGCTGTTTTCCTCATTTGTCTTAGTGTGGATAAGTGTGGGTTAGGGCTTAAGGATCAATGTTACGCAAAACGTGTTCACAGCTTTAGTCCGTGCAAAATGTGATTAGGTTGGGTTTAATCAACAATCCGTACATGTTGGATATAAAGAATGTGTATCTGTTAATTTAATATATATATACAGAGTGTTAAACTTATTTCAACAGGAAGCCCCTTTGAGATTAGCATACATTTACAGAGAAGCTAAAAAAAATTACAGGATAAACAGAAACAACTATTTTTACAAACAAAAGCAAACATTGAAAATGTTTGCTTTTACACATGCCCACACACATACCCATGCAATGTAATATCTAAATACCCAAACATATATACCCAAATGTCAATGGCTCCACAACTGAAGGCCTCCTAAACTAAAGGCAGTTCTTCCCAAGTAGGCGGAGACTTCAGGTCTTCGTGTGAGGACGCTTCTCAGTGAGGACGGTCTGTCCCTTGGTTCGCTGTTCTCTTGAACTGCGAAACATTGCAATAAGTTGGTTTAGTTATGAAGCTTCAAATAACAACATAGAGATGTTTAAAAGTTTTACTGGAAGCCATTTATTTTAGTTAGTAGTTTTAGTTTTTTGTTTACCTGAACCGCACTTCTGACTGTGAACTTTACCTTTTAAGAAACAGTATTTTAGAATTTTTTCTAGTATTTTAGAATTTTTTTTTGGCCTTCCGTCCCCTTTGAATGACTTGACAAACAAGAACAACCCGATGCTCCTGCTCTGTCCTCTATCACACAGACCAACATGGACAGACTTCAGTTCAGAGTTTAGAGAAACAGTGACCGTTAACCTTGCTTATGAATAAAACTCCTGAGTGCAACTTTTAAGTACAACTCCCACAAGTATGACTCTTCACTCTCTCCACTATTCATGACAGAAAATTCCACCAGGGTAAGGGCATTATCGCGGAGAATGTTTCACTTTATCAAGCAAACCTTTATTCAACCAAACATGACCGGCACAACAACATCGACAACAGCAAGGCCGTCCGAGGTGGTGGCGCTCTTGTTTTTCTCTCGGCTCATCCTCTCCCTCTTTGGTCTCCCCCCTCTTGTATCTCCTCCGCCCTTGGCTCTCCAGAACCTGTTCCACTGCCTGACGGAGGTGCGCAACAGCGGGGCGGTGAAGATCCCAGCGGTGAAGGGGGAAGAGGCGTGGAAGGTCTACTTTGACGACGTGTCTCAGGAGATCGTGGACGAGTTTGCCATCAGATATGGAGTGGAGTCCATCTATCAGGCCATGACGTGAGTACCGTTCGGTTTCCATGGCTCTCCCCCCCGTACCTCGCTCCATCCGTCACTGTCTCCTCCTGCGGGGCGGAGGGCTGCAGGACAGCCAGTGGAGTGGAGGAGGAGGAGGAGGGGGAGGAGGAGGAGGAGGAGGAGGAGGAGGAGGAGGAGGAGGAAGGAGCAGGGAGGAGGAGGAGGGAGGAGGAGGAGGAGGGAGAGGAGGAGGGAGGAAGAGGAGGAGGAGGAGGAGAGGGAGGCAGGAGGAGGAGGAGGAGGAGGAGGAGAGAGGAGGAGGAGGAGGAGGAGGAGGAGGAGGAGGAGGAGGAGGAGGAGGAGGAGGAGAAGGAGGAGGGAACCAGTAAAGATGTCTCCTCAGCACAATCAGAGCCCGGTTCAGACTCTGGCCCCGGTTCTAAAACCCGATCGATTGATTGATTGATCGCCGGGGGCGTCTGAAAAACTCTTAAAGATGTCTTTGGCAGCATTGATCGTGAACAGACACAAACACACACACACACACACACACACACACACACACACACACACACACACACACACACACACACACACACACACACACACACACACACACACACACACACACACACACACACACACACTCCCAGCATCCTCCCTGCCTCCTCACTTGCTGACCCCTTTGTCTTTCACTTTCTACTTTTACGTCTATTTAAAGCGGACTTAGACGTGACAGCATGGATTTGACGATCACTGCCTTGTGCTGGCATTGCCAGGCCAGGCCAGTCTCTCTCTTGTGTTTTGAATATAAGTATTGGTGCTCAGGATAAGTGGTTGAAAACTCTCCCTAGAGCGGAGCATTTGTGCATTGTGGTTCAGAATACAGACATCAAGGCACGTACACACACACACCCTCACACATGCGCTAATACACCTTTCATAGTCCTTAAAGTGGCAGGTCGATGGGCAACCTACCGCTAGAGCTCCTTGATTTAAATCCACTATTAATGCCGTATCAAAAATGTCTCCCCTTAACCCCAAAAATGATGGAGCTACGACTTCAGCGCAGAAAAACATATAATACCACCCCACAGCGGCAGCCAAATGGGGGCTTAGTGAGAGGATTGGAGAACGCTGTGTACGTTGAAGAGCCTGGATGCTGCTGATGAGGAACACCGCCGACTTTGGTTTGCGTTACTATGTGACAGCCGGCTGGTTGCTACGGGACAGCCCGGGTGGTTGCTAAGGGGTTGCCGGGGTGTTGCAAGCATGAGAGGGAAGGTTACAGCTATGAGTAGGTGCTACTGGGCTGGTGCGCGAGGGGTGAGGTGGGGAGGGGTGTTAGTGGTGACATCCGGTATATCATGGTGGAGTCCGGGCGGAGAGGCGCGCGTTAATGCTTTGGCGCTCGCACCTCGTTTCAAAACGCTGGCTCACACACACTCTCGTGCCCCTCATACACACTCTCGCCCCTTCATACAACACTCTCGCCCTCATACACACTAGCCCTCATACACAATCGCCTCATACGCCCTCATACACAACAGCCCTCTAACACTCTCGCCCTCATACACACTCTCGCCCCTCAGTTAATGCTTTGGGCTCGCACCTCGTTCAAACGTGTCACACACACTCTCGCCCCTCATACACACTCTCGCCCCTCATACACACTCTCGCCCTCATACACACTCTCGCCCCTCATACACACTCTCGCCCCTCATACACACTCTCGCCCTCATACACACCCTCGCCCTCATACACACCCTCGCCCTCATACACACTCTCGCCCTCATACATACTCTCGCCGGTCATCGCTGGGGATTTATGAAGGGATTTGGCTGATCTGTGGCACAGGGATCTGACTGTACCTTCCTATGGGGGACAGAATAAATCTCATGCTAGGGAGGATTCCCGCAGAGAGGAGATGATGTATCTGTGTACACACATACACACGCGTGCGCACCCATGCTTGCACGCATGCACTCACACATATATACATACAGACAGACAGACAGACAGACACAGACACAGACACACACACACGCACGCACGCACGCACGCACGCACGCACGCACGCACGCACGCACGCACGCACGCACGCACGCACACACACACACACACACACACACACACACACACACACACACACACACACACACACACACACACAAGTATGGATGCCTGCATGCATTAGCAAACTTAACTTGGAACATAACAGAAGAGCTTCAACTCTAAGCACCACAGGATTTCAGAGGATGCCATCATGTGCCCCTGTTTTTCTCCCTAAAGTGCTTCTGGGTAATTTGGAGGCTGAAAGCAGAGTAATTAATTAGGTCTCCCAATGAGAGTGTGTCGCTGGGTTTCTATTGGTGTGTGTGTGGAGACTGACTATGACCGTGCTGGGATTTTTGAACTTCCCTCATCTGTGCACAGGAGGAGCGTGTTGACAAACTATGATTGGTCTTTTCTCACTGCTATCTCTCCGGATGCTATAGCTTAGTTAGCTTAGTTTGGTTTAGTACCCAAACATTGTGTTCAATATGTTATCCCTAATTATTTAATTTTAGAATCTTTATAAAGAATATGATCATCTTCAATTGGTATTTTGTTTTGGTATAAATAATATAAGATAAGAGTTTTTGCTAAGACCCAAGGCGGGTAATTGTTGACATTTTCTAAGCCTGTCTTTATGTTTAGCTCGCCCCCGCTTGGAGTGGACATGCGTTCCATTGGCCAGTTGGTGAGCCATTGGCGTCCATTATATTCCAGACGAGTCCCATAGCTGTATCTTTGCTTGTTTTTTCCAACAAAGAAAGCACATACAAACTCTCCTAGCTAGCTATGTTCCTCTAATAGTGCCCACAAATAAACAATTCCACTTTTCGCTTCACTGAGACAATCCATTGCAACCCGTCAGTCGAACCAAACAAAAATCCACACTTCTATCCACAATTCCTCAGCATGCTCATCAATTAATTTTTATGGGTCACCTCAGAAGTTTAACGGTGTGTAAACACAAAATCTTAACTTGCGGATTAGTTTGTTTGATGGCACTATTGGAGCAAACTACCAAACCAGGGCAGTCTGCATGCACTAACTTGTGTTACAGTTTTTCTCAGTCGCTTTGGTACATTTCTCAGATCAGAATTGAAATTCTCAAAACTACCTGTTCAATCTTCATATCATTGTGTCGTTTGTGCACATCAAAAAAGCAGTTTCTCATTTATTTGAACAAGTTGCAAATGCTTTGGTACATTCATGCAAATGATTACGTACAATTCTCTGCTCTTTCCTACATTATCAATTGCTTATGTCATGTTGATCAAAATGTATTGGAATTGGTCTCTATTGAATAGTCTCACCCCCAAAACATTTAGGCATTAGTTCATTGCACAAGTCTTTACATGAAATGGTTGAACAAGTTGTCATAATATATTAAGCATATTTCTACACATTTCCATTAGACTTTTTTTCTAAATCTGTCCTGGATTGGTAAATGGCTACCAGGTGAATCTTGACTTTCTCTAAAGAAGGGAAATGTGTGAAGTGTTAGATCAACCAACGATCAACCAGTTTGAATAGCTCAAAGGTGCATCTCCTGAACCATGAACTGGCAGGTATATATAGTTGGAGCGCAACACAATGTTACATTGTCTGAGAATTTGTGGCCCAACAGACAGGAACGTCAGGAGGTGTAGGATTACTGCACTGTAATTCCTACAGCAATGTATGTACAGTTTACCCTAAATAGATTTTCCTATGTTCACATTTCTAGCAAGGACATGGTCCGTCAAAAAATTAAAGTACGAACAGTCAAAGCGTAAATGTGAATCGTGTCCAGTCTCTTGCAAACAATCTCCCACATACACTAAGGTGTAACTTACAATTTACAATAATTGTCTTCAAAACTTTAGCCATGGTTTACATTAGAACATCCCTCCAGAGTACACTGTTATATTGACAACATGACTAAGCAATTTGACTGTCTTATCCATACACAATGACACAAGGACTTGTCATTTTGATGGCACTGACATGTTCATTGACACAGATATATACTTTTGAGGAACAAACTAAGGATTTTGAGCAAGAGACTTGCTTTTGCATGAAGTCCATGGTGTTTTGCTATTTGTACGAATTGTTTTGAGAAATGCTTACTGTTTTGCAAATTTAAATTCTGATCTGAGAAATGTACCAAAGCGATGGAGAAACTTTAAACAAAACCAAAATACAGCTATGGAAGCTGCTAGACTCTTGTTTGGAAAGAATGGAAGTCAATGGCTCACTAACTGCCCGGTTTTGAAAACACAATTAGCACAAGAGGGGGTGAGTTGAATATAAACGTGGCTGATTTACATCTGGACATAACCTTTGGTCTTAAGAAACAGGCAAAATCCATTAAATACTCACAATAACTTTTCTTTGTTTTTAGTTTTTAATTGTTTATTTCCATTCGACCCAAATCGGGACATATTGAAGATTTATGTTGGAACTACAATCCATCCACTGATTGCCTTTAGCCTTTTGAATTGTTGTGTAGACAATACTTTCATCTGTAAATTTTTTATATAAATTCAGTCATTGACATATTCGACCCAGTGGAATATACAATGATGTCACTGAACACTGAGACCCTATATGTTCACAGACACACTGTATTGAAGTGCATCCTCACTGTTTCCTATCAGAGCCGTACCAACTGCGTTATTCATAGCTTTTCACGTGTTACTGTAATGACCTTCTGAGTGGTTGCCAGGGGAAACGGTGAGGCAGCAGGCGGTTGTGATTACATGCATGACTAGACCCAAGCTCATTACACAGAAAATACTGTCTTTCCATAATCTCGAGCGTCTTAAAAATAACATGACATGTCTTCGACAACAACGTGACACATTGAGCCGCCCTTGTTGGTTAATTCGATAAGTTAAGTTTCATGAAGTTTTGTTTGTTGTGGATAATGAATGCAGAAACCCCAGTGTAACCATCAGTCCAAGCCGGCTGCTACCAGAGCAGCGATGACACCACCTCTGTTGTGGTGCTCTGTGTGGGCTCAGAGTATTTAGAGACATAGGGAGTGTTATCATCCATGGGGGCGCAGGCATGCATGGCTGGCCGTATCCAGAGCTCAATCGCGTCCCTTCAACCGCTCGCTGCTGAGGCCTTTTATTGTGGCCCGGCTCTTCCGGCACCACGGTGGCGTAATACATCTCTCACTCTCTGCTCCTCGCAGGCATTTCTCCTGCCTGTCCTCCAAGTACATGTGCCCCGGCGTCCCGGCGGTGATGAGCAACCTGCTGGCCAACATCAACGCTTACTTCGCCCACACCACCACCACTACCACCACCACCGCCTCTGCCTCTGACCGCTTCGCCGCGTCCAACTTTGGGGTAAGACCTCCACCAGTAAAAATATATTTTAGATATTAAGTATAAATATAAATATATAATATTATTCCTACATATAAATATATAAAATACAAATATATTTACACATACATGTACATATATACACTATTTATGCCATTCCTTGGATGCCTTCTCTTACAATATCAAAAGGTGTGAGAACACACATTCTAAACATTGGAAGTCCCAGCAGGAATCTTAACACCTGCCCCCTGGCAGTGTGAATGGCAACACCGTAATGTATCCTGCTCATACATAACATCAATAACACCCAATTTGCACATATGGGTACATACAGAAAATATTAGTTGGGGCATAATCGTCTGACGTCAGTAACTCTGAAATTGCTCCTTTTCCAATTGCCGGAGTGATTTTGTTTTACGCCCGCTAGTTTAGTAATAAAAAAAAAAAACATTCATGAGAAATAATAGATGAGTGAATATAGCTAAGTAATAAAATATAATTAGGATCTTTACACTTCAACTGAGTTCCAGAGAAATTTGTCGAAATCAATAATGCTATTTGAACAAAGGTGCGCCGTTGAATGGCTCGCTGACTAAATATTTGATGAAGGTAGTATTAGCAGGCATGAGATATATTCTTCAGAAAGTTCTCGCCACACTGCTCTGCATTTCTTTTTTAATATAAAAATCGTACTATTCCCAAACAGCCTAGCATTAACAATGTAAAACTACAACACTTATGGAGCTTTTAGTACTCATCTACATTCTGAAGGACAAAAATGCTTCAACAAACAGCTCCAGATACTTAAACATTGAATATGCAGTGTTTACTTGTTTACTTTACATGTGGTAAGAATTCAGTTGTCTTTCTGCTTCAGAGAACATATTTTGTTACAGATAGCGTCTGTAGTTACTGTTAGATGGAACCTATTTCATCATTTTGTACTGGCTCCTGATAAAACCCACAACACTCAATACTTCTTCAAACGCAAAATGATGAATTATGCTTCTTAGAAGACGCCATAAAGAAAACCGTGCAAAACAGAAAGATATCCCAGGATGTGATACAGACATAAACAGACGACATCTAGCAATCACCGACAAAGCTTTGTTACCCGATACAATCCATGCAGCTGAAACTAATGTCAATTAGAAGCGGTAGATTGGACTAATGAATTTCATTTCCTTTCTTACAGAGGGAAAAGTTTGTAAAACTTCTGGACCAGCTGCACAACTCGCTGAGGATCGACCTGTCCAAGTACCGGGTATGTGCATTATGTTTGGGATGGTACATTGTTTTTCAAAGACAGAGTGAGTTCTCACCTCATTGTAAATTATGTGTACCAGGATGCCGTTTGTCATAATATGGATATGTCATCCCAAGGCAAGCCCTATAGCCTACTTATGCATAGTGGCACCGACACGTAATTGCTCACAATAATTGTGAAATCTGAATACGATTATTGAGGGATTTTTTATGAATCCCTAATAATCTTCATATTGAGAAATATCCCGGTAAGCCAAGTCTCACAATCCAATAACCATGCAAAGTTTTGAAAGAAAAATAACACAAAATCCCATTGTAAATGTCAAGAAAAGTCTGGCACACCTTCTACATTATTAGAATTATTCCTGAGATGCGTATGACTAAATCTTTGACAACCTTTGCTGACTACACAGCTTGTGCCCACGTACAAAGCACTCCAAACTGTGCGGTTGTTTCTCAGCTTGGAGCCGGCGATACCGGCTTTGGTCACTTATAGCGGCCATCTTGGCCTCTTGTTCTGCTGCTCATTTATTCTTATCAGTGTGCCAGTCAGAGCGGAGCCACACTTAGTCAAGCTCAGGAACAGTATGGTCCATTGTTTCCCAGGGAAATATAGTACAGTTTCATATTGCTTTGTTTTTCTGTGAGGTTATGCATTGGTACAGTGTTGCTAAGCAGCCATGCTAACCAATGTGTTGTGGACTCAAAGGACTTCATTGATCCAGGGGAAGTTCTTTAAATTATTAAAAACGTCTTCTTACCTTGACCTCATTCCCAGGTTTTCTCATCTCCCGGTGGAAGGCCTGGGAAGTGGTTGCTCCAAATGAGCGATATTGGAGAAAGAGTGGGCGGGAGTTTAGATGGAGAGAGCGAGGGCGGGACTTTAAGTCACATGGGCTTAGGGTGAGAGGAGCGGGCGGGACGTAGTGGAGAGAGGGCGGGACTTTCAATGACATGGGTTTAGAGGAGTGAAAGAGGGCGGGACTTAGATGAGAGAGGGCGGGACCTGGTGGAGAGAAGGTGGGACTAAGTGGAGAGAGGGCGGGACATTCAGTCACATTGGTTCAGAGGCGAGAAGAAAAGAGAGGACTTAGATGAGAGAGGGCGGGACTAAGTGGAGAGAGGGCGGGACATTCAGTCACATTGGTTCAGAGGCGAGAAGCGAAAGAGAAGCTTCTGATAGAGGGGCGTGTGTGTCTCTTACATGTTTTGGATATTACTTTGTCCAAACTTTCATCAAGAAAATTCATATTTATTCTCCTTGTCCTCCTTGTCTACTCGCCCCGTCTACATTTTGTTGGGATTCAAACCGGCTACCCTCTGGTTACTGGTACAACTCCTAAACCAGTAGGCCACGGATGCCCACAGGTGTTCAACCAAGTTGTTATTTTCTTAAAGGCAGCGGCTCCTGTAGATATGTTCTTGTGGTTCTTGTGGTTCTTGTGGTTCATGGTTGCCTGCTATATCTTTCTCCTAATTTTCTCCCAAAGCCTTCTATTTAGTTTTCATTCTGTTGACACAGTTTGGAGACGGGGAGCGACGGGATAGCTCCCCAGATCTTTGTCTTTCATATTCGAGTGCGTGCGGCATGCTCAAAGTGTATTGTGTGAACGTCCCATAATAGTCCCGTTATATTCCACCACAAGTCCTCTGGAGAACCTGGAAACACGTTGGCGCCCTAAGAGGAACGCTTTTCGTAATAGGGGAGTTTGTGTTTGTGTGTGTGTGTGTGTCTGTGTGTGTGTATGCCTGTGTGTGTGCAGGATGTGTGTGTGTGTGTGTGTGTGTGTGCATGTGTGTGTGTGTGTATATATATGCAGCTGTGTGTGTATGTGTGTGCGAGTGTGCATGTGTGCGAGTGTGCATGTGTGCATGTACTTGTACAGGAAGGCGTGTGTGTGTGCGTGTGTTTGTGTGTGTGCATGTGCAAGTGGGCATTAAAGTGTGTAGGTAGACGCACTAGTGTGTGTGCATTTACATGTGCAAGAAGGCGTGTGTGTGTGTGTGTGTGTGTGTGTGTGTGTGTGTGTGTGTGTGTGTGTGTGTGTGTGTGTGTGTGTGTGTGTGTGTGTGTGTGTGTGTGTGTGTGTGTGTGTGTGTGTCTGAGACTATGTGACGATGAGACTGAGTGAGAGTGTGTGGCCTAAGTGAATCAGCGGCGGTCTCTCTGGAGCCCTTTCCAGAAGATCATCTCTGATTGCCATCTGTCTCTCAGCACACTGAAGGTGCAGTGCGCTCTACTCAGGGAGATTGAAATCATTACATTCATAATCTTTCACAACAAACCCACAAGGACTAATCCTGTTACGGATACCATGATAAACACACACGCGCACACACGCACACGCACACGCACACACGCACACACACCTGAGCTAAGGAAAGAGACGCAGAAACAAAGAGAAACAGAGAAAAACAAATAGAGAACTGACGCACACATACCAGAAGCAAAGCGACACAGAAGGAAAGCCGCACAGTCACAGATAGACACCCAAATACACACACAGACACACACACACACACAAACACACACAGAGACCACACAACACACACAACACACACACACACACACACACACACACACACAAAAACACACACACGTGAGCCAAAGAAAGAGACACAGAAACAAAGAGACACAAAAACAAACAAATAGAGAACTGACACACACACACCAGAAGCAAAGAGACACGGAAAGAAAGCCGCACAGTCACAGACAGACACACACACACCTGAGCCAAAAAAAGAGACACAGAAACAAAGAGACACAGAGACAGACAAATAGAGAACTGACACACACCCACCAGAAGCAAAGAGACACGGAAAGAAAACAGACGCACAGCCAAAGACAGAGACACAGAAACACACACAGAAACACACACAGACCTGAACCAAAGAAAGATACACAGAAACAAAGAGACACGGAGACAAACAGACGCACTGCCACATGCAAGCACACATACAGACACACAAAGACTCACAATGTATATATATATATGTGTGTGTGTGTGTGTGTTTATTAGGGGTGTCAACAATAATTGATTCGCCGATGCATTGCAATGCGGGGCATGCACGATTCAGCATCGCTGCGGCAACGTGCCACAATCGATTATGTCACTTTTTATTTTCGGGCCTCAAGTGGACAATAGAGTTGTGAAGTACATGCATGTAAGCATCGGCGCTAGCTAGCAGTAACAACAACACTAGCCTGATTTTCACCGGGGACGTAAGCGCCGCGGAACAGCTGCGCTGTGGTTCACCGCTGCTGATCGCTGCCACTCTAATCAATGAAACCATTTCCGGCGACTCAGCAACGTCCCAGAAGCGGTGCGGCGCGCCGCAGCGCTACCATTCTGTAGCACTTCTACTTTTGACGGGAGCCGTTGCTGAACCGCGTCAATTTCAACAGAGCAGATCGAGCCGGGCAGGAAGTGAACAAGTAAAAGCCATAGAGCATCCAGTCAATTTTCAAAATAAAACACAATACTCAGTTCATGTAGCCTATCACAACTTCACATCAACATAACGTCATGACCGGTGGCACCAGGTCAGCAGTCAATCAATCAAATGGTCTGAGAGGGTCGGCAACGTGGACAACATGGTCGGCTTAGCTCAGGAGGTAGAGCAGGTGTCTTGCAACCTTTGCTAGTTCGATCCCCAGCTCCTCCTAGCTGAGTGTTGATGTGTCCCTGAGCAAGACACTTAACCCTAACTGCTGCTGACGAGCTGGCTGTCGCCTTGCATGGTTGACTCTGCCGTCAGTGTGTATTAACTGATGTAAGTCGCTTTGGATAAAAGTGTCTGCTAAATGCCCTTAATGTAATGTAACAACGAGAGACTGATTGTCAAAGTGGAGCAACATAAAATAATTTCTGAAATACATCATCCTTTTTAAGGAAAATTTCAGAAAGGACAAAGCCTGGCATTAAATTGCAGTACATTTGGGAGTGGAAGGTGAAAAAATTTGCCTTATTGTGTGCAGTACAATTTTGGTGCATCACAATGCATCGTAGAATCGAATCGTTACCTGGTGAATCGTAATCGAATCGAATCGTGACGGCAGTGCCAATGCACACCCCTAGTGTTTATATATATATTAGAGATAGAAAGGATGGAGAGAGCGAGAGAGAGAGAGAGATAGAGACAGAGAGAGAGAGGGAAAGAGAGGGAGTGAAAATGCATTCAAGAGAGAAGAGGAGGGTTTGAGCGAATCTAAGAAGGGCTGGGAGCATCTAAACGCTACAGAGAGGGATCAGCGAGGACAGAAGGAGTGAAAGGAGAGAGCCGGAAATGGAAGAGAGACAGGAAGTTCAATTTAAACCATTAGTCGGGCGTTGAAAGAGGCCTGAGGATGTTGGTGACATGATGGAGTAGATTAGAGAGAGAGAGAGAGAGAGAGAGAGAGAGAGAGAGAGAGAGAGAGAGAGAGAGAGAGGAGAGAGAGAGAGAGAGAGAGAGAGAGAGAGAGAGAGAGAGAGAGAGAGAGAGAGAGAGAGAGAGAGAGATAAGTGAGAGATAAGTGAGAGATAGATAGATTTAATTTTGTGATGACCTGGATGTCTGTGCAATGACACCATCACAAAGAACATTCAAAGAATATCACACAGCTTCACCTGCTAGCGCTGCTCTGCTGCTCCCTTGTCGAGCCTGCCGTAGTTTGATGGTTTTACACACACATCCATGCACACACACACACACACACACACACACACACACACACACACACACACACACACACCACACACACACACCACAACACACACACACACACACACACACACACACACACACACACACACACACACACACACACACACACAGACACACACACACACACACTCCTCTTCCCCCTTGTTCCTCCCACAGAGCCCTGCCGCTAGTGGACAGTAATACGATTCACATCCAATCCAGATCGGCCCCCCTGCGTGGCCCCCCCGGTATGGATCCCCCTATAGTCGCCTGCTGAGGGAGATTGAGTTTGCTTTTTGTGAGCCAGGGGCTGTGGACCAGCCACGAGCCGACTGGATATCACCTGCCACTCTGTATTCTGCCACGCTGGCATTTTATTTCACCCGGAAAAAAAAAATCATTGGCGGCTCACTGGATCCCCAGTGACACATCGAGACAGCCCTCCCTCGCTCGACTTGGATGTCCCGGTCCTCCCGAGGAGGGAGACCGGGGGGGTTCTATTCCTGTAATGAAGGAGTGTCGGCCGTGGACTGGGTCCTGCCTGGGTTTGGAGTTTGATGGGAAGTGAGGGGATGCTTGGTAAGCTCTGCTCTCTGGCGCTGTGGTGTGTGGACTTGAGGGCGGGGCTGAAGTTAAATCCAACTTGCGGGTAGCTGGCGGGTAAATGGACAGGGAGCTTCCTGGCCATCGCCTCTACTCTCTTAACCCTCCGTCAATGTCTCGCCCGGTTTAGCACCATTTAGCGTTGGCTATCGGAGACGACGGAATACAGCATGGTGTGAATATCAATGCCATGACGTAACAATAACACAATGATAATGCAAACAGCTCGATAAAAAGATGTCACACATTACTTGTTATACTATTTCTACATTTTCACATACCAGAATACCAAAACTGTTGACATAAACTCTCAACACTTTTCCCTCTGCTTTAAGATTACAAGTCTTATGTGGGCTATGTTATTGCACGTCAACAACGTGACATCGCTCTGCCCTCGGGGAGGTCTTCTTGTTCCTACCTACCACACGTCTGCCTTTTGTATCCTAGATAAGAAATCGAGAAAATCGACTAAACCACAACATCTGATGTACACCTTTTGCCCAGACAAGAAAGTCTACGTTGCAGATGCTTCATATAAACTGTACATACAGGGTCATCCTCTGGAAACAAAGGTCAATAAAGGACATGGGTGATCATCTGAGCCTCTATTGTATGTCCCTGGGCCAGCCTCAATAATGCACATTGGAGCATGAAGTCTTTATGTGCCAGGGTAACCAAGCCAAGCAGCAATGTAATAAGCGTAGTTCCTCTTTCTTTTATGGCCTCATCGTAGCTTTACTCCCATTCTTCATCTCCTGGAATCAGCAACATCTCAAGTGGCTGCAAATAATGGAAGTAATGGAAACAACAGCAGCACAAGTCCTCCTGCAGATATAGGACTGAGGTCTTCTTAGGATACACCATCACAGTCAATAGCCATAGAGGTATACAACAGACTAAGATCAATGCATTCATAGGGATTTGTATATCTGTTTGGAAGAAAGATGTTGGAACAAATTTTATTGTAACATTTTCACGGAAACCTTGAAAAATGAATCAGGCGAAACGTCTATGTCTCCTATTAACCGGTTTGTGTGTGTGCGTATATGTGTGTGTGTGGTTGTTTGTATAGAAGTATGCCTGGTCCAGCAGACTTCCTCCCTGACCCACATATGGCAGGATGGGTCTGCCGTTTATGCCTGGAGGCAGCTTGTTTATTGTGTGTCCGCCATCACGCTCGGCCCTAAATGATACCTGACCCCCTTAATCACATGCTCCACACTAATATCATCTCCCCGCAGACAAACGCCTCAGTGGTTTGTCCTGAAAACATCAGTCCCAAGGCCTTCCTGTCCCGAGAGAGAGAGAGATGGGGGAGAGGGGGAGAGAGAGAGAGAGAGAGAGAGAGAGAGAGAGAGAGAGAGAGAAGAGAGAGAGAAGAGAGAGAGAGAGAGAAGAGAGAGAGAGAGAGAGAGAGAGAGAGAGGAGAGAGAGAGGAGAGAGAGAGAGAGAGAGAGGAGGCAGAGAACAGAAGAGAGAGAGAGAGAGAGAGAGAGAGAGAGAGAGCAGAGAGAGAGAGAGAGAGAGAGAGAGAGAGAGAGAGAGAGAGAGAGAGAGAGAGAGGGGGGGAGAGAGGGGGGGAGGGGGGGGGGGTGACAGGAAGCCCCTTGGGCCGTCCCTTCTCCCCTTTCTCTGTTTTATGGAGGGAGGCGGGACAATTACTTATATTTTTCTACATTTATATAACTGTCGGCGTAGAGCACAGTCCACTGTCCTCTTTATTTGTTCAAGCTGTCGCCTTGGATCATCTCCCATCAGTCACCCGACGTCCCTCCCCTTCACGGCGGACCCAGTCTCTCCGCTAAACGCCAAACGACCGTTACTCCCGATAAAACTCTGCTGACGCTGTGCTGTCAGCCCTAATGTGACCAGCGGCGTTGTATTTGTAGTATTTCTTTATTTTCTATTCATCCTTTCAATTGAGGTCAGGGAGAATGGAGAGGGAATGGAGAGGGATGATGTGTATTTCATTCCAGCCGTCGGTGGGAGCAGGACGGATAATGTACAGAGGGGGCTATGAAGCTTTTACCCAGGAGCTGTCAGGCTTTATGTGCTCGCTGTCACAGTGCTCCGATCGGCCCCGATCGCTTCATGACCCTGAAATTGAGGTGCGTGTCGAGTGGAGACCTCCCTCTTCCACACAACACGAGACGAGGGGCTCTTTTAGTTATGATTACTGCCTGTTGTTCCCTGGTCAGGTCTCGAGGCGCGTCTCAAGGGAAATGATTCAGGGGCAGCAAGAAAGCCAGCTGAGCAGTCCCTTGTTGTTTGTGTGTGTCTCTTAAGGCGTGCAAATAAAAGAAAACCCTCAATTGCATGGTTGTAACTCCCTCATTCTCTCGCCTCCCCTCCCCCTCCTCTGCCTGCAGGACAACTTCCCCGCAGGGAACCCAGAACGCCTCCAGGACCTCAAGTCCACGGTGGACCTTCTGACCAGCATCACCTTCTTCAGGATGAAGGTACACTGTGTGTGTGTGTGTATGTGTGTGATTTGTGTGTGTCCATGTGTTTGTGTGTGTGTGTGACAGTGTGTGTGTGTGTGTGTGTGTTTGTGCGTGTGTGTGTGTGTGTGTTTACGTCCCTGCATGTGTGTCTGTGCGTGTCTGTATGTACGCATATGCATGCGTGTTTGTGTGTACACGTTGGGGGTCTTGATATGGCTGCACGGCACACACATGTCAAATGTATGTGCTGTGTTATGACCATTCACCCTGTGTGTTCTGGGTGCGCGCGGCTTATTGCACACAGACCATCGACGCCCGTCCGGTCAAGGCAATAAAGAAATGATGGAGTAGAACTGGAGTACGAGGGTCAGGCCGCCATGGTTACGTCCACCCCCTTTCCCCGGTCTGCAGCCGTGCAGCGGAGAGCGGCTCTGTAATCCAGGATCTCATGTCATGAGATCCTGGATTACAGAGCCGCTCTCCGCTGCGCGGCTGTAGACGGGGGACAGAGGATGACAATGACTACAGCGGTGCAGAGGAGACATGCATTGGCTCTGTAACCCCAGATCTCAGATGTCATGACGGCAGTAGTATGATGATGCACGATATTAACAGCCAGACCCCCCCCATCCCAAGGGAAGGAGGGAGAATCCTACAATGAGTCTGAACGCTTATCACCGTCTCACACACAGCTTCGCTCAGATCACATGATCTTTTTACTTTTGCAACGATCAATAAGTAGCAACAGAATGGCCCGTCCAAAGGAACATCAAACATCAACAGGACTCTGGCGATCCTTCTCAACAGAGCGAACCGTAATACACAGGTTACTTCACACTGACGGGCCGGAGGGATTACAAAAAAGTAAGAGGCTACCAGGGTGTCAAGGCCTGTAAATCTGAGCTGAAACAGGGGAAACACTACGAAAAAGACTCAGCCGGGGCCCCAGTGTGACTGTCCTCTTAGATTATCCATCCGACACCTAGCCAGCCAATCAGTGGCCAGAATACACCCAAGTCATCAGTCACACTAACCGATCGCAGCAGCCCACCTGCGACCCAGTTGACACACACACACGCACGCACGCACGCACGCACGCACGCACGCACGCACGCACGCACGCACGCACGCACGCACGCACGCACGCACGCACGCACGCACGCACGCACGCACGCACGCACGCACGCACACACACACACACACACACACATCCCAAACATACCCCACACATACACACAGACACGCAGACACCACACACTACACACACACCAAACATACTCCACACACACACACACACACACACACACACACAACCCACCACCACGCACCACACACGCCCACGCACGCACGCACCACGCACGCACACACGCACACACACGCATGCACACATCCCGAGCATACCCCACTCATGAACAAGAAACACACCACACAAACAAATTATAACAGCTATAAAATAGGTGTGCGTGCATGGATCCTGGTGTGTTGGTCGCCGGTTGATTTACACCTCTTCATACCTACTGTCCATTCCACTAATAATGAAAATGGCCACGGCCACAAAGTCCAGCCCCACCCAAGTCTCAACCCCTTCCATTGATCTAGAGACCCCTTCGTTTAAGTGAGAAAACATTCACACCACAGGATTATAAAAACAAGGAAAAACAATACAGACATTGATTTCCTTATTGCCAGTCCAGTGAAAATAACCGTCTGCCACCACATGCTCAACTTGATTGGCCTGTGAGCTAGAGCGAGTGGGGATTTGCTAATGGAGTGGGGTGTGTGTTTGTGTCTGCGCGTCTGAAGGTGTCGTCTGTGTGGGTGTGCATTGTTGCCTATTTACCAATACCGTTTTTCGTTTTATGATGAAATGCAATCCATTCTTTAACACTCAGTTTGGCTCTGTTTTGAACATTGAACGGTGGGATTTCTGCATCGCTTAATCCTTTGCTGAATTTCGATAAAGAATATGGTATAAGGCTGCAGGGCAGAGCTGTCACCTGCATGGCAGGATTTCAGAGAGGATTAAGGAACATATCTCTGTGCTTCTAAAGCTCTGTGCATATTGGTCACACTAAGCAGCTAGCTTCATGTGAGCACATCCATACATTTTCCATGTTGACACACAAATACCTTTTGCACCTAAGCCAGGAAATTAAATTCCCGGTCTTGTTTAATGAATAATTGAAACATGCGTCATTCGTTTTTGGTCTGAAATTGAGATGGAGAATTACAGGAGATAAAGTGTCCTTTGTGTTCAAATGTAATATCTTTATTCCCTACATTGTTCTATTTAATGATGCACATTGCGGTCCTCAATGGCTTTACCTTTATTATTACCTCTGTTATGTGGTCTCATCTCATGTCGGTGCCAACCTTTCTGAGCTCTAGTGCTGTGATTATTTGATTGCCCCTTTATAGTTTGACCAATCCTTAATCATGTGTGTGTTTGTGTGTGTGTGCATTCATGTTTGTATGTATGTATTTGTGTGTTTGTGTTTCCGTGTGTGTGTGTTTGCGCCCGTCCATGTTTGTGTGTCTGTGTGTGTGTCTGTTTCCCTCCGTGTGTGTCTGTGTGTTCATGTGTGTCTGTGTGTGTGTGTGTGCGTCCATGTGCGCGTCTGTATGTGTGTGTGTGTGTGTGTTGTGTGTGTGTGTGTGTGTGTGTGTGTTTGTGTGCATCCGTCCGTATATGTGTGTGTGTGTGCGTCCATCCGTGTGTGTGTGTGCGTCCATGTGTGTGTGTGTGTGTGTGTGTGTGTGTTTGTGTGCGTCCGTCCGTATATGTGTGTGTGTCCGTCCATCCGTGTGTGTGTGTGTGTGCGTCCATGTGTGTATGTGTGTGTGTTTGTGTGTGTGTGTGTGTGTGTGTGTGTGTGTGTGTGTGTGTGTGTGTGTGTGTGTGTGTGTGTGTGTGTGTGTGTGTGTGTGTGTGTGTGTGTGTGTGTGTGTGTGTGTGTGTGTGTGTGTGTTTGTGCGCGTGTGTGTGTGCGTGTGTGTGTGTGTCTCAGGTCCAGGAGCTCCAAAGCCCCCCAAGGGCCAGCATGGTGGTGAAGGACTGTGTGAGGGCCTGTCTGGACTCCACCTACAAATACATCTTCGACAACTGCCATGAACTCTACAACCAGCTGCTGGACCAGGTACCCCCACCTGCCCCTATCCCCCCCTGATGCCCCCCCTGCTGTCAGTGTGGGTTGGAGTGTGGACTCTTGCGACCTATGTCCTGGATAGATGGATAGATCGATTGATGGATGGATGGACTGACTGACTGACTGACTGACTGATTGACTGACTAACTGATAGGTCATTGATATATATCCCAAGGGGAAATAAAGGCGTCACAGTAGCTCTCATTAGATAGAATGATAGTAATGATTGTAATAGAACGCTAGAAATAAAATATGAAAGAAAATTATTTTCAAGTTCAAACCTGCCACTCGTTAAATTTCCTCTGGAGAATAGACGATGGGAAGAGCCCTACACCTGCTGATCCTCCACGCTTCACACGCCCGTCTGTGTGTGTGTGTGTGTGTGTGTGTGTGTGTGTGTGTGTGTGTGTGTGTGTGTGTGTGTGTGTGTGTGTGTGTGTGTGTGTGAGTGTGAGTGAGTGTGTATTTAAATGTGTGTGCGTGTTCATATGGAAGGCCAAAGGGGTCATTAATGCCTACATAGGCGTGTGCTTTCTTAATGGTAAACACATTTCACGCGGTACACAGCGCAAAAGCATCTGCAATTTCCCTCGCTTTTTTGGCCTTCCATATGTGGAGTGAGGGCTTGTGTGAGTGTGTGCGTGTGTTAGTGCGTGTGTTAGTGCGTGTGTGAGTGTGTGTGAGTGTGTATGTGAGTGGATGTGTGGGTGAGAGGTTTTCAATCTAAAGTGTTTCGAGAGGCCAAAGTGACGATACAGCAGCTTTTTAAATGTCGATTATTAACACACACTCATTATCACACAATCATTTAATACTTTCATTTGACGAGGGTAGTTGTAATTCCCAAATGTAAATATAATTGTCTAATATAATATGCCATTTGGTGGACCATTATGCAGAGGGTGCATTCATTCCTTATATGTGTGTATATACAGTATATATATATAGACACATTTTCCTCACATTAATATCATGCATTGTCTTTTAAACGGCTGGAAATGCTCCGTCACGCCAGCTAGTCACGGCCTCAAACATAACACAACCATTACCTCAGTACATAATGGGATATTTCAAATCTCATATGCAACAGCGGAATTGAGAAAACACAGACCCACATAATTAAACAAATTCCCTCGCTGTAATTATCAAACTTTACCGCGTCAACAGGCAGGGGCCCCCGGTCACATTTCAGCGCCGTCCAGGGGGTCCCCGTGCTGGTTAACCTCGGGAACCGCCGGCGCCTCAGTAAACAAGCCGCCGCCGGGCTGGCCGGCGACAGATTATCAACCGCGTCCACTCGGAGGGAAAGCGGCCCCTATCCGGCGGGAGCCCTGACGCCTTATTATAATTTCTTCCTTGGCTCGGTCTGTAATGGCGCCCGGTTCCCTCCTAAGTTGAAAGATAAGCTTCTGTTTTGTTTAAACAGCTCGCGGCGTTGTAAGCAATTACCCCCGCCGCCGAGATAGATACGTTCACTAATTACATGTCGTTCCGCTGCCGTTACCGGGGGCAACCACATCCCCATCCCCGTCGTCAAGCGCTGAGCCGCCATGGTCGGAATGGCCTCGAGACCCCCCCCCCCCCCCCCGGACCCCACCGACCCACCGTTCGTCATCTACAAAACGACGGGTCATGCAACAAAACGCGGCACATGTGACCGACATGGTAATCCGGGTCAGTTCAAGCGAGCCGTCTGGATGAGAGCTCAGGGGTTAACTGGGTATAGAGGAGCAGTGTCGTGGCTGTGGTAGGTGTGCCGTGGAGCGGTGGAACCAGGATGCGTTACAAAGGATTGGATTGGAGAAGCATGGGTCGCACCTTAATCAATGCAGTCCTCAGAAAGGAAATAATAAGGGAGCCGGGGGGCGAGTTCTCAGGAGTGCTCAGGAATGAGATTGAGGCAAACCGAGACGAAGCCTGCAACGCTAGCTCATTGATCATCCTCAACCTCGTGTTCTCTTTAATCGTGTGGGCAATTCTGCCCGAGTGGTCCCTTGCTGATGTTTGAATTAAAAGAGAATCACACGTGCTTTTAAAGGGATATTGGTAAACAAAGACACACACACACACGGAAGGAAGGCATCGAAAGAAAATAGTGAATTGGATCCAATGCTTTGTCTTTCCATCTTGTGCTGCAATCGGGAACTTGATCACATTACTTTACTTACTCGGCACCTTCCCAGGCTGTGAGTGTGGAGGGTCTTAACAGGACGGGTGGGTGGCGCAGGAGGATGGATGAAGAGCCCCACTGCTGGTATGTTAATGCGCTAATCCCCACGCCTCCTCCCAGGCAGAGACAAGGAAGCGATGAAGGCTAAACATGACACACTCCTGTAGCTGCTCCCTGGAGCACCACTAGAGCAGCACCAGGCACGCCGTGATGACACAACCGCACCCCCCCCCGCCCCCCCGCGCGCCCGCCCCCGCTCCATGCTGAGGGGGTGTAATGACGGTGGGACCCAGCAGACCACCGGGGGTGAACTGCTTTTTCCGCTGGCGTCCCAGTTAGGCTGTGTGTTTGGACGGCTGGTACCACGTGAAGGGGCAGAGGGGGGGTGGGGGGGCTAGTCTTTAATCACCTGTACCAAAGGCGCTGTCATGGACGTCGCCGGGGGGGGGTTGGGGGGGGGATGTCCCCTTTAATGACCTTCACACAGAGAGAAGGATCCTGCTCACAGACCGGCGCAGGCAGGCTGAAGACAAGCGACCGCAAAGACATCACGTAGACGTGCACACATGCTCTGGCCTGCAGGCTATCTAACACACACACACACACACACACACGTGCGAGCGCACACATGAACACACCAACGCACACACTCTCAGATGCACGCGTGGATGAGGCTTCAACCAGTGGATCAAGATCTGCTTCAATAATTGGTTTATACGGCTACAATAAATTGTAACAGTGTAACAAACATTTAGTGATTTTTACAATCCATTTGTATTCATATTCTTAAATGACTCAACATGCCCGTGCTGCTATAGTTCTCTCCTTCCACCAGCGGTGGGATTTCACGTTAACTCCCCAGAAATAGAGAGTCATAGGAGGAAGTCTGCATGCCAACCACTCAATGACCCACAGCGCTCTCACTGGACACAGCAGTCCAGTCCCGGCAGCACAGCGGTCCCGGGATTAAAACCCCACGCCGGCTCACCAGCCCTATTCACATTCATGGCGTCCAGCCCGGGCCGCGGTGTGCTGGCTCTGCCGCCACCGAGCGCTCTGGTGACCACAAGTTGTTTTCTCTGCTCCTCAAGTCCTTTGAATTGATTACATTGTGAAGCCATTGTTGGGGAGAAATTGCCCCCGTGTTGCGTTTTCATTTCACCAACACTCCCTCCCCCCCCCCCCCCCACACACACACACACACACATCGGCAGTGTTGCGTCGTGCAAAACTCATTACACCGTCGCTAGTTAAATAATTCAACTCATATTATTCAATACAAGATAGGGGACATGGTTCGTTTTTGCACAGTTGTCTATTAATCAGTGGCACATTTAGTTCCAGCAGGTTACATGCACGCCGATGAGGCAAATGTGAACACACACACACACACACACACACACACACACACACACACACACACACACACACACACACACACACACACACACACACACACACACACCACACACACACACACACACACACACACACACACACACACACACACACACACACACACACATCCCTCTGGTGAGACCTAATGTGTCGTCTGTAGGCCAGGGTGAGATATTACATTTACAGACCCTCGTAAGAGATTACATTTTTTTCCATTATCACCAGTGTTACTTTGTCTGCTACAGGGTGTATGTTTGTGTGTGTGTCTGTGTGTGTGTATGTAGTTGTGTGAATGTTAATGTGTGTAGAAGTGAGCAATGTACCCGTTTTACCGTGCTTCACTTCACCTGCTCCTTCATGTGGCCCGTGGAGCCACAACCGTTCCTCTTCTGAACGTGAGGGTAGCTTTCTCTCAATGCTTTATTACTCATATCTCTCTCTTATCCCCCTCTCTCTCTCCTCTGTCACACACGCCTCTCTCTCTCTCTCTCTCTCTCTCTCTCTCTCTCTCTCTCTCTCTCTCTCTCTCTCTCTCTACTCTCTCTCTCTCTTCTCTCTCTTCTCTCTCTCTCTCTCTCTTCTCTCTCTCCCTTCTCTAACCCCCCCTCTCTCCCATTGCTCTCACACACATTTCTCTTTCTTTCTCTCCTGCCTTCTCTCTTCTCTCTCTATCTCTCATCTCCTATCTCTCCTCTCTCTCTCCTCTCTCTCTCTCTCTCTTCTCTCTCTCCTCTCTCTCTCTCTCTCTCTCTCTCCTCTCTTCTCTCTCTCTCTCTCTCTCTCTCTCTCTCTCTCTCTCTCTCTCTCTCTCTCTCTCTCTCTCTCTCTCTCTCTCTCTCTCTCTCTCTCTCTCTCTCTCTCTCTCTCTCTCTATCCGACGACGCCCAATTGTTTCTCAGTGTGGGGTGAGCAGATGGCAGGGAGGGGGGAAATGAAGGGTTTCACAACACTCGTACCACAGTTCCTGTCACTTCCTCAGAGCCCCCTGTGGAAGGCGTTTCCCGAGCAGGTTGTTTAAGTGAGCCACTGGGACCGGCTGTAGAGAAAAGGCTTCGAGGACGGCTGTCGTGTTGTTCCTGAAGGCTTGACAGCCGTGCGTATTGCTACTCCGGGCATAGCTTGATCTGAGTAACAATTTGCCTGCAAAAAAAATATGAATAAAACATGCCGGGAACTCATGTCCCCTAAAAGTGCTTTTTTGCACAGGCTACAATTTACACTCCACAGTATTCAATTATTCATTATCGAGTTTGTTGAGTATGTTATTATTTTTTTAAACTTACCTGGGCTGTCCTGCCGTGTCCTCGACACTGATCCCGGGCAGGCACGCCCTGCTGAACGGCGATAACAGCTCAAACTAAACCATCAGAGTCACGCCGCCAACTCCGGGCTCAGGGACCGCGTTTGACGAGTTTAAACAAAGTGGTCCGGGTCCCCAGTCACCATGTCACCCGGCGTCCACCACCTCTGCCTCCACCTCCTCCTCCGTCCACGTTCCACCACCTCCACCCGCTCCGTGTTCAACCTGTGTGGTCCCTCTCTCCCCCGCGCCGTTTAGGCCCGCAAGCAGGACCTGCCCCGCGAGGAGCAGGGCCCCTCCATCAAGAACCTTGACTTCTGGCCCAAGCTCATCACGCTCATGGTGACGGTGATCGACGAAGACCGCACGGCGTACACCCCCGTCATCAACCAGTGAGTACCGCCGGGGGGAGGCTACTATACTGTAGAGGTATATATATATATTTATACACAGTATAAATACAAAGTGGTCATCAACCAGTTTCATCAACCAGTGAGTACCGCCAGGGAGAGCTAACTATGCTATACCGGGGATATATATATTTGTACACGGTATAAATCTTTACAACAAATACACAGCAACAAGAAGGTTGCTAGTTCGATCCTCGGCTCCTCCTAGCTGAGTGCCGAGGTGCCCCTGAGCAAGTCCAACCGCCTGTCGCCTTGCATGGTTGACTCCGGCGTCAACCAAGCAAGTGTAGATGTAAATGTACTATAATATACAATATATCTATCTCTACATACAGTATATAAATATACTATACTATACTGTATATATATTTTTATGTATATACCCAGTCTAGTATATACTGTATATGTATATATATATACTATACTGTATATAAACTATACTGTATATAAACTACTGTATATAAACTATACTGTATATAAACTAAACTGCATACAGACATATAAACTATACTGTATCTAAACTACTCTGTTCTGTACATCAGTATAATGGGTAAAGGGGATGGCCAGTGATGGGTTTGGTCATATCTTGGTCATGGGTTTGGTCGTTTTGTCATCATTTCAGATTTCACATGTTGGCTTTATCTAAAGTGTTTACATAGAATCTTCCATGGTCTCATGTTTGAAGGATAAGGCAAACATAAATCTGTTTTCTAATTCTAAACAGCCTGAGTTTATCTAACAAAAGCTAAAGCTTTTTTTCTTTAAATTTCATTGTCGTCTCGGCAAAGCCATCTTTCTTCGTAAAATATCCTAACTAAGCAAAAAGACGAGGGTTTAAACTGGAGAAGGAGGAAGTAAACACAGACATCTGCCTCATGATCTCCGAACACTGATACATATTTTATTCAAATGTTGTTTCTAGAGCAGTATTTTCTGTTGAAAGGGTAGAGTCATATTTTATGTCCAAGCAAGACCATATTAAAAACTTTGCTTAGTTTGAGCCTAAGTCCCCCAGACACACATATTTTGATGAATCACTGCACTATTGAGATATGTTCATTGATTAAACCTCTTATAATATTGCTTTTAGAGACATTTCAAAATATTTCACAGCCGGACTTCCTGGCGAATTATGCCAGTAATCAACCCAGCCCGTCAATCCCTATTACAGAGGTTTGTGAGAGCAGCTGGATTGCGCAAGAAAAATGTTTGGCTGCCCTTTAAAACCACTTTCTGTTAATCATGAATGAAGCAAAGACATATTTAGCTGTCAGCTTCCTGCTTGCTGAAAGGGCATTCATCACGGACTCCTGGGGTCTTAACTGTTGCCCCATTGAACCGCTGTAAAGTTTGCTAAAACGCGCTGAGAAGTACGACAATATGATCTCAATATGATCCCCTGTGCGCACAAAGTATCTGAACTAAGACCTCAGCCCAAACGGCGATCGCTTAACGACGACAAAAACCCCAGAAGCTGAAATCTCGACGAAAATGGCCTTGGCTTCAGTAGAACCAAAATCCTTTAACCTTCTTGTCTTGTACTCAGTTCAGAAACACAGTAATCACAGATGTGATTACTGTGGTCGCTGTTATCGCTGTGAAAAACCGGAGCAATCCAGATATTGAAAAGGAACAAACTGTGACATAACAGCACAGGGATTCGCCCATGAAGACTGATCTATCGACTGGTTACGAGTGTCTTTGGGAAAAATGACCAGAAGGATATTTCTTTTTGTTTTTGCCCAAGTAGATATAGATCCTTTTGTTCATTTCCCCCCTATTGTGTTCGGCCTCCCCCCCCCCTGACTCTGCTTCACACACATCATGATGTATGAGGCTTATTAGGTCTGTGTTTATGCCCAGAGCACGTCTCTGTCTCACGCTTGAATGATGGATTCACAATATTCATGCTAGCCCACCCCCCACCCCCCCCACCACCCCAGCACCCAGCCCTCTGGACCCCGCACCACTCCCTCCCTCTGGTCCTGATCCGTAGTGAGATGGTGGATCAGGTCCTGCCGTGTTTTACTCCCCCCCCAACCCTGAAGGCCCCAGAGTGGAGGGGGTGTGTGCGGTGGGTGTGAGTGCTGTGCGGCCGGCACCAGGTGCTTGTCTGCCTGCTAGTGGCGGGCCCCGCCTAAAGCAGGGCTCTGGCCCGCAGCACACCAGCATCAGGGGGCAGCGCGACCCGCAGGGAGGGATGGGAGGTGGAGGAGGGTAAACAAACCTGTGGGCAGACGGGCCTTCAAGCACATATTTACCTACAGCGCCCAGTCCATACGGGGGGTATGGTAGGTAAATGTGTACATATATATATTGGGGGATTTAGGTTACTGAGTGAGGTTGTCGTGTGTTGTGTGTGTGTGTGTGTGTGTGTGTGTGTGTGTGTGTGTGTGTGTGTGTGTGTGTGTGTGTGTGTGTGTGTGTGTGTGTACACATATGCACAACATCTCTCTCTATATAGATATATACAACATCTACCTTCTCTATATAGGGAGAAAAAGAGCGAGAGCGAGCTTAAGAAAGGGGGGGAGCGAGGGAGAGAGAGAGAGTGTTTGAGTCATGGGAGAGACCGGGGGGATTCACGAGATGGAAGAGGGTGTCCACAGTCGTCCCTTCCTGGCCTCGTCATCCTCCCCTCACACGCATTGACCGGGCAGCAGCACGGGAGATGCAGTAGGCTACTTAGTGATGTTGCGACCGGCGAGAGGAAAAATGGCCGCAGTGAGGCCGGGCCGGGGAAGCAATGCATTTTCCAAACCTTAGGCGGGACAAATTGGGGTTTTGATGTTCGGAGAAACGGGACAGCTCCGAGGCGAAGGACGACGGAGGGAAAAAAAAAACATTTCCGGGCAAATGGACCCCAGGCGGATCGCGGCCCCGTCATCTATAAATGTCCTCCCAGCCACGTCTGACGCCACGGATAATGAGAGCATTGATGCGGCACATTCACAGCTTGACTGCAAATCCATAGGCTTTCAAAATAGCAATTTACTTTCCCAATGAGTTGCCTCCCTCTCCTCCTCCTCCCTCCTTCTGCTCTGGTCATTTCCTCTCTTTGCCCGACCTCAGCCTCTCTCCTGACCCCGCCCAAACCTCCTCCCACCTCAATCCCCCAACCCCAACACACACCCACCTCCCCTCAACCTGAGAGGGTGGGCTTCGATTGGGGGAAGGGGGCGAGGCCATCGGTCGAAGTTTGTCGGTCGCAGCTGGTCAGTCGAAGCATGACATCGCGACAGGAAATGAGTCTGATTAGACATGTTTTTCCCTTTCCTTCCCTTTTCTCTCTCCCAGATTCCCACAGGAGCTGAACATGGGCAAGATCGCCGCTGAGATCATGTGGAGCCTCTTTGCCCTGGACATGAAGTACGCCATGGAAGGTCAGTGTGCCGGCGGTGTCACCGCCGCCGCCATACGGACGCGCACATGGGAACGGTCAACAGAACAAAGTCTCGGGCGTTTCAGGCTTTTTTTTTTTTACCGTTTTGTTATTTTCGTTTCGTTTTGTTCCATTCTCGTCACATCAGCCCAAGCGAGCGTAAGTGGTCCGTCGGACCGTCGGAGTTGTGTGTGTGTGTGTGTGTGTGTGTGTGTGTGTGTGTGTGTGTGTGTGTGTGTGTGTGTGTGTGTGTGTGTGTGTGTGTGTGTGTGTGTGTGTGTGTGTGTGTGTGTGACGACCCCGAAAAAGGTCACGAGTTGAATTCCGGGAGCAAGCGGCTGCTCTGAGCGAGGCCGGTCTTCTGAACGAGCCCTCATGTGGAGCCGGAGATACCGCGTGTGTCAGCCGGTGAAAAGGCATCAGGCTGAAGGGGAGCTGTTGTTTATGGGCTGCGCGGTCGCTCTCTGTTTCCTGGCCGCTAACTCTGCATATTGACCCGCTCCAGGGAGGGAGAACTTGGCCGGGTCAATCTTTATCGATGCCGCAGTTACCCACAAAGAGAGTTGTGTAATAGATAATGTGTGTGTGTGTGTGTGTGTGTGTGCACTTATGTGTGAATCTGTGTGTGTGTATTTCCCCCAGCACACTTTGAGTTATTGCCCGTGTCATGGAAACCCTTTGAAGTAATGTGAATGGGCCGGGGCGGTCCTGGTACCAGGTTTTATTCCTCAGCCGAGGGAGGAGATGGACAGAACTGGCCGAGTCAGGCTAATGAGTCAGAAGCACACAATGAGTCACAGACACAGAAAATAAAGAAAACGGCTATCAGGGTAGCTTAGAAAGAAGACATTTTTTCCCTCCCGCTCAAGGTTAACATTATCTTCGATGAGACATGTTTTTATGATGAGTGCCACGTTGTATTTCCTTACTCCACATTAACCTTGCTCCGTTGACTCTGAAGGCACTGAAGACCCTTTTATTGTATTTTTGTTAGACGGACAGACCCCTCCTCCGTCTCCCCCAACCTGGCTCCCCCTCTCCCCCCCTCTCCCTCATCTCCCCCCTCTCCCCCCTCATCCATGAGGGCCTGACACTCCAATCAATGGAACCTGCTTGTTTTATGTGTCAGGGCCGCGCCTTTACCCCACACAAAGAGTCAATACCAACCAGTGCACGCGCACGCGCGCACACACACCACACACACACACACACACACACACACACACACACACACACACACACACACACACACACCACACACAACACACACACACACCACACACACACCACCACACATCACTACACGTCTGGAGTAATTACTTTGAGACACACATCTTATATATTATACATACAATCTATATAGTATATCTACAAAGCATAGATATTATATGTATACATATATATATATATATTATATATAATATATATATATATATATATATATATATATATATATATATATATATATATATATATATATATATATATATATATATATATATATATATATATATATATATAAATGCAGTTGAATGTAAATGCATATGTAGGTCACCTATAAGCTATAAGCTGGGCATTGGAGATAGGCCGGGCATAAAGCCAAGGAGAAAGATAACACACCACTGGTCACGTTCTCCCTGCAAGAGGCCTCAGGTTGCGTGGCTCGCTGACAGCTACGTCAATGGAACACCATCACCTCGCTGTGCCGCACGCTCGACAGTACACCACAAACCGTGAGTTCACCGTCCTGAGCGATGTCCTGGTCAGGGAGCGTATGAGTGTCGTTCATACGAATCCTGTTATCATGTTTTTGATTATCGCAATTAATTGCGACGGGAGCGGGCAAAAAACAACCGAGTTCATATTTGTATTAAAACTCTGAGGACATTTTTAACGACCGAATGATTACTTTACACCAACTACTCCGCCATGGCTCGGGCTGAACGAGTGTGGGGTGATTATAGTTGTTCTGCCGTAAGCGTTCCCGAGTTGCGGGCCGACTCTGCACTGTTCAGAGCACCCTACGAAAGCCCAATTGGCCTAGCATGACCAGATACAGTCACATTAAAACGCTGCGAGTGGAACCGGGTCGGGGGAAAAAAATATATTGACGGCAATTTTCACGCACCGCTGTCCGCTGTTAAACACAAAAGCTCTTCTTTGCCTTTTTATTATCATCGAATGGACGGTTCAGTTGCTGCGGCAACCAGGTGTGTAGATGCTTCTCTGCGTACACATGTTGGTTCACGCAAGCAGACTCTTTTTAATTTCATGAAGACAGACAATGAGTACCACATGAGGAACGCTTGAATAGGAGACGCTGCGTTCTAATGTACGGTCTGTTTGTGTGGACTATGGATTCTATAGATCCTGCTATATGTTCCTGTGTGAGCTCCGACCTCCATGTACACCTTTGTATGCGCGCATAGGTCGATGTGTGTATGTACGGGCCTGTGTGTGTGTGTGTGTGTGTGTGTGTGTGTGTGTGTGTGGTGTGTGTGTGTGTGTGTGTGTGTGTGTGTGTGTGTGTGTGTGTGTGTGTGTGTGTGTGTGTGTGTGTGTGTGTATGTGTGTCTTTTCCATCGACCCACCCCCTCAAGACAGACCCTAAATGGGCACACGCACACGCACACACACACACGCACACACACACACGCACACACACACACATACTCATCCACACACAGAACGATGTGTCAATGTGCGTGTCTGTGTGTTGGTGAAATAAAGGGGGAGAGAGATAATTTACAAGAGAGAGAGAGTCGACAGAGGAACCGAGCTAGAGGTAATGAGCAGTGATAAAGCAAGATAATAATAATTTTCCAGACCAGCAGGAGTTTGCCAATTTGTTGCAAGGGCCCTTTTTTATATCTCTGTTCAGTTTTATATATATTTTTGAGGGTTTCATTAAGAATCCGAACAAAACATCCTCTATGAGATGTAAGCCCTTAAATGAAATAGGCTTCAGCATATGGCCGGTGTTAGATAGGAGAAGGCCATTAAGAGTCACAAGGTGCCATTGTATTTACATACAGAGAGAGTTCAGGAACAGGACACAGAAAGTGTGTACATGGATGTTTCTGCATGCACATGTAGGTATGTTACACGTGTGCATGCACATGTAGGTATGTTACATCTGTGTTGTGTGTGGTGTGTGTGGTGTGTGTGTGTGTGTGTGTGTGTGTGTGTGTGCGTGTGTGTGTGTGTGTGTGTGTGTGTGTGTGTGTGGGTGGGTGGGTGGGTGGGGTGGGTGGGGTGGGGTGGTGTGTGTGAGTGCATGTATATGTCTCTGTATGTGTATGTCTATGCATACATCACTAGGGTGCGTGTTGTGTTTATATCCATGTGTGTTTATGCTTGTGAATACAGTATACGTGTGTGTGTGCCTGTTGGAGTGTGTGTATGCTTGTCCATCCATCGGTTGGGTGCATGCATCATTGTGTGTCCCTCCTTTGTGTGTGTGTGTGTGTGTGTGTGTTTATGCTTGTGAATACAGCATGTGTGTCTGTGTCTGTGCATGTGTGGGTGTGTGTGTGTGTGTCCAGACACCAGTGGGGTGCGTGTATCATTGTGGGTCCCCCCCTGGCCCGGAAGTCCTGACCACAAGCAGTGACCCGATGCATTGATGTGCTTCATCACATAGCCCACTCTCCTCTCTTTCCTCCCGTCAATCCTCTCATGATCACCCTCTTCCCCCTCCTCTTCCTCCTTCTCCTCTTCCTCTCCTTCCTCCTTCTCATCTCTCCTCCTGTACTCCTCTCCTCCTACTCTCCTCCTCTTCCTCCTCCTCTTCCTCTTCTCCTCTTCCTCCTCCTTCTCCTCTTCCTCCTCCTCCTCCTCCTTCCCCTCCTCCGCCTTCACCTCTTCTTCCCCCTCCTCCTCTTCCTCCTCCTCCTCCTCCTCCTTCACCTCCTCTTCCCCCTCCTCCTCTTCCTCCTCCTCCTCCTCCTCTTCTTCGTCCCCTCCCGCCTCCTCCTCCTCCTCCTCCTCCTCTTCCTCCTCCTCCTCCTCCTCTCCTCCTCTTCCTCCTCCTCCTCCTCCTCCTCCTCCTCCTCCTCTCCTCCTCCTCCTCCTCCTCGCTCTCCTCCTCCCCTCCTCCTCCTCCTCCCTTGGGAGCCTGACTGCTCACCACCTCTGGGCTCGTCTCCTCTTGGTTTGTCATCAGTGCACGTGACCGACCGAGTAGCCTGGAGTAGTGTTTGTGTGTGTGTGTGTGTGTGTGTGTGTGTGTGTGTGTGTGTGTGTGTGTGTGTGTGTGTGTGTGTGTGTGTGTGTGTGTGTGTGTGTGCTGTGTGTGTGTGTGTGTGTGTGATTGTACGTATGTGTCAAAGTGTGTGTGTGTGCAAGTGTGTTTGCGTGTGTCTAAGTATGTATGTGTGTTCCTGCATGTTTGTGTGTGTGTGTGTGTGTGTGTGTGTGTGTGTGTGTGTGTGTGTGTGTGTGTGTGTGTGTGTGTGTGTGTGTGTGTGTGTGTGTGTGTGTGTGTGTGTGTGTGTGAAGGTGAGGCATCACTGCTCCTTTGTCATCCCTTGCGGTGGCTGGCGGGGGGGCGGTGGGTGTAGGCGTGACGTCAGGCTGGTGGGCGCTGGTCAGGGCTGCCGGCGGAGATGATGAGTTAGGGAGAGGTCCTTACCCAGCATGCACCGCGGAAAACCCAAAATGCTAATCCCATGACGACAGCACAGCAACATACTGGCACCAGTCTGCAGATGCTTCTCCTCTGGTTTTTGTTTTCCTGCATTTCCGTGCTGAATTTTCAACGTCGTTATTGTTTCTGTTCTATTCTAGGATCAGGGTTGAGGAGGTGGAATGAAACAAGGTCAAAGGGAAAGTAAAAAAAAGCGGAGCGAAGGGTTGTGTCTTTGCTTCGCTGTTCTGCCCGGTTCATGAACTCCAGCTGCTCTGAACGTAGGGGGAGGGATTGTGTGTGTGTGTCTGTTTAAGTGTATGTGTGTTAGTGCATATGTGTGTTAGTGCATATGTGTTGAGTGTGTGTGCGTGCATGTGCATGAGTTTGAGTGTGTGTTCTTACCTGTGTGTGTGTGTGTGTGTGTGTGTGTGTGTGTGTGTGTGTGTGTGTGTGTGTGTGTGTGTGTGTGTGTGTGTGTGTGTGTGTGTGTGTGTGATGTGTGTGTGTGTGTGTGTGTGTGTGTGTGTGTGTGTGTGTGTGTGTGTGTGTGTGTGTGTGTGTGTGTGTGTATGATAGTGTGTGTATGAGAGTGTGTGTGTGTGCACGGTCATAGGTGTGCGCCCTGCAGGCGTGCGAGCGGGTGAGCCGAAGCATACGGTCCGACTTCAATTGGTTGATGAGCCTTCAGCCCCCAGATGGAGCGCTGAGATTAGATTATATTGTAGTACTCGGGCATTACATTGAATTAACATAACCCAACCCCGGGGGGGGGGGGGGGGGGGGGGGGGGGGGGGGGGGCAGCCAGTCAATTGTAGGCCGTGTGGAAGGCGGCTTCTGCTCCAGTTACTGACTTTAAAGGTTCAGTTCAGCAGGAGCATCTGAGGCAGAGTGTGGAGAGTTAGTAAGAGAGAGAGAGAGAGAGAGAGAGAGAGAGAGAGAGAGAGGGAGAGAGAGAGAGAGAGAGAGAGAGAGAGAGAGAGAGAGAGAGAGAGAGAGAGAGAGAGAGAGAGAGAGAGAGAGAGAGAGAGAGAGAGAGAGAGAGAGAGAGCGCTAGTGAGAGAGAGAGAGAGAGAGAGAGAGAGAGTGAGGGGAGAGAGAGAGAGAGAGTGTTAGTGAAAGAGAAAGAGAGAGAGAGAAATAAGAGAGAGAGAGAGAGCGAGAGAGTTAGTGAGTTAGTGAGCGAGAGAGTTAGTGAGCGAGGGAGAGAGAGAGAGAGAGAGAGAGAGAGAGAGAGAGAGAGAGAGAGAGAGAGAGAGAGAGAGAGAGAGAGAGAGAGAGAGAGAGAGAGAGAGCGAGAGTGCGAGAGTGCGAGAGAGCAAGATAACCCGAAAGAGAGAGCCAGAGAGAGGGGGAGCGAGAGATAGGGGGAGCAAGAGAGAGAAATGACGAGAGAGAGAGAGCAAAAGAGAGGGTGAGAGCAAGTGAGAGGGAGATAGTGAGAAAGAGAGAGACCAGACCACGTTGCACAGAAGCCACTTACGCATGCACTTATAGAAGGTAATTGCTCTCACAAAGATCAGCCAGTAGTCCCCCATTACGTCGGAGCAGCCCGCGGACAGGATAACGTTTCACGGCGCGTCGTGTAGCCGCGGTGCGCGCAGTCCTGCGCGCAGCCAAGTGCTATCTAGTTTGTCTTTATTTCTTAAAAAAGAAAAAGGAAAAGTATGTCGGGGTTGTTTGTTGATGTAAAATGGTGTATTTCAGAGGCAATTGCCCGTGTTCAAGCGGTCGGGAGGTGGTTAATCCGGTTTGTCTCTGCTGACTTTCCTCCAGAAGGGAGCGAGGCCGCCTGGCCCGTTCTACTGACAACAGAGTCCGACTCCAGCTCTCTGAACTCTGCAGCACGTTACTGCCAGTTTTCTGTGTGTGTGTGTGTGTGTGTGTGTGTGTGTGTGTGTGTGTGTGTGTGTGTGTGTGTCCTGTGTGTGTGGTGTGTGTGTGTGCAGCACGTTGTGTGTGTGTGTGTGTGTGTGTGTGTGTGTTCAAAGTTCAAAAGCTTTCCATAGGTTTCCATATTAGAAAATTGTCTTTGAATGAAGGCAGTCTCTGTGTGTGTGTGTGTGTGTGTGTGTGTGTGTGTGTGTGTGTGTGTGTGTGTGTGTGTGTGTGTGTGTGTGTGTGTGTGTGTGTGTGTGTGTGTGTGTGTGTGTGTGTGTGTGTGTGTGTGTGTTGTGTGTGTGTGTGTGTGTGTGTGTGTGTGTTAAGCTGCTGAGAGTTCAGTTGTGTCTGAACACCTGTCGGTCTGCGTGTGTTCGTCTGCCTATGGTAGACTGTGTGTTTGTGTGTGTGTGTGTGTGTGTGTGTGTGTGTTTGTGTGTGTTGCCAATGCCCACTTTAATGTTTTCCTCTTTGTGTGTACGTCTGCAATGTGCACACATTGGTAACATCTTTGTGGGCATGCCCATACGCCATGCTCCGTGTGTGCACTTCGGTTTAGTTTCCATGTGAAGAGGTGGGGGAGAGAGAGTTAAGCTAGCAGTGTCGCTTCCTGCTCCTCCTTTCTAACGCAAGCATATGGACCCAACTGACAGTGACCTGTTTATATAACACTAATCTCAATAAACAGATTGTTGGCAAGGGAAAGTCAAGGGACAAGTAGTTGGATCGGGAGCGTTCGGGTTGCCTTTTGTAGTCGGCGCAGAATAGACCAATCACGATTGAGCGTGCTTTGGTCGTATCCAAGGTCACCGACCCGTCCGTAGTTCCAAAGAAGCAGAGGAAAAGGAACGCATCGGTCAAGATGTCAACTCGGAATCCGTTGGCCATTGTCGTTGACGATTTCATTTTTCTATTCACGTTTTGGCCATTTGGGAAACGATCCGGTCTGAGGCGTGGTCTCTCCAGCCCACGGGGGAGGAGGTCTTAGCCAGTCGTCAGCCAGTCGTACCCGCTGGCTGACACACCGGGCTGATCCCCCGGAGCCTCCACCGTCCTCCCAGGGTAGCTGCTGGGCTCTGAGGTTCAACTAAGTCTTAGGGCCCTATTTTAACGGTCTGAAACGCAAGTGGGAAAGCGCAAAGCGCAAGTAGCTTTGTGGGCGGTTCTACGGTGCTATCGCTATTTTACAGGCGGATAAATGACACTTCCGCCGCGGCGCAAGTGTCAAAAGGGTTGGTCTGAAGCAGCCTAATTACCCGTAGGTGTGGTTTGGGCGTAACGTGCAATGAACCAATCAGAGCGTTTTCTCGCATCCCCTTTAAGAACGATCGGCGCATGTTCCATGGCGGATTGCTATTATGATGGCGGGTTTGCCAGGCGCACGCAATGAAAGGTTCACCACAGAAGAAACCGATGTGCTTGTCAGAGCAGTCAAAGAACACGACTTGGCTTTATATGGGGATGGGAGAAACCCACCCAAAATTGCTTCCGTGAAAGCGGCTTGGGAGGAAATCGCCGTAATTGTTATTAATAATATTATTAGTAATATTATATTAATATTATTAATATTATATTAATATTTTATTGTCCTTGTAATTATGTATGGTTTGCAAAAATGGGAACTGCTGTCCGTGTAGATGAGAGAAGCAAAGTGTATGCGCGAGGTGCACAAGCAATCCGTATGCATCGCATGCGCATGTATGCATGCGCCCTTAAAATAGCATCTGAACAACGCGCCACTGACTTTAAACCAGGTATTTCCTGGTCAGTAGCGCAATGGTTTTCAGAAACGTCAAAATACCGTTTGCGCCAGAACACGCCTCCTCCTTCCGCCGAACCGCCCCTTGGGGCGCAAGATCATTCCCTAATTTACCGGCGAGTGGCGCTGGTGGCAAAAGAACGCTCTGCGCCAGTTGTAAACTAGCAACGACACATGCGCCTGTGACTAAGTCACTTGCGCCGGATGCAAGATAGGGCCCTTAGTTTCCTTGGCCCTGCTGGGTGTGGTCTTAGTTACTAAGACCCTGCTGGGTGTGGTCTTAGTTACTAAGACCACACCCAGCAGGGCCAAGGAAAGACCCGGAAGCTTTTCTGCACCACAATGCGGCGCCTGGTGGCTTTGGCTGAAACCGTAACCGCAAGTGTGTTTGTGTGTGTGTTTGTGTGTTTGTGAATTTGTTTGCAACTGTGTGTGTGTCTGTGTTTGCGACTGTGTGTGTAGCGTTTGTGTGGCTGCCTGTATGTGAGTGTGTTTGTGTGTGTGTGACTGTGTGTGTTTGTGACTGATGTGTGTGTGTGTGTGTGCGTGTGTCTCTGTGTGTGTGTGTGTGTGGGTGTGTGTTTATGTGTGACTATGTGGGCGTGTATTTGTGACTCTGTGTGTGTATGTGTGACTGTATTTGTGTGTGTGTGTGTGTGTGTGTGTGTGTGTGTGTGTGTGTGTGTGTGTGTGTGTGTGTGTGTGTGTGTGTGTGTGTGTGTGTGTGTGTGTGTGTGTGTGTGCGTGTTGCATGTGTGTGTGTGCAAGCACTCACAACATTACTTAATGAAGTCTTTGATGAATCTCCTGCTTCCCGCTCAGAGCCCCTCCGTGCCAGGGCCAGCACAGAAATGGAGGCTGCTAATTATAGCGTATCTATGTGAATCCATGTGTGTTCCTCAGAGAGAGAGAGAGAGAGAGAGAGAGAGAGAGAGAGAGAGAGAGAGAGAGAGAGAGAGAGAGAGAGAGAGAGAGAGAGAGAGAGAGAGGAGAGAGAGAGGGAGAGAGAGATAGAGAGAGAGAGAGATATGAGAGAGAAAGAGGGATAGGAGAGAGAGGGGGGGGAGAGAGAGAGAGGTATTGGAGAGCTAGAAGGATAGGAGAGAGCATGAGAGAGAGAGAGAGAGAGAGAGAGAGAGAGAGAGAGAGAGAGAGAGAGAGAGAGAGAGAGAGGGAGAAAGAGAGAGACGAGCGAAGAGGAGAGAGAGGAGCGAGAGGAGAGGAGAGAGCGATAGAGAGAGAGAGAGCGAGAGAGAAGAGGAGAGAGGCATGAGAGAGACAGAGAGGAGAAGAGAGAGGAGAGAGAGAAGGAGAGAGAGAGGAGAGAGAGAAGAGAGATGAGAGAGAGAGGAGAGAGAGGAGAGAGAGAGAGAGAGAGAGAGAGAGAGAGAGAGAGAGAGAGAGAGAGAGAGAGAGAGAGAGAGAGAGAGAGAGAGAGAGAGAAGAGGGATACAAGACCGATAAAGGGACACACGGCGAAGTGGGAGAAGGGAGGCAGGCTGCATGTTAATAGCTTCATCGTGGCCTCACTTAACCCAATATCCCTCCCTGCAAGACTCACAGAGAATGGACAGCCATGTGCGTGTGTACGGCATGTGGGCATGCATGCCAGAGTGTTTGTGAAGTGCAGGATTTCTAAAGGCAAGGTTGAATAAATATAGACATTTCGTCTAGCAGGTCAGAGCTGTTTTGTTCGCCTGGAACTCGTCTTCCTTCCGTCAGCTTCAGAGGTCAGCCGTGAATGAGGCAGAACAACTGTTGGTGTTTTGACTCTGATAAAGAAAGGGTGAGCTGGTGCTGGTCAGACGATGCAGACAAGCCTGCACGTGGACCACACATCAAGGGGTTCAGAGGCTGCAGCAGTGAGCCTCGTTAGCCCTTGCATTACAGTGATGGAGGTGGGCTGCGAACCCAACACCATCACTGAGCCAGTGGCGCTGAGCTGTCCCCACCTCCAACAAGACACACATGAGAGAGAGAGAGAGAGAGAGAGAGAGAGAGAGAGAGAGAGAGAGAGAGAGAGAGAGGAGAGAGAGAGGAGAGAGAGAGAAGAGAGAGGAGAGAAGAGAGAGAGAGAGAGGAGAGAGAGAGAGAGAGAGAGAGCCGAGAGAGGGGGGGGGGCGAGAGAGAGAGGAGAGAGAGAGAGAGAGCGAGAGAGGAGAGGAGGGGGGGGAAGAGAGAGAGAGAGAGAGACTGTGGGAAATGAGGACCGAAAACTTTGCAGCGATGCCTTGTGTTTCGAGCGATTTCTCGGATTTGTCCAATGTCGGATTCTGCCGTCTCAAATGGCGACTGTGAATCTGAATGAAGAGATTGTGAGCCGTGTCAGTAGATTGCCAACCTGGCCCCGCCCATCTCCATCCGACTGAACTGTGTCACTCAAGTCAACATCTGGGGAAGGGCTTATGTCATCGAGTTATTTCCCCTGCTTTGCTTTGGCTGCCATTGTTGCTGCAGCTGCTTCTCTCCAGCTTAACGGGTCCTTTCGCAAACACAGACACGCGCACGCACGCACGCACGCACGCACACGCACACACACACACACACACACACACACACACACACACACACACACACACACACACACACACACACACACACACACACACACACACACACACACACACACACACACACACACACTTGGTGCATTCAGCGAACGGAAAGCCAAAAAGATGAGAAAGTGCTGCAGAGAATCGCTGCTGTTCATCATCATATCCGGAGAGTTTTAATCAATGAGGCAGAGATTGAGTCCCCTGCCCGTGTGTTTGTGTGTGTGTGTCTGTGTGTGTTTGTGTATGTGTGTATGGGTCAACCACACACCCATTCACACATTCACAAACACACTCAGACACACATGTGAGCATGTGTATGGGTGCGGGTGTATGGTTGTGTCTGTGTGTGGGTGGTGTGTTGCTGTGTCTCTGTCTCTGTTTTTGTGTGTATCTGCCTGTGTGTGTGTGTGTGTGTGTGTGTGTGTGTGTGTGTGTGTGTGTGTGTGTGTGTGTGTGTGTGTGTGTGTGTGTGTGTGTGTGTGTGTGTGTGTGTGTGTGTGTGTGTGTGTGTGTGTGTGTGTGAGTCAGGAGGATTACATCGTCACTAGGGACCCGGGGATTATTCCTCCCCCCGCCGGGAGGTTGCCAGCACTATGAGCATCTACACACACACACACACACACATACACACACACACACACACACACACGCACACATTGATACAAACAGACACACACACACACACACACACACACACAATCACACACACACACACACACACACACATTGATACACACACACACACACACACACACACACACACACACACACACACACACACACACACACACACACACACACACACACACACACACACACACACACACACACAACACACACACACACACACACACACACACACACACACACACACACACACACACACACACACACACATTGATAAAAACAGACACTCGCACATAGACACAAACGCACACACACACACATACACACCAACACCCACACACCCACTGACACACATTGATAAAAACAAACACTCACACACAGACACAAACAAACATACACATGCATAATACAAATTGACAAAAACAGACACACACACACGAATGCAAACTTAGCCATAATAAACCTTGATAAAAAACGGACTCACACACACACACACACACACACACACACACACACACACACACACACACACACACACACACACACACACACACACACACACACACACACACACACACACACACACACACACACACACACACAGCTCTCTGTTGTGCTGGTTCCGGTGGCGGGCGCCACCGGTCCTCTGGGCTTGGATTTGCATAAACCTCCTAAATGGAAATAGAATGATCTTCCTTCCCAAGAGGCACAGCATCATTGGAGAAATTAGACACCTCTAAAAAAATAATGACATGTAAATTGAATTCCAAACGCAAACTGCATTATTTTGTCATAACTCCTTCACCTGCAGCGCGGACCGGCTCTCTGCCTCCTTCCTCTCTCTGTCTACCTGAGACTGGATCCCTCTCCTCAGAGGAGCCCACCGGGCCGCGTCGAGTCAGTGTGTTCATTACGGAGCCCCCCCGCTGTGAGCATGCGTGTCAACACCGCCGCGCCTCCCACGGTCACACGTTCAGCCGTCCAAACAACGGCTTTGTGTGTGTTTATCGCCCGAGCACGTTCCACGGCTCCAGTCTGTGGGCGTTCCTTCTAAGAAGTCCACGCTCCGGTGGGAGGCCGCGGGAGATGCCTCCACGGAACGGCAGAATCCCATTTAGGGAGTTAATACCTCATTAGTCTGAGCTCCGCTCTCGGCTACTAGTGATGGGATTGGACCGGGTCTCCTGGTCTGTTCGCCAGCCGGCTCTGGTTTGTTGGATCAAACCAACTCAGTCCTTTTTAAAACTGTATACAGGGTCAGAGGCTAATTCACAACAACATACACGCATTGACATATGGATTATAATACGGCATAAGGCGGATGCGCGGCCATTTGGTAAGCGGAGGAAGGGCAAAATAACCGCTCCGATAAGCCTCTACTCCGCGTCGTGTATCAATAGAAGATAAAAGCTGAAGAATTGTTTTAAGTGTACACGGAACATCTTCAGAGTTCCTCTCGCCGCGGGCTCTCCGCTTCCCCCGCTCCTCAGTTAGAAAAAAGCTTCTCACACAGCTCTGTTATTTTCTCTCGTTATTTCCTTCCTGTGGCTGTGATGTTGTGCTGGCGTTCTCCGGCTCCAGCCTGCATCTCTCTCTCTCTCTCTCTCTCTCTCTCTCTCTCTCTCTCTCTCTCTCTCTCTCTCTCTCTCTCTCTCTCTCTCTCTCTCTCTCTCTCTCTCTCTCTCTCTCTCTCTCTCTTTCTTTCTCTCTCTTTCTCTCTCTTTCTCTCTCTCTTTCTCTCTTTCTCACTCTCTCTCTCTCTCCCTCTCCCTCTCCCTCTCCCTCTCCCTCTCTCTCTCTCATGTGTCTCTCGTCCGGCTAACGTAGAAACTAATGGCCTCGGGGCCGTTGCTGGCTACCGTCGTCACAGACGTGAGCATTAGCAAGACAATTAGGAATACCATTAGCGATACTATTAGCCAAAACTGGTTGCATTCTGATTAGCCTGATTGATTGGATATGAACCTGTGCATTGTGTTCCATTAGCGGGCCGTTACCGCTACGGGATCCCGATTGGTCCGATGTTGACATTGTACTCACAATGTATTAGGCTTACGTTCTCAACAGGATGTGTGTGTGTGTGTGTGTGTGTGTGTGTGTGTGTGTGTGTGTGTGTGTGTGTGTGTGTGTGTGTGTGTGTGTGTGTGTGTGTGTGTGTGTGTGTGTGTGTGTGTGTGTTTCTGAATGTGTGTGTGAGTAGGCTATTCCTAAGAATATTCCGATATTGTTCCCGCTTTGGTTTATTTTTTTTCTTCCTTTTTCCTCAGCTGTTCCCTATTAGCGCTCCATAACCGGCATTATTATAATTTTTTCAATCAAGGTTCATTTGCATGAATTAAAAACATCAACCAGAGTTATTATGGTGGGGTTATTAAGCGACCGTGTGTAACAGAAGCCTCTCTAAGCGTTTGACGGAGGGACGCTCGTCGCTGTTGTCTGCACCCTAATTGTTTTCGACATCAAAGGAGAAGATTAAGGTGCATCATCACTTGAGACGCCGCGGGAAACCGCGGGCGACGTTAAGTCGGCGGTCGGTTTCTCCCAAACGTTTAACGCTTGGTGTGACACCCAAAGCTTAAAACACTCTGTAATCTGGAATGTACCTCAAATAGACTGGTTGGCTAATTAAGACACGCGGTTGTGGCGCATTACTAGTGACTATTTATGTACTTTTATTGAATGTATGCACTTTACTTGTACAGTGTCCTTGGGTACATTGAAACGTGCCTTTAAAATAAAATGTTTTTATCATTATTACTATAGGTGTGTTTGTCTGTGTGAATGTATATGCAGCAGTATAATATATTCATTTATTTACATTTAATTTACTCTGTTTCAATAATGTAATTTATACAATGTCGTATTTTGCATATGTTGCCTGAAAAAACATGAGTGTACGCACAAACAAACACAGACACTCACTAAAACACAGGCATGCACACAGTCACACACACACACACACACCCAGACACACACACACAGACAAACACACACACTCACACACACATCTGTTGGGGCCTTGCTGGCTGCTGACTGTTGCATTCTGCACGGCTGCTGACCTCGCTCTGCTTGTTTAAGTGACTGTGACCCTGTCTTGTTTGGGTGTGTGTGTGTGTGTGTGTGTGTGTGTGTGTGTGTGTGTGTGTGTGTGTGTGTGTGTGTGTGTGTGTGTGTGTGTGTGTGTGTGTGTGTGTGTTTGTGTGTGTGTGTGTGTTTGTGTGTTGTGTGTGTGTGTGTGTGTGTGTGTGTGTATGTGTGTGTGTGTGTGTGTGTGTGTGTGTGTGTGTGTGTGTGTGTGTGTGTGTGTGTGTTTGTGTGTGTGTGTGTGTGTGTGTGTGTGTGTGTGTGTGTGTGTGTGTGTGTGTGTGTAGTTGCGTGTGTGTGTAGGTGTGTGTGTAGGTGTGTGTGTGTGTTTAGGTCTGTGTGTTCCTCCCTTTTTATTCCTTTACTTTGATGTTTTTAGATTTCAAGGCTTTTGGCAATTCCAATATCAGATAGGTCATCTGGATTTGTGTGTGTGTGTATTTGTTTGTGTTTGTGTCTTTTTATGTATGTGTGCGTGTGCGTGTGTGTGCTCCCATCGGTGTCCTTTGTGTTATTGAAGCTGTAGCTTCACATCAGACCTATTCAGATACTGCACAGTGCACGTGCACCGTCCACTGTGCACGTGCACTAAGCACGGGGCCTGTTCCACTCAAACATCAAGTGCACTGAACTAAAATGTGCGTACACACGCACACACACACACACACACACACACACACACACACACACACACACACACACACACACACACACACACACACACACACACACACACACACACACACACACACACACACACACACACACACACACACACACACACACACAAACACACCTGCCTATTCCAGCAGAAAGACACTGACTGGCAGGGCCAATTCACAATTCCACCATGACCACCGCCATGTTTAAATCCTCTTACATCTACAGAGGAGATTAGGATGGCACGGGGGTGAGAGAAACACAGACTCAATCCTAAGGCATGCTCGCTCACCGAGGGTCTGGCCGAGGAGAACTAGGGAGGGCTGAGGGGCTGTGGAGCTGTTTGGGTTGAGCTCAGAGACCACCTATATTTATAATCATGTTGGGTTATATTCTATGCACGTGCATAGAATAAGAATAAAGGCATTCGAATATACAGGCACAGACACACACACACACACACAAATACACACACGCTTGCACTTACACACTCACACACACACCCACACCCAACCACACACACAACACCACACACACACACACACACACCACACACACACACACACACACACCACACA